>JAJTUV010002074.1:80000-398704 GCA_021653895.1 Mastomys natalensis | reverse complement strand
CTTTATAGGATGAATACAAACTTGACAAAGAGCAAAAACGTTCAATAACAAATGAAGAAAAGACTCTGAAGCTTAACAGAGCAGTGAGGACTTGAGGACACATCAGGAGGTAATAGGCACAAACCACCACAGAGGCGCCAGAACCTGTACCTCTCTGTAAGAGATGAATACAAACACTGTAGCTCAAAATGAATGCTAAGAAGATCCTATGAAGGACAAAATTTCTAAAAGTCACCCTGATAGTTGCCGGAATAGTGGGTCTACATTTTACCAAGAGCATCAATGCCAGGGCTGAGAAGCTGTCTCTGATGCAAACAGCCTTCTCCTTTACCCAGCAGTCCCCTCCTGGCCCCCACTGCTATCATGGAGTGACCATCACTAAATGCTTCTGCTTGGTCTGTTTGGGTTTGTGTCTCCTGGCACAGAAATTTAAAAAATCATAGTAAGCCTCAAAGATTGCACTATTGTCCAACCAGACATGAAAGACAGAGGCAGCAAGCACCAGGAGTCAAACAATGTAGGTAGGCAGATGGCAGCAGGTGTATTGCTTAACAGCAATCTTTTTACAGAATTAGCTAGCCTTCTCTATCTAAAGCTGGCTTTACACAATCTGTACTTTTTCCTTTAAAACACTTACCAAGGTCAGTAACTAAATATCACTTTGTCTTAAGTATTTATTTAAGGACTGATAGGACTACCTGGCCCACACTGCCTACAGTATAACCAGTGTCCAGAACAGTGCTTCCCGGTAGCTACAACAGATTGTTTTACTCATAAAGTAAACTTAGATTCAAATCCTTGAGATCCAGGCTAGTAAGCTTTAATTTCATTACGGGGAAGGCACTTATGAGAACTTCTAAGCTGATGAGAGCAGACACTGAAGTAAAATTCAGTAAGATTTATATAGCACTCACATACAGAACTTACTCAAGCTGGAAAAATAAGTCCATCAAGTTTCTGCAAAATGTAGGTACTAAATTGAGGGTGATATATCAGCTTGAGTCTACAAGAAGAGCTAAGGTGGGAGGGTGGGAGAAATAGACAACATTAGAAGGCTATAGGCCCTACCAAAATGATGCTTACACGCTCATGTTTCCCGCTGCATTGTTCACAACAGCAAACAAATGGAAGCAGCCTAGACAGCCATCAATAACTCCGATAAAGGGAACTGTGGCACATGGGAAAAGCCATGACATTTGCAGGAAAATAGGAACTGGAAGTTACTATGTGTCTTAGTAAGGGTTTCTACTGCTGTGTAAACATCATGACCACAAACAGCTCAGGGAACAAAGGGTTTACTTGGCTTACACTTTCCTATCACTACTCATCACTGAAGGAAGATAGAGTAGAAACTCACACTGGGCAGGAGCCTGGATGCAGGAGCTGATGGAGGCCATGGAGGGTGCTGCCTACTGACTAGCTCCTCATGACTTGCTCAGCCTGCTTTCTTCTAACACCCAGGACCACCAGCCCAGGGATGTCACCATCCATAATGAGCCAGGCCCTCCCACACAAATCACTAGTTAAGAAAACGCCCTACAGTTAAGAAAACGCCCTATTTTTACGGAGGCATTTTCCAAATTGAGATTCCCTCCTCTGAGATGATTCCAGCTACTATCAAGTTGACATAAAAAAACTAGTTAGCACACTATGATAAGCAATGTATCCCAGGCTCCTACAAATACAGCGTGTTTGCGGATGCTAGATTTATATATATGGGGTAACTGTAGTCATAAAACTAAAATAGGACCATGAGAGCACAAAAGGGTCTTAAGGGAAGGCTGCAGGATGGTAAGGAAGGAATGACAGTAAAAGAGCAAAGTGCCATGAAGCAGAAGAACTAGGGAGTGGAGGAAGAGGGCTGACTAGCACACTAAGCCAGGGAAGGAGACTGGGGATAAAAACCAACAATAGAAACAGTGTGTACAGAACTGCCATAATGAAATCATAAGTTAGTCAGCTTATCCAAAACAACAGACAAAAATGAGTGATAGAGATCACTTAGAAATCTAGTGTACACATAACTGCACACATTTGAAATGCAATTGAAGCGTTCGGCATAGGATTCAGAATAATCAAGTATACAATACTTTGAAAGTTCTCTTCAAAGAAATGATGTTGGTGCAGAGGAAACCACCCAACTGCTAATTTGGCACTGCAGTGGTAGGAACACGGGACACCACCAGAGGAGCAAAGGGAGGCTAAGTTCAATGGCATGGCTCAATCACATCAACCAAGGCACGCCCGCCCCTTCCCTTCAAGAAACAGTCTCAGATCTCCTTCCACGGTTATGGAATCCACTCCGCTTGACTGCATGACCTTGGCTCCAATTCCTTTCGCTAGGGTAATATCTGTCCCAGGACTGGATCTAGAAAAGGGTGACCTCAGATCAATACTGTCCAATTGGTCCTGGCAGTTTACATGTTGAAATGTGGAGTGAAACAGGGACAAGCTGAACCACAGTAATGACAGAATCTTTCAAGATGAAATTAACTTTGTTAATACACTCTCCTCTCCTGCACGGTTCCCAAATAATTTAGAATTTGCCATCATCAAAAAGCAACAACAGTGGATATGTGAGCAGATGCTAGGATTCACCACAAAAGAAAAAATGCGAAGCAAGGCAACTTCAATGTGTTAACAAAAATACCTGAAAATGAAACCACTGAATATAATGTTGGTGCTCTCCGCTGAAAAGGCACTATTCCTTTTAAGATGTATTTTTAATTATGTATATATGTATGCCCATAGGTGTCCAGTCAATCCAGAAGAAACTATCAGATTCCTTGGAGCCGGAGTTAAAGGTAGTTATGAGCCACACAAGTAAGCAGAACTGTATTCTCTCGGCCAGTCCTTCAAGAGCAGTATAGGCTCTTAAAACTGCGGAGCCATCGCTCTAGCTCCAACAGTAACTTTTCATTTAGAACAAAGAAGCATTCTATGCCTTTGCAGGAACTTTCCACAACAGACTGTAAAGCATAAGGAACGTGCAGACAGAACAAGGGTGCGTTCCACTGCTGAGGTGCTCCTAGACCACATAGACGTCTAACAGTAAACATTTCATCACCCAAAAAGTACTTCAGTGAAGCGTTTCACAGGGGGGCAACTGCAGTTTTTGTGTATGGTACTGGGGAAAGGAATTACACAAGCCAAAGCTCCTAAAATGGGTGCTACCACATTTCCCTCTCTCCGAGGTCCGATTGCAGTGAGAGGCACTTTCAAAAAGTTAATATTTGCACTTACGTTCCCGTCAAGCCACGTGAAATGACCACAACATTATTCTGTGAGTTCCAGCAGCTACCCGCGTTGCTACTACAGCTGGCTGAAAAGCTTACTCAAGTTCCTTACACGGAGCCCAGGTACACAATCTGTCACTTTTTTTTTTTTTTTTTTTTTTTTTTGGTTTTTCGAGACAGGGTTTCTCTGTATAGCCCTGGCTGTCCTGGAACTCACTCTGTAGACCAGGCTGGCCTCGAACTCAGAAATCTGCCTGCCTCTGCCTCCCAAGTACTGGGATTAAAGGCGTGCCCCACCACCGCCTGGCAACCTGTCACTTCTGTGTGACTTGAGAAAACACCCTACACAGTAAATAAGGTGGCACGTCCCCACACTGCACCCAATTCCAAGAAAGAAAATAAATAGGAGTCAAACGGAGAGGGGGAAAGTCGTGGGAAGTCAAGGCCAAACAGAAGCTAGAGGTCGGAAACTGAAGGTGCTGTTGAAAAAAAAGCAAAGTCAGAAGACGCTGCCGCTGCGGCCACGGGCCAGCGAAGCAGAGGGCTGCCATACAAGGGCGACTAGATCTGCGAGGCCTGCGGTGACACTCGCGAGCCTTTTCCCCCGGAGAGCCGGCCCTTAGCTCTGGCTCGCTCACCAACTCACCTCGACTGGAGCCGCCACACATACTGCTGCCCCATGGCCTAAAAACCCAGAGCTGAAGAAGCAGAGCGTAGCAGCTCGACCAGCTCTTCTCATCAGACCCGCCCACTGCCGATCGGATTAGAGGAGAACGGGGGTCACCGACGACTAGTCCTCCGGAGGGCCAGAGCGGCCCATCGCCTGCACTTCCGCTGCGCTACGCTCACGGGCGGGGCAAAACAGGAGCTTGAGGAAACGAGTAAGAGCGAGCTGGGGCCGGGCTGGGACTGACAGGGCCGGGCGGGGCCAGGACCCGGGGAAAGGTGGGGCGGGGCCTGGCTAGGGGCGTAACTAGATGAGGGGAGGAGGGAGAGGAGGAGCCAAGACAAAAGCAGAGAGGTGGGTAATCAAAGCAAAGAGAAAAGGAGAAACCCTAGGTGGGAAGGAAAGGAGTTGGCTCCCTAGACTAGGCTGTCTTGGGAAACGCTCAGCTGGTTATCTCTGTTTGGCTTTTAAGTTTAACCAGCAGGTATTGATTGATCTGAAGAGTTTTGTGTAATTTTAAGAATTTTTAAATGAAAAGGTAAATTTAAACCAGACGTTACACACACACTCCTGTAATGCTAGCACTCAAGAGAGCTGAAACAGAATGGTCACCTGAACTACACAGCAAGACCTTGTCTAGGAAAAATAAGTAAATTAAATGTTCTTTGAGACAGAAACAGATGAGATGCATTTGATATCAAGGAGAGCTCAATGTCATTCAGTATTCTACATAGCTGACCTTGCTTTGAAACATAGCTAATTATCTTGGGGAAAGTTACAAATCCCTCAGTCTACCTCGAACAGACAAAATATCTGATTAAGAGAATGCTTACAAGCTAGAAGTCACTGTTATCAGCAAAAGCATACCTACTCTGGAAAGCAGCTTATTACATAAAACCCATATTTAACCACCCGCTGTGGTGATTTGAATATGCTAGCCCAGGGAGTGGCACTATTTGGAGGTGTGGCCTTGTTGGAGTGGGTGTGGCCTTGTTGGATGGACTGTGTCCTTGTGGGCATGGGCTTTAAGACCTTTGTCCTAGCTGCCTGGAAGCCAGTCTTCAGCTGTTTATCTTCCAAACAAGATATTGAACTCTCAGCTCCTCCTGCACCATGCCTGCCTGGAGGCTGCCATATTCCCACCTTGATGATTATGGACTGAACCTCTGAACCTGTAAGTCAGCCCCAATTAAATGCTGTCTTTATACGAGTTGCTTTTGTCATGGTGTCTAATCACAGAAGTAAAACCCTAACCAAGACACCTGCTACTCTTGAGTTTCTTCTAGACTCATACAGATGTCTAGCTGTAAGCATTTCATCAACAAAAAAGTGTTGGCATGTTAACAATAAATGAGGAATTCCAAGAAGAGTTTCAGAGAGTAGGAAATTAAAGGTGTGTGTGTCATCCACTGAAGTATACCCTGCCCTTAAATAACTTAGTCTTTGGCATATTATAAGATACGTGAGCAGAAATTATCTTTCTATCCTGGATCAAATATAATAATAGCTAGAGAACAGAGGAAGCCAACAGACACAAAGAATTCCTGACCTGCAATTAGTCCTGGAATAGGTACAAGTGGCAGCCATTTGGCTTCACTGTCAAAAGGTATCATGTCCTATTCGTTCAGGGAAAGAATGAATCTGTTAGCCTATCTAGCATATGTTACTGGAAAGATGAACTTTTCTATTGCAGCTAGAGACAAATCACCCTTTTCCTGACTTCATGTGAAAGGGACCTGTGCTTTAGCCTTCATGTTAATGGGGCCCTATTTTGATTTAATTCTCTGCCATTGAAACTTTTGTTTATTTGTTTATTTATTTTATTGTGTGGATCTGTACACATTCAAGATCAATGGAGTATATGCAGAGGTCAGAGGACAACTTCTAGGAATTGGTTCTCTCCTCCCACCGTGTGGGTCTCAGGGATGAACTCAAGTTGTGAGGCTTAGAGGCAGTGCCTTTGCCCCATGAACTATCTTGGTAGCCACTATTAATTTCCTTTTTTTTTTTTTAAAGGACCCTACATTTTCACTTTGTACATTAAGAAATCAGCCTTACCCTCAGCTTCACTACTGATTGTATAATATTATCATTATTCCATAAGGACACCATATCTAACCTAGCTTGGCTTTCTATTGCTGTGATAGACCGTGACCACAAGCAACTTGGGAAGGAAAGGGTTTACTTCAGCTTAGAGTTTATGCATAGTTCCTGCCCTGACTTCAAGGGAAGCAGAGGAACTCTGCCTGATGGCATATATGCCTGCCTTGGGCACATAGTGTATAATCGATATGTGGACCTTTGCAATTAGCTTTTTTTACTCCACATAACACTTTTCAAGATTCATTCCCATTGTAGCATATATTAGCACTACATTCCTTTTCTGACTGGATAATACTTTTACTTTAGTGGGATTGTATGGGAGAGGGAGGAGGGAGGAGGACAAGAAAGGTCTGGTGTTTTGAATTGTTTTGGCCCCCATAGACTCTTGTGTTTGAAAGCTCGGCCCAAAGGGAGTCAGACTATTAGGAGGTGTGGCCTAATTGGAGTAGGTGTGGAGTAGGAAGTGAAAAAATGTGTAAAGTTGGCTATACCAGTGTGGAATTCAGTCTCCTCCTGGCTGCCTATAGAAAACAGCAGTCCCCTTTTGCTGTCTTCAGATGAAGATGTAGAACTCTTGGCTCTTCCAGTACCATGTCTACCTGCATGCTGCATGCTTCCTTCCATGATGATAATGGAAAAACTGAACCTCTGAAACTGTAAGCCAGCCCCAATTAAATGTTTGCCTTTTTAAGTGTTGCCTTGATCATAGTGTCTTGTCACAGCAATAAAACCCTAAGAAGTGGGAATGAGAGGCTTGTTTAGAAATTGCTAGGTAACTTACGATAACTTTGAACTGTTCTTCATATTTTACTTTCTAAGTACTGAAGATTACAGTTGGGTACCACTATGCCTGGGTTAAATGACATTGGGGATTCAACCAAGGGCCTCATGAATGCCAGACAGGAACTCTACCAATTGATCTCATCCCAAGCCCCAGATATAAAGCTGTTTTGTTTTGTATTGTTTTAATTCTTCATCAATTGATGAAGATTTTGCTGTCTCCACTTTGAACTACTATGAATACTGATGCTGTGAACTTTCATGTATTATTTTATATGGTCTGTGTTCATTTATCTTGAGCATACATGTGAGGTTGGAGCTGTTAAGCCACAGGGCAATTAGTTGATCACTTAAGAAAATGGCTGGAAATGAAAAATGATCTGGTTGTTCTATATCCTCATCAAAATCTTGTGTTGTTACTCTTAATTTTGGTCATGCTGAGGTGTGCAGTGTTATCTCATTGTGGCTTAAATTTTTATTTTTATGGTCTCTAATGTGTTGAACACTTTTTCCTTGTCTTGTTACCATTTTTATAAAGTATCAAACGCCTCTCCAAGTGACTGATTCAATCTGGCTTCTTTGAGTTTCTCACTGAATTGCTCTGCTTGGCCTCAAACTAAGTGGTGGTAATTTGTTCTAATCTTCAGGCTCCTTCTTATTCTCAACTTTGTCTTCAACTGCCTCTGCTGAGCTGCACTGCACTGCATGGACTCTACCCCTCAATTAGATGTCACTTTCAAACTTACCTTTCCTTCGTTTCATAAGTCCAAATTCCTCTGCATCTCAATAGCAAATCTTCCGCCTCACACTCTCTCCCAGAGTTCCTATCTCTCTGCTCAGAAGTCCCACCTATTGTTTCCTGCTTTGCTATCAGCCATTTAGCTCTGTTAAACCAGTCAGAAGGTTTGGAGGGAATGTTTACAAAACACTAAGATAGGTGATGTTTAGCAATGCTGAAACAAGAATTTTTTAACACAGACTCTTCCGCAGAAGGGATGTGCATACCTGATTTTTTTTTTTCCATCCAAAAGGCTGGGAATGGTTGTGTTAATAATCTGGTAATCTTTGCTATTCTGTAGAGCCAAGCATCATCCTAATCCCCTTATCCTGACCATTGCTTTTCACTCAGTAGAACCCATTCCTGTAGAAGACATCATAGGTACTTTGCAAAAGATGCATCCTTTGTAAATGTGTTTTGATTTAGCCATACCATTTTGTTGTTGTAATTATTAAAAGGAAACGTTATGCCAAGTTAAGTATGTGCTTAAATGTAATATGTGCTTAAATGTGGAAAAAAAGAAAAAAAAAAAAAAACAACCCTGCTGGAGGTCAGATTACAGAAGTTTGCCCAACCCTGCTAACTAAGTGATGCATGGTGAACCAACTCTCTTGCCTCTCACAGTTCTCTCCTCTGTTGGCTGTAGGGATCTAGTACATAGGGTACACAGATGATAGGCCGCCTGTATGAAGTTCAACGTTCACTCAGTAAGGGAATGAGATAGCACAGCTGAAGGCCTCTAGCCTTCTATCACAGGTATGTTTAGAAAACAGGCCTGGACTCTGGCTACCAACGACAATGCTGAGCTGTGTATACATCCACAAAAGATACTATATACCCCCCTCTCATGTCACAAGACTCAACAGTATTTCTCTTAATGGCTCTGCCATTTTCTTATTCTACACGTGCAGTGAAACAGTCTGATGGAGCCCGAGGTTTTAGAGGTGCGTTAGGCTAAGCAATGAAATCTGGCTCTATCGCCTAGTCTTGGAGATATTAAAATGAGCCCTTCTACAACCAAAATTGTGGAAACCAATTCTAAAACATTAATATGTGGAAATACTTTTCCTTTTTAAAATTGAAAACATGTTTTTCTTACAATATATCATGATCACGATTTCTTCTCCTCTAATTCCCCCCAGATCCTCTCCACCTCCCCACCCACCTAACTCTATGCCTTTTTCTCTCTTTAGAAAACAGGCAAACAAATCAGAATAAAGAAAGAAAAGGCAAAATAAACACATACACGCAAAACCAAAACCCATAGAAACACAGATCAAAACCCCTAAAACATAAACAAAACACCAGTAGGACAAAAATTGCCCAAACACAACAATATGAGACAAAAAGGTCTACAAAAGCACCACTGAGTTTGTGTCGGGGATAGGGCCTGCCCTTAAGTGTGACCCTTCAGTGAGACTCCATTGAAGAAAACTAAGTTTTCATTTGCAAGTGGATGTAACTTGAAGACAGCTTCTTGGTTAGGGATGGAACTCATGTTCATTTTCCCCATCTCAGCACTAGGACCCCATCTTGTTTGAACCTGCACAGGCCCTGTGCGTGCTGCCACAGTCTCTGTGAGTTCATGTTTGTATCAGTCCTGTTCCCACCTTGCCCTAACCATCTTTCTACCTCCTCTTCTGCAGAGTTCCCTGGGCAGTGAGGGAAGGGTGTTAGCAAGCAGGCATTCTCACTAGCCAGCCCTCAGGGAGCCCAGCAATCACTTACTACTGCCAGACCTGCCAGGTGTGCTAGATGCGATACATAAATGGACCCCCAGCTACCCAGATCTCTTCCTTTCCTCACCTCCCTCTCCCTCCCCCTCCCCTTCTCCCTTTCTGAGTCTTCTGTTCCTCTCTGTCTCCTTGTGTCCCTGCCTGTTTGCCTCTATCTCTCCCACATGTCCCCACTTCAAGACAGCCTTTTGCTCTCCCCTCCCCAAGAAAACCTCATACACGAGATCTGTTGCAGGCATAGTTTTGAAAAGGCACACACCTTTGTCATGGCCCACGAAAGGTACCCTCCCTCACCACATTTATCCTATCAATGGTTTTATGAAGATCTCCTATTTAGAATTGAGCTATCCAAAGTCTTGCATTTTCTGGACATTGTCCAGGTGTGGATCTCTTCTTAGTTCCCATCTACTTCAAGAGGAAGTTTCTCTGATGACGACAGAGTCGGGCACTGATCTGTGGGTAGAGCAAACTGCCATTAGGACTCATTTTAGTACTGTGTTCCTTTAGCAGTATTTGGTTTCCACCCCCACCCCCCACCCCCATTATTTGGTAACTCTTTAAATTTCTTCCACAGTAATACGTTTTCTTATGGCCCTTATAATGGCCCTAGGGTTGCTTGTTCCTTCCTGTACTCCCTTCTTTATCCCTCCTCCCTACTCATCCCCATTTAATCCACCCTCCTCCTATCTCTCTATAACTATATATTCTATTTCCCCTTCCTTGGGAGATTACCAAAGGTCTGAGAAACCGCCCTTAGAGGTATTTAAGTGGAAATATGACATAATCAGACTTGAATCCAAAATTCAATATGAAGCATATCCAGTATGCCAGAGAAAATGCATCTGGTTTCCCAAATTCTTCCCTGTATCTTTTTGGTACTTTCATTCCAACTTGACTTGTAATAGAGATTTAATTCATTGATTGGTCTACTACCAACTATGTTTCATAACATCATCCCATGAAAGCATTTTAACATATTCTTGATTTGTTGTAGTTGTTGTGCTCACTAGCTGGTCAATTTGTTTCTCATTTTTGAAACTCACTAGGACATTCTGACTAGTTTTGTTCTGTATACTTTTTTTTAAAAAAAAGATTTAGTTTTTATGTATATGAGGGTTTGCCTGCATGTATGTATGTGTACCACATGGCTACCTGGTGCCTGTAGAGGGCATCAGATCCCTTAGAAGTAAATTACAGACAGTTGTGGGCTATTCTGTGGGTGTTGGGGACTGAATGAACATCCTCTGTAAGAGCAGCAAGGCTGCTTAACTGTAGAGCCACTTCTTCAGCCCCATCATTTTTTGAACTGTGAATGGGCTGCTTCAACATCCCATGAGGTCTAATCATCTGTGGCTGCTGAAGGTGTTCATGGGTCCCACACTCGTGACATCTGTCAGATAAGGATGACTCATTTCTCAGGTCATCAACCAGTGCCCATGCTCACAGAGTTGCTTTAGGAACAGCCAATACTAAAGGTGCACTAATAAAAGAAATGTACATATGTCCAGAAACACTCAAGAGAAATGCAGACCCAGAATAGCAACAGTGAGCAGCTGTGGAAACCAGTGAGTCAGTTCTTATGCACATTTCTGAGCTTTATTGTTATACTTAAGAATGTGTAGCTGTAACAAAAATAAACACGGACTTAAATTTATTTATTTAGTTAGTTTCTTTCTTACTTACTTACTTTTATGAGTATGGGTGTTTTGTCTACACATATGTTTGTATAGCGTATATGTCCAACAGAAGGCATCAAAAAACTGGATTTATAGACTGTTGTAAGCTGCCATGTGGCTCCTGGCAATCAAATCCTGGTCGTCTTGGAGAACAGTCAGTGATTTTAATAACTGAATACTTTCTGCATCCTCAAACATATATTTTAAAGAAAATAAGAGATATTATATGCTAACAACCATATTTTTTCTTTTGGTTAGATAATTCCACAAATCTCTTGTGAACAAGTTTTTTCCTCTTAGTTAATTGCCAGGTGGTGAATATACCCCATCTAAGAAAGTTGAAAGATGAGGAGTTTTTTTTGTTTGTTGTTGTTGTTGATTTGGTAGGGTAGTCCCTCTGAGAAAGATTCATTAGGGGAAAAAAAAACTTCAATGCATTGCTTAGTTTGATGTATGACATGTTATATTCTCCAGTAATTAAAATTAAAATACACCACACATTTGCGACATAAAATATGACATTGACATTTCAAAGACTACATTGTTTTTAATACTAGCCTTGGTACATAGTAACAATATAATGTCTACAAATCACAGAAGGTCAAGTTCATACATTATTAAAAGTATTTATGTTATGAAGACATATTTACAAAGGCCTCTACAAATTATCACAGTAAATAATTCAAGCTTTCTCCAGGCTTATCTGTAGAAACATGTATAGAAATATTATCTGTAAACACATGCATAGCAATATTATATGTAAAGCATATAATATATATCCATAAGTATATAATATAAATTTTAGCATGTATGAATGTTTCTAAATATGTATATTTATTTTGGGGAGGAAAAATAAAATTAAATGTGTTGAGATGATATGCTTTCCCATGTATGAGACACAGTTTGAGGGTTTTTCTAAATCTTTTCATTGTTAAAGTTCTTCATATTCAGAAACTTTCTGCTAGTCAGTCACTATTCATTCTCTTCCCTTATGGAAGAAATGAGGTAAAAAAAAAAAGAAAGAGAAAATAGTAAATATTGATATGAATAGTACAGTGTTACTATGATCAAAAATCATCTCATTGAAAGCCTTCCCTCTAAAAGTTAACAAAAGAAAAAGTGATGCATCCCATAATACTGGTGACAAAACTGATTTAACTATGTATAATCTCTACTGGTATTTAGGGGCAAACAGACAGTGGAAGGCAAAGCAGCAATTGGATTGTTAAGGTTCCAAATAGATGAGGGAAGAGATGGTCTGCAGTGGGCAAAAGACTTATGGGAAATGGTATCCTCAAGGATCTGTTTCCCAAGTGACTTTGATATCACCAATGATATCAAAGACTTCTAGACTGAATCGTCTGTTGCAGTCTACTCTCCACACATCTTAAGGGAATGTCTAAAACAATGGAGAACAGAAGATCGGAGATGGGGGATGCAGTCAGGGGCTGAGTGCTCACTTCTAATCTTGATGTGAAGCGGTGGCCCACAAGCCTCCTTTAACTTGTTAGACCTGGAGAACCATCCAACGGCTCTATTGGTTATTTTAAAGATAAAATTTAACAGTGTAGGTCAATTAGATGATTAACTATCCTTCACAATCTTTGGAAGAGTTTACTTTTCTTTGGAAAGACCAAATAAATTAGTAAAACATAAGAAAAATGACGATTAAAAAAAAAAAAACTATGTGGGTAAGTTTATAAAAACATGACCAGAGCCAATTGAATGCACTTTCTGATTGCCCAATATTTTTCTCCACTCACAGAAGTCAGAAGGAAACACTAGGCTAATCACACCAATCACATTTCAATTCGAGTACATTCTACCAAAAGTCTGTGAAAAGCATACAAGATCAAATATTTTCTATGTATTCTGAAAAGTAACATTGTTTTAAGCTCTGGGGGATCAGGGATAAAGGTGAATGCCCAAATATACTTACCATGAACTCTACAGCACTGCATAAATAATGAGGTACCTCAAAGCCAAACTGTGTAAAACTGTGGGTCACAGCCCCTATGAAGTGACATAACTTAATACGGGGGTCAGAAAAGAAATTGGAACAATAAAAATTTTCTAAATGCACAAAGACCAAGAATGAATTCAAAGTGAATCCATGGTGATGCTTACCTGAATGAAAGCTCATGGGTTTACAGTGCCTCAGCTCAGACCTGAGAATATCGGGGTATAAATTATAGCATTCTTGCTGTGCATACAAAAGTTTCTGTTCTTACAGAAACATAATGGTTTAATTATGGAAAAATATTTTGACTATTTTTCTACCATTATTTCTCAGCATGTAAGTAACAACTTAGTAATCTGTGTATTGGAATGCTTGATTTTATAAATCACTGTTAAGTTGCTGCCTTGAGTTTCATAAAACAGTCTTTAAAACAATTTTTAATTTGTTTCAATGACCTGCAATGAGAACAGAATTTTCAGCAATTCTAAAACACACTTCTTTCATTTTATTTTCTATTTATGTAAAGCAGCATTCTCAGCTTTTCTGATTAGAGAATCAGAATATTGCTCGATTCTGAAAATGTATCAAATATGTTGTGTCTTATGCTATCAAAAATTTAGCTAAGATTTAATTTTTCTATAGTAATAACTACCACATTCATATTATTAGTATGCAAATTTGTATTCATACGTCAAAACTGTAACATCTTATTTATGCCAAAGGCTTTTTTAATTTATGTTTTGTTTTGTTAAAGAATTATTTTAAAATATTTTTTGGATTATTGTCAGTAAATGTGTGATTTATAAGCCTAGTTTATATATTTTCATATTCCCAAAAATCATATATTTTTCCACAGGAAAAAGCATAAGAAACAGCTTTAGATCACAAAAGGAAGGTTTTTGGTAATTTTAAAAGTCAGAAGAATCATTGCAGGAGGGACCACTCATCTGCACATGCCCACCCACTCTCATCCTTGGCTTAAGTTTTTACTAAAATGATTCGTTAACAGGCGACTGGGTGGAGGAGACAGGGTGTCATTTAGGAAAAGAATTTGAATCAGCGTATAGAAATTTTAACTTTTTAATTTTATTTTAAATGTTTTCTTTTTAATGCTTAAGAAATAAATGCATTATTTTCTTTGAAATTAATTTTGTTGCTACCACAAAATATCAAAACAAGTTGTATGCATTTCTGAAACAAAACTTTTCAAGAGCAGCATTAGCTCGTAAGTGCAGTGCCAAGTGTGAGCCCATTAGATACAATTCTGTATAAAGAATATGGCTGAGTCAAGAATGGCCCAGAGCTTGGTCAATAGCCAAGAATGGAACTGTGGCTATTATTGACATCCGCTAATATGCCATTGAAAACTCTTTCAGAGGATTATTTGGTGGCTTGGAGAAAATGTTCTTCTATGATGATTAAAGGGAACTTTACAAAACAATATATAGTGACTTTTTTATCCATATATGCACACAGAAGACTAAAAAACCCAAAGACTAAAGTATCCAAATCACCAACATTTATAGTTTATATGGTTGTTACCATAGGTTGTTTTCTTAGCTATATTTTCCCCACATGTTTCAAAGTTTCCATAAACCTTTCTTCACAATTCATGATCATATAATAAGAAAAGAAAAACACTGAAAATGCCAAACAAATTTCATCTTAAAGTATTAAATAAATATTAAGAATATTTCCAAAAAAAAAGGTGAATTTTTAGCACTGAGTTGTCCTTGGAGTCCAGCATCCCTGAAGGGGACAATGGAAATAGATGAAGGAACTGTAAGTGTGGCCCAGCCACTCTGGGCTACCCCATCTCAAAGAATTGTTACATAAAATTGGAAAGCCAACCATAAAAATGCCTGTAACATGTGAGGATGGGTTGCTATGTTTGCTATATTGCTAGTGGAATTTCACAAAATAAATGAGTGTTCCTCTTGCTGCTGTATGTTCCCTGAACGCAGAAGCACCACAGGCTCCTTGACTATTTTACATATATGAAAATAAAGCCAGAACATTATATAAGGAATTCAAATGTTGAGTGATCAGAGAAATGATCATGTGTAAAGGCAACTAAAGGAAGAGGGAAGCTCGGAATACCCACGATACAACTCACAGACCAAATGAAGTTCAAGAAGAAGGAAGACCAAAGTGTGGATGCTTCAGTGCTTCTTAGAAGAGGGAACAAAATAATCACAGGAGTAGAGGATGGAAGGGACTTGAGGGAAAGAGAGGAGGGGGAGAGGAAAAAGGGAGAGCAATATTAGGTGTAGAGGAGAAGGGGGTGATGTACAGAGGGTCAGAAATTGAACAGAGGTTTGTCGCAATAGGGGATGGGGAACTGAGGGGTAGCCAACAGAAAGTCCTAGACACCAGGAAAGCAAGAGGCTCCCAGAACCCAATGGGATGACATTAGCTAAAACACTCAACAAAGGGGAGAAAGAACTGTAGAGACCATATCCAGAGGTTAGGCATGGTCCCCATTTGGGGGATGGGGCTACCCACTCACCTAAAAAAAAATTAACCCAGAATTGCCTCTGTCTAAAGGAAATACAGGGACAAAGAGTGGGGCAGAGACTGAAGGAAAGACCATCCAGAGACTGCCCCACTAGGGGATCCATTCCATATACAGACACCAAACCCAGTCATTATTGCTGATGCCAAGACGTGCATGCTGACAAGAACCTGATATAGCTGTCTCCTCAGAGGCTGTGCCAGAGCCTGACAAATACAGAGGCGGATGCTCGCAGCCAACATTGGACTGAGCACAGGGTCCCCAATGGAGGAGTTAGAGAAAGGACTGAAGGGGGTGAAGAGGTTTGCAACCCCATAGGAAGAACATATCATCCAACCAGACCCTCTGAGCTCCCAGGGATCAAACCACTAACCAAAGAGTACACATGGAGGTACCCATGGTTCCAGTCGGAGCCTTATTGGGCATCAGTGGAAGGGGAGGAGGCCCTTGGTCCTGTTGAAGGCTTGATGTCCCAGAGTAGGAGAATGCTAGGCCAGTGAGGAGGGAAGGGGGCAGGGGTTGAACTCCCTCATAGAAGCAGGGGGCAGGGGGAATGGGATAGGGAGTTTGAGGAGGGAAAACCAGGAAGGGGATACCATTTGAAATGTAAATAAAAAATAACCAATAAAATTTTTTTAAAAAGAGGAAGAGGGAAAATAGATAACAAAAATATAGAAATTTGAACACCACCAACTATGCTGTATTACAAAATTCCTCAATAAAAGGCAGGAGTGTTGTTTTACAAACACTGCTGGAAAAATTGGGAACAATGTCAAGAGTATTACATTCCCAAATACTGACCTCACAGTAGTAATTCAAATTCTTATCCACAATGCATGTAAATCATTACATTACATGCAAAATGTCTATGGACTGTGGCAATGATGAATAAAAAGTCTATGTTATGTACTGACTAAAGTGTCCCTCAATATACACCAGTCTGTCATAAAGGAACCAACTCTACTCAGATGATGAAGCTGAAGAGATTATATTAAAGAGACTAAAATGTTAAGGTTTAATTCAGTGAGCTGGGAAAGGAACTAGGGAGGACACTAACCATCAGACACTCAGTAAGAACATTACTTGGGCTAAGCGAGAGGAAATATGGCTGGAATCCATGATACAGTGCCCAGAGGAAGCTAGATTGACTGAAGGGAAAGTTACCCCTTTAGGGCCCTTACAAGTTTGAAGCACAGTCAGAACCCTGTCAGAAGCTTGAAATGACTTTGAAAAAATAAATACCCCAACCTTCTCCTTTTCTATCCTTTAATGTCCTGTTTGGTCACTCACAAGTGTCACACAAGAGAAAAGCATATTAATGATTTGTCTTTTGAGGTAGAATTGAGCAAGAGAATAATCGGCAGATTTATAACAGTAAAACTATGGAGCCAATATCCAATGATAGAAGAAGGTTTAAATATGCTGTTAATCGTTCTCAGAAAGAAAGAACACTGTGAATCAAGAAGCTCAAGAGAGAACGTAACCAACTCTGCCTGGAGGAGAACAGGAGATTCCTTTATTGTCCTGCAAGTAAAGTTCTCTCTCTCAATCTCGCTCTTGGTTATTGTAAATAGTTAGTCCAGGGTGGGGGTGTATGTCTATAATCCTAGCAAATACAAGGCTCAAGAGGCCAGCCTTAGCTATACAATGAATCTGTCTCAAAATAACCTATCACATTCCAACTAGAAGAGTTGCATACACAACAAAAAGACAGTGTGCAGTCTCATCCTTTGACCACTCTAGACCACCCTACTGAATATATATATTCAGACTCATTGTGTAGCTCAGGCTGGCCTCTTGTGCCTTGTATTTGATATATATATGTATAACACAAACACACACACACACACCATTGGGGACAGAACATTTTCATTCTACTCATAAAACCTCTTTCTAAATAAAAATGTTACTCACTAACCTTTTATAAATTAGAAATTTTAAATATTTTTTTCTTTGTTTTACTCTGTGTGCTTTTTCAATAAATTAAGTTTAAAAGCCACTGGTTAAATCGCTACTTTCCTTAGTAATTTTTTCTTTGCTCCACATTTCCTTTTTGAGTCTTTAACCTTCTAAGGCAGTGGTTCTCAGCCTCTTAATGCTGCAGCTCTTTAAAACGATTCTTCATGTTAGGTTTGTTCCTCCTTCCCCCACCCCCATAGACTCATGTGTTTGAATGCTTGTCCTCATAGGGAGTGGCACTATTAAGAGGTGTGGCCTTGTGGGGTGGGGCTTTGAAGTTTCCTATGCTCAGGCTCTGCCCAGTGTGGAGGAGACCCTCCTGCTGGATGCCTGTGGAAGAGAGTCTCCTCCTGGATGCCTTCCATGTTCAAGATGTAGAACTCTTGGCTCCTCTGCACTATGTCCTGCCTGCATGGTGCTATGCTTCCCACCATGATGAAAATGGACTAAACCTCTGAAACTATAAACCATCCCCAATTAAATGGCTTCCTTTATAAGAGTTGCCTTGGTTATCATGTCTCTTTACAGTAATAGAAACCCTAAGCTAGAAGTTGCTACCAGGAGTGGGGTATTGCTGTACAGGCCTGCCTATGCTTTTGTTTGGAGGAAGTTGGATTTTGAGACTTTGGAAAGCAGTGGAATGCTCTGAGGCTTAATGGACCATCCTTCTAGAATATGGGTGAGAGCAGAACAGTAATTTTAGTATGTTGCCTGGAGATCTTTCTTATAATGTTTTGGTGAAGAATGTGGATGCTTTTTGGGGAGTCTGCCTGAGGCTAAGGTGAAGAGATTGATGTTGGTTGCATTAAAGAAGGTCTCAAGAAAGCCTAGAATAGACTCTGCCCTGTGCTTTACTCTTATGAAGAACATTTTAAATAAGCAAGGTGAAAAGGAAAAATACAAAATGTATGATTCAAGTATTAAAGGGACACAGGGAAGTAGAATGGAGCTAAATCCTGTGTTCAAGGAGATAAACAATTAAGGGAGTAGTGATTTGGGGCAAGATCTCACCCAGCTAAGATCGTCTATTTGTTTGCAGTAGAACAAGGGATAGTTATCTCATGTTAGGAGTTATTATAACATGGTTAATGTTTTCATTTGGATTTTAGTCTGGAATAAACTACAATCCAGAAATGGAGGGCACACTTGTGTCTCAGATCTTGAGTGTGAAGACACATGCTTTTGATTCAGATCTTGAGACATAGTAGCCATGAACCGATTAGGCCCAGGCACGGTGGTACACACCTTTAATCTCAGCACTCCTGAGACATGAAGATCTCTGATTTCAAGGTCAGTTTACAGAGCAAGTTCTAGGACATCCAGCCTAGGCAGTGAAGGATTTGTAATAGAATGAGGAGGGCATGTTCGAGTCTCAGCAAACAGCAGAACTCAGCAGCTTCAACCACATGGCTCTAGGATTAGAGTCAAGAATAGAAGAGGTTACTGGGCCAATTGATTTTGGAGCTAAATTAGTGGTGATTAAGAAGAGGTCAGCATCACTGAAGTGAAATCTTCGAAGTGTTTTCTGAGAGCCCAAAGAAGCTGTGTTCCAGATATAGCCAAGGTTATACCTTGTGGTATGGCTGGAGTTGGTAATGTGCAAGAATCACCCAGGTGGTACTACTTTTGAAGGCATGAAGGAATCACAATGAGTAGCTCAGGCTGGGCTCTGTGAGAGGCTAGGTAAGAACATTGGTGAGTTTAGCCTCAGTTGCAGTTGACAGCCCAGGACTGAAGGGGTCATGCAAAGAAGCTGATGCTAAGCACCATGAAGAGAGCCTATGAGAAGCTTTTGGTGAAGTCTAGTTGCAGCATTAGACCCCAGCATATTGGAGATACCAGTGCCATGGAATGACCCCTAAGAACAGTAGCAACAGTGGAATGAACTCAACCAGAACCTAGAGTGATACAGAGGGCAGAGTTGGAGAAGTGACCCAAGTCCTGTGGAGGAGCTCAGAAGACCATGTGTGAATCCCAGACTTTGGAACAAGAAGCTGTAAAGTTAAAGTTCCTTGGATAGCCCGAGATGTTAGAGATGCCAGAGCCATGGGATACCTGCCAAGGAAAGCTGCTAACAGGGAGTGGAACAACCCAAGAGAAAGAATTGTGTTGCAGTTAACTGGAGTTGGACATGGAGATGTAAGCCAGTACCAACTAAATGTTTTCCTTTATAAGAGTTGCCTTGGTCATGGTATCTCTTCACAGCAATGGAAACCCTAAATAAGACAATCCCAACGTTAAAATTATTTTCATTGCTATTTAACAATTGTAATTTGTTGGTTATGAATAGTAATGTAAATATCTGTGTTTTCCAGTGTTCTCATGTGACCCCTGAGAAAGGGTCTTTCAATCCCTTTGGAGGTTGTGACTGGTTGAGAGCCACTGTCTAAGACTTTAAAAATTCAAACCTTTTATTCTTCTCAAGAGTGATGAATTACTTCTAGTAGATATTTTGCTCATCTTTGTGACCAAATGCCTGAAAGAAACTACTCTAGGCAGAAGAATGTCTTTTGGCTCACTTTCATGCAATGAAGGCATGGTAGAGTCCTGGTAGTAGTGTGTAGAAGGAACCTGAGGGGATCTTTCACATCCCCACAGGCCAAGAAAGAGAAGGGGGAAAGGAAGAAAGGAGGAGGGAGCAGGGAGAGAGTTCTTACCAGAAGCAGAGCTTTGATATCCCATAAAGTACCACCACTATGACTCTTCCTCCGTAAGCTAGGCCTCATGTCCAGAAAGTTCCAGAACCTCCCAAAGCAGTGCCTCCAGCTGGGGACTGAATATTCAAACACAGGAGGGACAAATTATCTTTGAACCGTAGTATTTTATCCCTACTCCTATAGACTTATCACCAGTTCACAGTGAAAAACAGCTTGTAACTGCAAAGGCCTAAGTTGTCTTATAGCTTCAACACTTTTCAAAGCCACAGTCCACAGTCTAAGTAAGACTGCCAGCAATTTCTTAGCTATGAGTGAAAAAAAAAAAACAAAAAAAAACCAAAAAAACAAGTCACCTACTTTTAACATGCAATGACACAGGGCAAAAATTCTGTCCTGAAAGAGGAACTGAGACCATAGCAAGGAAGGACTGATCCAAAGCAAAACCAAACCCTTGCAGCCTTATATCGGTGTCTAGTGCCTGTATGGCACCACCTGGGACCCTGTGGAATTTGATAACCCTTCCCTACAGCACATGTGGTCTTTCTTGGGCCAAGTCCAGTCTCTGGCTGCAGCTTCCAGTGGCAGATATTTCATGTTCCTAATATCTCTAGCATCCTCAAATCCACTATTACTTAAGCATCACCTTCTAAGCTTCCTGAACTACCCACCAAGATGTTGTTCCATGCATGGAGTCCAACCCTGCTCCGTATTATCTGTCCCCTGTAGCTGTCTAGATTTGTGGAGTGAGCTTCTACAATACTATAACTTTGGAATTTTGCATGCTTGCAAAATCAGTACTAAATTCAGCTGTGGGCTCAATACACAGCCTGGCTCTCTCTCAACTCAGCTGTGGCAGCCTCTGATTACCAATGTGGTATAACCCAGTAAGATAGCTCCCAAGCTGGTTGAGATGAGTAGGTTGCCTGGGAGCTTTCGGTGAGCACTGTCTTGTACTGAAGGAACCACTCCTCTTGCAGCAGGGAGCCGGGAAGTTCTCTCAGCTGTGCCACCCTCTGTTAACAGTCAGCAGCACTTCCAGCAGTGACCTTGTCCATGATTGTAAATTTTACTCTCCCTCCTTCCACATCCTTCTGCTTCACTTTCTGCTAAGAGCTCTCACTGCAAATCTAGATAAATGCATCAAGAACAAATCCCATTCTGCATTGAAATAAAACTTCCTCCACAAAATAAATTATTCCTTTGAATTTGAATTACTCATTTGAATTAAGCTTCACTTGTATTTGCAGGAAAGGAAATGTGCCTAGAGGCTTTGTGAAACTGTAACAGAAATGGCCTCCAGGCCAGTCCCCTCCCCTTCAAGCCCTTCTTCCTCCCAAAACCTCCTGTCTGTCTGTCCTTCTGTTGGCATTGTGCTCTTCTGCATTTCCACAGAATGGCCTGTTAAGCTCTGCATGACTGTTCTAAGGCTCCTCTGGTCCACAGCTCCAACTTGTATATTCCTGGCCAGGCTAGAACCCCAGTGTTCATTCCTCTGCTTTCCCAGTGAGACTGCACCCCTCTTAACAGTTCTGTAACTCATGAAAACAGCACCACAAGCTTGGGCCGAAAGGTCTGATGTGTGAGCTGGTGGGTAACCTTTTACAGTTAAACCATGCAATCTGAGAAAGGTTTTTAAATGACTGGGTAATACCACGTG
Source organism: Mastomys natalensis (assembly GCA_021653895.1). Taxonomy (NCBI): domain Eukaryota; kingdom Metazoa; phylum Chordata; class Mammalia; order Rodentia; family Muridae; genus Mastomys; species Mastomys natalensis. The sequence goes on along the minus strand of JAJTUV010002074.1, from coordinate 376,980 downwards.
AGTACTGGAGCCAAATTTCCAGGTTCAAACTTAGCCTCATCAAACTACATGTTTGAGTAAACTAACCTCTTTACATCTTAATTTTCTCTTATATTATAGTATAGTATAAAGATTTATTATAATGGTTATTTATATAATAATGACATAGGATTTTTATAAAATGTATATAACCTAACTTCTGTAAGGGGTAAGGTTTAAGATTATTACTGTGTGTATGTGAGCACACAGGTGTACCATGGCACATAAGTGGAGGCCAGAGGACAATTTTTGGGAGTCAGTGCTCTCTATTCACCATGTGGACACCAGAAATCAAAGTGAGGTCATCAGGCTTGGTGGCAAGCACTTTTACCTGCGGTGCCATCTCGTCAGTTATGAGGTAAGACTTAACAGTTATGCCTCTGTTGTAGCTATATATTATGGCTGCACAGACTTCGCAGCAATAGCAATGGTGCCCATAAACATGGAGTTATAAAAGTTTATAGAGTGACATCTAGAGCAGGTTTGGTAAAAGTCAATAAGCCTGAGTGGCAAAGTTGACAGAGAGGAGGGGAAATAGGCCTTGATCAGCAGCAGCTTGCTCCAAGTGTTAATAGAGGTCGGGAGCTAGTCAAGGCTTCTAAGCAAGCGAGAGACCATGGGATATATATTGAAGGGTGGTCTCTGCAGCTGCAAAGAAACGGGCTGGATTCATAGCTCCTACTCTAGTCCCTCCCCAGTTCTGCTCCTAGATACAAATCTACTCCCATCTACTTACGATAAGTGTCATATTTATATTATTCCTTGGTTTTGCTGTTAACAGCAGTAACACCAAGAATGGACTTAGGAGAATGGATCTAAAGGACAGTATGAGACTGTAGGCATGGCGGCACCCATCTGTACTCCCAGCACCCAGAAGGCAGAAGCAGAAGGATAGGGAATTTGAGGCCAGCAGTGATTATAAAGTGAGACTCTTTCTGAAAAGAAATAAAAGTGAGAAAGGAGGCTGGATTCACTGAACCTGTGAGTGAATGAAAGGTGGATGGGGATGGAAGTTGTTGAGGAGCCTACAGGGGCCAACTGAGTTACAGCTGGGAGACAGAAACATTTTAAACTGCAAACTGTTTTTTTCAGAGTAGATTAGTACTGCCTTAGCTCTTGTCCTTCCTAGTAGTTTCTTGTTCAAGAGTTGCCATCACAGTGCTGTGGATAAACGGCAGCGTGGGGGGAGGTTGATGAGAAAGCCTGCAAGCTAGGATTGTTTGAAGAGCTTCCCAGTTCCAGCCACAGAAGAAAATGTAGGGAAGCCCATGGGTAAGTGTTACCAGGACAGAAGGGCCCACAGAGACTCTCAGCCCCTTCTACCCCAAAGTTGAATGTTGGCCTTTTAAAATTCCTACCTTGCTGCCCTTCCTCCATCACCACCCATTCCTATTCCCACCTACTATTCCCAACTATATCCTTAAAGCACATTGAGCATTATTAGTTACAAGAGTTACAAGAGTTTCCCACCCAAGATGTGTCTCTTGCCTGGCTGGGCCTGGACTCACAGCTAATAAGACGTATGTCCAGAAGACACTGCTTTGGCTAACCGAACATGTAGGAACAAGACCTATTAGAACAGGGGGACTTGAATATCGCTAGCAGGAAGTCCAACTTCACAGCTTCAAACCATCTGTCAAACCCCTAACACCAAGGGTTTGAATGAATGGAGGAGAAATATTCACAAAGAGTTTGTTGTTGGTTCTGGAGAAACAACGCACACCACGAACTGTGGATGAAGCAACTCTGAGCTTTCTGGCCCTCTCACATAAATTGACCACGCTTCACTTGTGACGTCGCGGACGCCAGACTCTGGCTGGCTGGCATGGGATGCCCTTGCCCGCCCCAGAAGCAGGAGGCCACCCGCCCGGGGAAAGAGGCGGGGCCGGGACCTGGCAGAAACTGGGCTGCACTACTGGAGCCAAGAGAGGCCGGGCGCCTTCCCGCCTTCGCTGCGGTGACCTCCGCGGTTTTCCCGGCCGCTCGCCCTCCAGCTGTGCCTGCCACTGGAGGGTTGAGCCGGGTCCCAGTGCGACCACCTCCAGGCGTTGGCACTCCCTTCCTCCTCTCTCGCCCCTCCTCCGCCTCTTCCGTTTCTCCGGGAAAGGCTGTAGCCTCCTTCGGGGCTCTGCATCCTCGCTTAGGTAATCCGCTTTCCTGCTTTCGCCACCCCTCCCCCGTGTCCAGCGTTTCCACCTCCGCGGATTTGGGTCCCCGCGAGCAGCGCGCGCTCCATCGCCTCTGCAGAGGGCAGGTGAGTCGGTCTCCGGCCGAAAGCTGCTGGCCTCTGCGCCTGGGCCTGCGAGGTACCCGGTCGCCGCAGCGAGGCCTCTCCGGCCTGGCCGTGCCCACCCACACAGAGCCCAAACCCAGAACCAAGAGGCTCAGCTCGCGGATCACGCCGCCCCCTTAGCTCGGCAGAAGCCGCCAAAAGAAATCCGATCGCCTGAAGAGTAGCAAGCAACTTTCTTTCTGTTCTACCACTAGCCTCTAGGTTGAATGAGCTGATCTGAGAATGGTTGAAAGTAGAGGCCCAGGTTCCACTGGTAGGTGGCGTAGCTGTCAAGAAGTAGGGGGAGCAGTTTGCTTGAGAGATGCTTCTAGCATGGATACATGTTGGCTGCCTCTAGAGACCCGTTGGATGGGTGTAGACTGAACAGACTGGGGGTGTATTTAGGTAGATTTTCACCTCTTTGCTTGTAATTCTTTCTATATTTTGATGTATGGTTTTGTGAGACGTGCCAGGTTCAGTGAGAGGCCCTGCTGCAATAAATAAAATGGAGAGTGACGGAGGAAGACACCAAACTTCAGCTTTCAGCTTCCACATGCATGCACACATGCATCTACAAACATTGGACCATGCGTGCACACATGCATCTACAAACATTGGACCATGCACATATATGGACAAGGTCGTACTGTGTTAACATGGCTGGCCTCAAACTCACAAATATCTGCCTGCCTCTGTGTCCTTAGTGCTGAGATTAAATGTGTGTACTACTATTCCCAGCCTCCCTAAAAATTTTAAACTCTTATCCTAAGCTCTTTTTTTTTTTTTTAAATCAATCAACAAATATTTATTATACCCTCATAGGTAGGTGATAAATGTCAAACACATTTGAGATGTCATATCTGTGGCTGTGTAAATTTGTTTTGTAAGATGTTTCTTTTCAGCCATTTTCTCAAACATTGTGTAGCCGTCAGCACTGCCCATGTGCAGAGCACTGGTCCTCCATCATTCTCCTCCAGCCGGTAACTGTCATTTCCTTTGCTGCTGTGAGCATGACAGGTATAGGTACTTCATTTAAATGGAATATTTGTACGTTAGGGCGACCTTATCTAACTTGGCATAGAATCTCCAAGGTACATTACATCAAGTATTTGTAGGGAACCATGGTCCTCTCTCCAGAGTTGTAAATGCCTTCTAAACAGGATGTACATTCTAGCTCCTCAAGATGCATGATAGGATTTGTAGGTGTTGACTAGAAACCTCTTTCCTGTGGGTCTTTTTCTGTGAACCTCTTTCTTGAGTGGTCTATATGGACAGTAAGAACAACTGTTAAATGAGTTGATACTTCCAGTCGGTGTCGGGAGAGTTCAGAGGACACGGGTGGCTTCAGCTTGACACTCCTGAGAAGAGGGAAGTTCAGCTGTGGAGTTGTCACCGTCAGATTGTCTAGTAGGCATGTTTATGCGGCAGTTTACTGATTGCTAATTGATGTATGAGGACCCCACCACAGTGGGTGGTACTATTCCTGGACAGGTGGTTCACGGCTGCAGATGGAAGGCAGCTGAGCAAGCCAGAAGCAGCAAGTTAGTAAGCAGCGTTTCTTTCTCCATGGCCTCTGCTTTAGTTTCTGCCTCCAAGTTCTGCCTTAAGTTCTTACTCTGGTTTGTCTCGATGATGATACATTGTAATCTGAAGAAAAAAAAAAAAAAAAACAAAAAACGCTTTCTATCTTGAGTTTCTTTTGCTCAACATTTTATCATACTCACGGAGAAGCAAACTAGGACAAGCACCTAAGTGTGGTCAACAACAATCAAAACTATAAGGTAGACCAGGGGCTCATACCTATGCTTCTAGCCCTTGGGAGGTTGTTGAGGCAGAGGGATCTCATGAGACCAAACTGAGCTATATAGTGAAGCTCTGAGGCTAACATAGTTCTTTCGCCTCTTCAGAACTACAGTGAATTAGACCAACCTGTTTATAAGCGCCAGGTGTGTCAACACCATTCGAGAGTTAGGAGAAAAGGAAAATATTAGTGATAAGTACACTCGTGTCTATAATCTCTTTTGTTTGCTTTGGGGACAGGGCATCACTACATAGCCCAGACTGGCCTTGACCTAACAGATCTCCTGCTCCAGTCTCCAGACTGCTGGCTTTACAGGTATGTACCATAGTCAGTTGAAATCTTCTCATCTTTAATTAATTAGTTGATTAATCAATTAGTTTTGTGCTTCTGGAGAAAATCCTAAGGCTTCCCCCATGCTAGGCAAGTATAGTAACCCTGAGATATACTCCCAGTCATTATATTCCATCTTTAATGTCGTTTATAACAAAAACAAGTTAGCTTACTATTTTGATGATTTATTATCTAAATTAAGAATAAGCTATGTATAAATGAGATAGTATAATTTCATATTCTGGTTCAGTGTTCAAAAAGTGTAGTTCATTTGTTTGCCATTCAGTGAGAGCTGTTTTTTTTTCTTCTTACAATCAATATGGAATATATGTAGTCTTTCCTGTAAACAAATATGGCCTATGTGCCTAACAGCTCCTGGGTAATGCTGTAAAATCCAAGTATGCTAAACACCAAGGCAAGGACAGAGTCTGTACTGATCAAACTGAAATTCAACAGTCAGCACTTATTGAACACCTCTGAGTATGCCTGAGAGTTGTTTACTTATCTGTGTTCTGTTTGACATGATTCTAAAACACATGTGATTTCTGTGTCATGTCAAACAGATCACAGATAAGTAAACAAATGTATAGTGTGTTTGGGATCTAGGTTAGAGATATAGCATACTCCTGTTTTGTTTAGTTCAGGACCAGAGCTGAAAGATTCAGAAATGGCTCTACTGGAGGCTCTTTTCTTTCCACACATGTATTAAACACACACATACACACATATATGCACACACAAACACATCTGCACGGCTGCCTTCTTTAACGGCAGAATGCTTTGTGAGCTGCCTCTGTGTTGTTGCCTGTTCCAGGCATTCATCTCCACTGCTGTGTGAATGCTATATGCTTGGCTTTTTTATTTTATTATTGGTGGCTATTTGAGTTATTGCAGTGTTAGCTCATTGGAAGAATGGTGGTCATGAATACCGTTGAACCCGTCTTTCAGTGCACATGTGCATATATTATTTGGTATATGTGAACAAGGGAAATTGCTGGATTGGGGATTATGTTTGCATTCAACAAACCAGAGTGGCTTTCCAGGATGCTGCACCAGCGCCATTCATGCTCCCAGTGTTGAAGAGATCATTCCTCCATGCTTTCTTGCAGATGCAGACTTTTCAGTCTTTTTAATGCCAGTCTCACTGGGCATGTGTGAATGCTGAGATTCCCTGGAGAAAAACCAATTGCATCATATTGGACCAAATTTAAAGCAAGTTATTAAATATTAAATACTGACTAAGACATGGATTTTGGTCCCAACATTCGCTAGAATTTCCCAGCTGAATGGCCCCGAGACATGTGTTCCAGTGGTTTATAAAGACTAATAACCTATAGGCCACCATACTCACCTACCAAGCTTGCTATTTTCCAAGAACTACAACTTCCAGAATTCCAGGAAGTTACCTAGTCCTCAGGCAGGTGGGACTTACAGGTTTATTTTTGTGCATTCCACATGTAATGGTATCCTGTTGAGATTTTAGGTTGCATTTCTAACTACCGTCCAGGGAGATTTTCTCACCTGTTTATTGACCATTTGTTGTCAGAGATTGGGTATCTTCTATGAGGTGCTTATTTTAAGTTTCTTGCCCTTGAAAAAATTCCAAGAGTGGTAGACACTTAAAGGAGCAGAGAAAGAGAGAGGAAAGCCTGTGAACCAGGGAGAATGGCATTTGAAAGTGTTCAGTGTGCCCAGACACAAAGACTATGTCATAGAGATACCATCCAGGTCACAGAACAGGCAGTCCCATGCTGTAATGCTGGCTTCTGAGAAAATTCAACCTGGAAGACATTTTAGTCTTCTTTAGACTTAAAAGGATTCTAAGTCTCTGGTGAGGTTTGTAGTTGAGTTTCTTCTGGCCCAGGTGGCCAGGTGAGTAGTTGAGCATCTCTATGGTCATCAGCCTAGTTACTGTTAACAAGTTGTACACAAGATTGAACCCTGTTCTAGAATTCCTGGGAGCTGGCTTCTGCTCCCCTGCCTCCTTTTTAATTTTTTAAAAAATATTTATTTTGTATTTAGCAATGTTTTGCTTGCATATATATATGGATGTTTAGTTGTAAGCCACCCATGTGGGTGCTGGGAATTGAACCCAGGACCTTGTGCTATCACTGGCCCTGGCCCTTTCCCTTTTTCCAGGACAGCCTCCAATCATTCAGACCCAAAGATAGCAAAAAGGCAGAGTGTACCTCCCCAAAAGAGCAGAGCAGAGCAGAGTAGAGCTTTGGCCACACCTTCATGCTAGAGGGATTCCTGGATAGCTGCATTCCCTTGAGAGAGATCATAACAAACACCTTTTTATAAAACACCTAGGTACTCTATGGGCCCCAAGCCTTTCCTCCTTCAGCCATAGCTGTCTGTGGAGCAGGGCATCATCATAGCTAATTCAAATCACCACTGCTCGGGAGGTGGTTAAAAGTGACTAGGGTGTTGAGCGGTGGGGGTTGGGATGCAGTCAGTGTATAAGGGGCACAGACATGGCCTCTGTAGACTCAGATTATGTCAGAAGGAGGGGCTGGGGACAGAGACTCCATGAACTACTCAGCTGTTTGTGAGAGTGACTCGTTTTGTTGAGGGCCTTCAAAGAGATGAAGTCTCATGCTTCTGTCACTGTGGACAACAAAGAGGCACGGCCAGCTTCTGGCACAGCCAGGGTCTTCTCACAAGAGCAGACCCCTGGGCCCTAGAATCCTCAGAGTCTCCTAACAAAACATGCCCTTCATAGAAAAGTGTCTCTCCTAGACCACCCTAGATGGTTTGACTCGAGGCCAGAGTTTCCACCCATAACACTCAGAAACTGAAGTGATCAGGTCTGGCCTACATAAGGGGACTTTATTCTGGGTTGCTCAGAGCATTACAAATAGTTCCCAGGCTCTGGGATTTAATGAACTAGTAAATTTTAAGTGAGGGTTTCAGTGACCCACATAACTCAGCTGCCTTGTACTTTCTCACGGAAGAACATATGACTGTGGTATCTGTGAGCTTGTACTTAATAGTTAGAGCTGCCATTTACTACCTACTGTGTGCAGGTAGTCTGAGCTAGTGCCTTTCTAGATACCTCATTTCATCTTCAGACATCACTGTGAGGTAAGTTTTATCCTCCAATTGCAGATAAGGAGAGGCTCAGAGAGGCTGAGTCAATTATCCGATGCCACACAGCTAGGTTGCAGCTGAACTGGGTTTAGAATTCAGGTCATTTTGATTGCAAAGCTTGTGCCTTTCACATTATATTGCTCACTGCCTCTTAACTGTGTGTAAAGTATTCTGATAATTTTATTTTTCTTTTCATACTGGCAATCAAACTCAGAGCTCATACATGCTAGACAAGTACGCTAATGCTATATACTACATACCTAGACCCAGATCTGACTTTAAACTTCCTAATTGGTTTTCCTTTGAGACAGGGATTTATGTAGCCCGAGTTGGCCTGGAATTCACCTTGAACTTCCTCTCAATTGTTCTACTCCTACCTCCTGAGTCATAGGCAAGCTTAGAGCCGGGTCTGGCTTGCCTCCAACGTTTTAATGAGACAATAGGTAGAAGTTGAGCACGAGCCTTGTCTTTATAAATAAGGCTTTGTTTTGGATTTCTTTAGGGAGTGTGTTGCATTTGTCTGTGTCTCGTGTGTACATCTGTAAGTGCAGGGGGAAACCAAAGGACAACTTTGGCTGTTTTCAGTTGCTCTCCACCTTACCTTTCGAGACAGGGTCTCGAAGTGAATCTTGAGCCCTCTGATTCTGCTTATCTGCCTGACCCGTGAGTTTCAGGAATTCACCTGTCTCTGCTGCCTCGCTCCTACAAGCTAGGGTTATAGGCGTGCACCACCATGCTCAGACATGCACTGTCATGCTCAGGCACGCACCACCATGCACAGACATGCACCGTCATGCTCAGGCATGCACCGCCAGGCTCAGGCACGCACTGTCATACTCAGCTTTCTGAATGCTGAGGATCAAAACTCAGCTCTTTATGGTTGTGTGGCAAGCTCTTTACAGAGTGAGCCATCGCCCAGTCCCCATTCTTGTTTGTTTGCTTGTTTTTTGTTTTGTTTTGTTTGTTTTGTTTTTGACTGTCCTAGTTCTCTTTTTTTTTTTCCAAGTTTTCCAACTAGACTTGAACATCTCCCCAAAGCCAGAGATTCTGACATTGTGACCCAATTTTATGTTTATATATGAACTGGTGTGTTATATGTGAAGAGTGAAGCTTCTCTAAGCCTGTTTTGCTGAGCTGCGGCTTGGTCAATCATTACAGAACAAGGCTTGTGATGAAGCTGTTCTCACTGTGTCCCTAGTGAACTGGCCATAAGGGGTTAGCTGCTAGAGTAGCAGCTAGCTGGAAAATTTGTTTCACAGAAATAAACTTCCTGACCACACAAATGAAGAATAGAATGTATCCCATTTTTACTACTGGCCAGAAAGCAAAGGGCAGAGGGGTGGGTTGTGTTGACCTCTATCAAAAGAGGGGCTAAAAATGGGGCTGGGCTCCTCTAGAACTGCAATATTGAAGTCCTGATCCCAGTACTTCAGAATGTGACTGTGTTGTCTCGTGCCTTTACCCACCCTCCTGCCTGGGTTCAATCAACCCTGAATGGGAAATATTTGATGAATGTGTATATGGGTTGAACACACACAACTGCTTCCTTCTCATTAGTTCCGAAATACAGTTGGACACCTATTTATTTACAGTGAGCTGATGTTATTAGTAATCTAGAGATAATTTAAAGTGTCAGGAGAGGTGCCTAGGCTCTATGCAAATATTGAGCCATTTTACATGAAGACCTGAGCACACATGTATTTTGGTGTCTGTGGAAAGTCAAGTCCCTAAGAATACTGAGAGATGACTGTTTGGAGCAAGGATCTCTAGAGGTAGCATGAGGTCACATGGGTGGGTCCTAGTACAGTCTGACTAAGTCATTATAAGAAGAGGGAGACATGCCAAAGTCTGAGCCCACAAAGGAGAGGCCAGGTGAGGACACAGAGGATGGTGAGGAAACACGTTTCTGACCTGGAGGCCACCCAGTCTTAAACAGCAAATGAATACAAGAAGAATTAGGGATTTGTGGTGATGAAAGCCTTTGTGTGTCCCTATCACCAGTACTATGCAGTTGGTTTAGAGGGACATCATTGCTCTGTGAACGGGTAAGGTACTTGACACTGAGTACTATCAGCTGAGGAAAGGGCTTTCCTGATAGTAAAAGGGAAACCAATGGCCAATTAAATAGTGGCAAACTGAGCTCAAGGCTAGCCTGAGCTACACAGTGAGACCCTTGCAAAAATCCAAAAGCCAGGAATGTAGTTTAGTTTAGAATATTTATCAGGTATGCTTATACCTTTACTCTGATAACACTAGTGTATGCATGTACATATGTGTACACACACACCTACACACCTACCTAAAAATAAAAACAACCACTACCCACAACAGACATGCACATGAATCATCTTCTCTAAGGTTCCACTAAGGTTCCACTAAGATTCCTACAATTGGTGCCAGCTGGCCTCCAGCAGGGGCTGTGTAAAGTAAGGCAAATAAGTTAAATTTGCTTCTTAAAGCGATTTGAAAGATAATGTCCATGAAAACCTGAGGAAATTGTGTGCCAATGTTGCCCCCAATTTTTTTCATAAACAACTTGTTTCAAGAATTCCAGGTATGGGTGAGGTGCCTAAGGCTATTCTCTTACTTGCATGAACAAGCTTAAGATAAATGGACAGAAATAAGAAAGGAGCTTATAGAGGCCTAGAAGGGTGAGTCTGGGAGGAGAAATGAGCTTTCCTCCCAGAAAGTAATAGGTCCGCCATCTAATTAGAAAGTTGTACATTGAGATGTTGTCCCAGCTGGCCTCAAACTCCTGGGCCTAAGTCACCCACCTGCCTCCGTCTCTCCTAAGCAAAGACTACAGACTTGGAACACTGCTGGAAATCTAGAAAGTTCTGTGTGTAGGCTGTAGGAGGTTGTTTTTTGGAGACCTGGGACCCCCCCCCCCCAAAAAAAAAGGAAGTGAGCGGAAGAAGTGCTATGTTGATTATGCTGGCTGGAGAAAGTCTCAGCTGAAACTGGGCAAGGAACTTGGAGTCTGACAAAATGTGACAGTGGTGTCCTGGGCCAGAAGAAAAAGAGGGTACAGTTGACACGGTCCAGTAACTCAGGACCTGAAAACTCAGATATGGAACTGTGACTTTCTAGAGCCCAGACCCCTGGTGCATCACAGTGTGTAGTTCATAGCTGAATGCTCCCTCCTCTTGGCCCAAGTTCCTATACTTGCTACAGCCTGTACTTGTAACATTTGCTCAGGTAGGGAAAATAACCATGACTAGAAGAAGTCAGGACCAGAGTGGAGGAATTCTGCTTTCCCAGAGGTGGCTGTGTGGAAAGTTATCCAGTATTTTCTAACCTAGAAGCTTACAGTATTTTCTTTTCAGATTAAAAGAAAAAATATGGGGGGGGGGGTAAGCAATAGATTTAATGCTGTTGACTGTGATAATTGCTCAAGTCCAGAGTGTATTCCTTGTGTTCCCATGTTGCTTCTAAGTGAGAAGGAACTTATATTTCATTGGCTCTTTGCTCTTACAATAGTGCAGAATGTTTGCTAATACATCAATGTTATGGTCACTGCTTTTCTACTCTTGTGGCTCGTGAGCTACAGTGAGAATATGCATGCATCTCCGTGTTGCTCTATGACATCATTTGTGGCACATATTTATATAATGGATGTAGTAAACTATTTCTGAGTTCAAGTGACTTTGCTATATGAATGCTACTTTTCTTAATGTATAGGTCCAGAACAAAGTAAATGATGAACCTTCTAACAGGTTTGAGTCTGGAAGTCGAGGGCTTTTAAGGAGCTGGGGTTGCTTGACTTTTCCTGTATTATCCTGTAGATCTGAGAAGTTTTGTTATTACCATAGGCACGTTTTACATGGACCATTACATCAAGGAGCCCTGGGAGTCTTATAGATTCATTTTCCTTTTTTTGTTTTTTGTTTTTTGTTTTTGTTTTTGTGTTTTTGGTTTTTTTGTTTGTTTGTTTGGGTTTTTTCAAGGCATGGTTTCTCTGTGCAGTTCTGTCTTGGAATTTGCTCTGTAGACTAGACTGGCCTTGAACCTGGAGATCTGTCTGCTTCTGCCTACAAAGTGCTGGGATTAAAGGCATTCACCACAACTGCCTGGCCATTTTTAGTTTGTTGTTTTTTTTGTTTTGTTTTTTTTTTTAATTGTCATTTCTTTGCTGGGCTTGGTGGTGAAGGCCTGTAATCCCAGCTATTTGTGAGTCTGAGGTCAGAAGTTCAGAAGTTCAGGGCTGGCCTGAACTATATATCCAGGTGAAGGCCAGCATGGGCAGGTTAACAAGACCCTGTCTTCTATTAAAGCTAGAGAGGGAGGTACCCCATTGTAAAACATTTGACGAGCATGTGTAATACCCAAGGCTCAGTTCCACTCACAGACCTGCAGCACACAAAACACTAAATGTCATTTCTTATAGCATTACAATATAGTAATTATATGCACTGAAGATTTACTGTAGAATATTTGATTATCGAAAAGTCAAGTCATCTACAACTACATTATACATTGACTACCTTGAAAATATCATCTATTAGTCCCCATACATGAACTGATAATATAATTACACATACAACACACACACTCATATATATATATATATATATATATATATATATATATATATATACATATATACATACATACACACACACAATTATGGTCATAGGTTATTTTGTACTTATGTTTTTCCTTATTAATCATTCCTCAGAAACATTATTTATAGGCCACACAGATAGTATTCTTACATTTTACCAGTATTTAAGGTTTCAGAGCTAGGGCTGGGAAAATGGCTCAGTTAATAAGGCGTGCAGAGCAGGAAGGCTTGACTCCAGCACTCATGTACAAAGCAGTGGTCATGCCTTTGATCCCACTACTTAGAAAACAGAAACAGGCAGATCCCTGGAGCTTGCTAGTCAGGCACTCCAATGGATCTGTGGATTCTGAGTTAAATGAGCTATCCTGTCTCAAATATAAAGTGGGGAACTGTTTAAGGAAGACACAAATATCAAACCTCTGGTCTACACAGCATGTACACCTACATACACATGCATGCCCAAATGCACATGCACCAACTTACATCTGTGTGCACATGCCTGTGCACCTGCATGAATATGCTCCCCCACATACACATGTAACCTCCCAACACACATAAACACATACACAAAATTGTCATTTGGACAGACGTTGTGCTGCTGGTTAGTTTTTATTGTCAATTTGACATATCCGAGAAGAGAAAACTTCAACTGAACAATTGCCTCCATCAGACTGGACTATGGGCATGTCTGCAGGGCATTTTCTTAACTGCTAATTGATACAGGGCTCAGCCTACTGTGGGTGGTACCGTCTTTGGGCAGAATGTCCTAGGCTGTATTAGAAAGCTAGCTGAGCAGCCAGGGAATAGATTAGGAAGCCTCACTTATCTGTAGTTCCTGCCTCAGTTACTGCCCTGAATTTCCTTGGGAACGGATTATGACCAGAAGTATAAAGCAAATAAACCCTTTCCTCTTCAAATTGATTTAGGTGTGGTGCTTATCAGAGCAATAGGAGATAAACTAGAACGTGGGTACACATCTGCAATCCTAGCCAAAAAGGGGAGGCTAGAGCGTGAAATTCTCAAGGTCATCCTCAAGGTATACAGCAAAAGAGTGAGGCAGCCTGGGCAACACGAGGTTACCCTCTCATGGGCAACGCGAGAGCCAACCTGCCTCAAAAGCAAAACAAAACGTGTTCATTTAAACTCTTTCCTACTTTAAATAATTTTCGTCTACCTTCTATGAAAATATTTTAACTCTTATTTTCTTACCAAAGATTAAGGAAGTAACTTAAAGTTACTGAGGAGAGAGGGTCCTGGGTGGGGATTTGCTACAGTATGTCAGCAGCTCCCTGTCTACCACTGCCCTCCAGAGATGACCACTGGCAGTAAAGCAACTGCAGTAGTGACAAGGGACATTCCCTGTGTTGGTCACCTCTCCTTCATTTCTGTTGAGGAATGTATTTCCTCAGGCAGTCGATCATAAGGAAAAAAAAGTTGTTTTTGAACAAACTTAAGACAAACAGACTATAACAGCTAACCACACCCCCCACACCAGTGTTTTCGCAGATGAGTGATTCCCAGCCTCAAGTTTCTTTTCATAGAGGAAACTGTTGCGATAAAGAACCCTGATGTGGGGTGTGAGCAATTGTGAGCCCCACGTTTTAGTCTTGTGTAATCCCCCTTTTTTTAGAAGTTACTCAACCCCCTAAGCTTCAGTTTCCAAACTGTATGTGACACAGGGAGGGATCACCCTCACCACACAGGAAGCAGAGAATGATTGAACAAGAAGAGTTCCACAGAAGCATTTTGAGGCAGCTCCAGTAGACAGGAGCCAGGTATGGCATGCACACCTTTAGTCCTAGCATTTGGGAGGCAGCGGCAGGTGAATCTCTTGAGTTCCAGGTTACCCTCGTCTATAGAGTGAGTACCAGGACAACCAGGGCTACCAAGAAAGAAAGAAAAACAGAAAGAACAGTGTAGGCAATACTACATGGTTCTTAGAAGGCAGAACTTCTCAAGTCCGAAAAAGTGCCGGTTTCCCTTTGCTTTGGGTGTGTAGGCTGCTACACAGATGGTGGCAGATGGTATATGTCACTGGAATGTTTTCAGTGGAGTTGGCTGTGAGATGCTTTACAGTGCTTGCCCAAGAGTGGCCCCAGAGTCTTGAGGACACAATGCTTGCTGCTCATCTGTCCTCTTAGCCCAGGGATCTGGCAGCATGAATGTCAGCCCTCACCATTCTCACAGAGAAGAGTATTGCCTCAATCCTCATGATAAAGCTGTGTTATGATTAAGGTCCTTGTAAGAATCTACCTTTCCTCTGACATTGTGATACTCTGTCTTGCTATGGCCCTATAACATAAATTCTCATTCAAAGATTTTTCTTCCACTGAAAATTCAGCTCCTTGAGAGCGTAATTGCTTTACGAGATTTTGAGAAATAAGTTTGTCTCAATATTTAGATTGTAACTTTAGTCTCGCATGCTGAAAATGTGCATGTGCAGTGAGTGATTCGCTAGCAGGTCAGCCTCACTGACGGGTTGCTGCCAGCTGGGTGTTAGTGGGAGAGGCACCCTAACATCACTCGCTCTCTGAACTGCTTTCTCTTTCATATTCTTGTGTTCTTGCAGCTGAGAGCCAGAGGGTGGGTGAGGCTGAGAAGCAGGCTTTAGAAATGTCAGACGTCCTCCTGGAACTGCTCCGTGTCTCCGAGAAGGCTGCTAACATCGCCAGGGCGTGCCGGCAGCAGGAGGCCCTCTTCCAGCTGCTCATCGAGGAGAAGAAAGGTGCAGACAAGAACAAGAAGTTTGCTGCAGATTTCAAGACCCTGGCGGATGTGCTGGTGCAGGAAGTTATAAAACAGAACATGGAGAACAAGGTAAGAGGTCAGGCCACTGGTAGCTGCAGGACACCTGACTCCGTGCCTCCTCTGGTCCCTCAGAATAAACAGCAAGTCTTTTACTGATTCTTATGTTCTCTTAGGTTCAAACAAACATCTTGTGGCCATGCCTTATTTTTATTACAGTATTAAAATGGTCTTTGCAGGAAATCATTGAAGTATAGAAAAGTGAACAGGATGAGGGCACTCAGACTAACGTGAGCGTATAGTATTGATCCTTTCACTTATTGATGGGTTTCTTGTTAATAAATAATACATGCTCTCTGCCCCAGAGCACACTGAGCTACACGCTGCCTGGGGTTCCTGAAGTTTCTCTCTGTGTGCCCATGGCCACTCACTTATCTCCGAGCAGTGTTTGGCTTCTCAGCTAAACCATTTATGTAATGTTTTGCCTTGGTTATGGGCTTGGAATTAGGTGAAATCTCCCTTTATTCTACTATAAAAATAGAGTCCTGACAGTGATTGTGATTCTGTGTGTGGAAATGGCTAGAAAAGGCCAGGATTCTGGAGTGGGAACAGGAGCACCAGCGGGCATAAAAGTGCTCGTTGAGTACGAGGCTTCACAAATTTGAGCTTGTTACCCTATAAGAATTTTGTAAGGTTAGAGCCATTGTTCTACCAGGATGCGGCTGTCACAGAGAGCTGGAATAAGTTGCCTGAACTTACACGGCACAGCATGACAGCTCGAGTTCTTGAATGTAGGAAATGGTTCCTGAGTCTGTGTCATTGGGAATTCTGTTGTCTTTTATATGACTCCGTCCCCACTTCTTTTTTTTTTTTTTTTTTAATTTGGGAGGATGGAGCCTTATGATAGAAAATAATAAGAAACATTTCAATATCGCTATGAACTTTCTGAACCTGAGGATTACTATAGAATTAAGTAAAATCTTGATCACCGGTGTGAGAAGAGAATACATTAATTATATAAAATCTCCATAGACTATATTTTCTTAATGCCCTTTACTACCTGGCTTGGGTGAGCTAAATGAAGGAAGCTTGTTTTCTGTTGCTTCCAACAGAGACACGTAGATACAAAGGCTAGCTGGGCAGCTGGATCGGATATGTGTCAACATTACTTTTATGGGTTAATATGTGCCCCAAAACATTAGAACAAGCCCAGGCAATTGTTCATGAAGTAATGCTGGAATTTATGAAACAAATACTTTCCATTTGAACTGCTTTAGACATTTCTATTTTAGGCCCCTTCTGTCTGTATTCCTCTGAACAGCCCTGTGAGCAGGTGTGGGGGCTGGTGAACTGGCAGATTGCCAGCCCTTGTAGGCCTGTTCTCTTCTGCAAGAGAGAAAAAAAATAAGGAGTAGCAGGCGGTTTGGCCATCATGGTGGTTTGGCCCTCTGGGGATGGGCAAGTTTAAGGATGTGAACTTCCTTCCTGGAAACAGCAACAACATCTGAGTCAGCAGTATTTCGAGGGGGGGAAACAATCTTCTGCGGGTCAGGAGTGGGCTGTGTTTATCTGAGCGTGACACAGAGATGAGAGAAGAGTCTCATTTGGTTTCCTGTTCACTCTGTGTTGATGGTTAAGCCACGGGTTACTACAGTATCTCTCTTCTTCCTCCTTCTTGTTCTCTTCTCTGTCATCTTCTAGCCTGAAAGGTAATGACATACCTGACAGGTGCAAAGATGAACCTGAAAAGGGAAATGGAACCTGAGACTGCCTTCCAGTCTCTTCTCTCCACCTTTAGATTATTTTAGGAACTGGAGAGATGGCTTAGTGATTAAGAGCACTGGCTGCTCTTCCAGAGAACCTGAGTTGGATTCTAACTCAGCATCCATGTGGCATCTTATAATCATCTAATGGGATCCAATGCTCTCTTCTGGTATGACATACATGCAGACAAAATACCCATATACTTAAAATATATACATACATAAATAAATATGTTTTTTAAAAAAGGAAATTATTTGGGGACTTGAGTATTCACAGGGTAGCATTAGGAGCAGAGTTAATATATACCCCTAGTCCCGTGACTCTCCAGCAGAAAGCTGAAAGGACATAGGAAGCCAGTACTTAGCCACTGCATAGGCTTTCTGAACTGGCAAAGGACCAGGAAAATATTAGAAAAGTAAGCAGAGAACCAAACTGAGTGAGTTCCGTGTTCAAGCTGACTTCTACAATGGACAGTTTTGAGTTTCAGATCTCTGCCCATCGAACTCTCGTAGGAACTGACTGTGGAGGTGGCCTTGTTGTCATTTTGTTTTTTGTTTTTGTTTTTGTCAAACTCTGACTCATTCAGTTTCCAGGCTTGGGGAAAAAAATTTTTGGAGAAGAATCCAATGAGTTTACAAATGATTTGGGTAAGTATAAGAATTTTACTGTGTTATGTAATGATTATCATATTATTCTAATCTCTAACTCAGACCATAACATAAATGAATGCTAGGAGACTTTTTAGGTAAAGAGCATAACAGGCTTAAATAGGAAGCTTTATTGAGACTCCACCTCATAATGTCGTGACATTTAAGTTAGAAGTGAGGTGGTTTCTTGGAATAATTTAGCAGCCCATGAATCATTCTAAATTTAAATCTGTCGCATTTTAATAAGTGGGAAAATTCTATAGCCTTTTGACAATCTAATGTGGTCATTGGTGCCCCAGAAAGATGTTCATCTACATGGTGGAGCAGATAGTGTCTGGGCAGGATTTAAGTCCATTTGGGGACCTCTGGGCTCTACAGCTCTTGGCTGAGTGTAGCAGATACCTCAGTCCTGGAATAATGCATGACGTTGCTCCAGTCGTCCCTGCATTTCATCTCAGAACCTCTGAAAAGGTACTTGGCTTATCCAGAAGGTTCCTTTCGTACAAGTTTTTTAATTTTATTTTTCTGTTGTTCTGTTGGATGTGGCGCCTTGCTGTGTTGACCAGGCTTGTAGCAGAGACTACAGGCATGAGCTGTCCGCTTGGTACATTCCCATGACTCTCAGAAGACAGAAACCGTATTTAAACTTCTAAAAGTTACAAATAACTACTGTGATTAACTCACAATACATTTAATTTATAATCCTACATTTGGCTCTTTTATAAACAGTTAAATGCTTCATTTGTCTAGAACTAAAGAGGCAAAAACCATTGCACATTCATTTTCTTGTCTGTAAAAGGAACAAGAAACAGGGAAAGGGGACTGAGACTGTGGTCCTGGCTGGCACTACAACCGGCTTCCCTCTAGGTGTGTTGGGGACAGCTGGCCCAGCTTAAGTATACAGCATACTCATTTGAATGGCCCATGATTTTTAGTAAGCTGGAAACACCGCTACGCTTGTGGCAGTTAGCCCCCAATTTTAACAGTCTAACAAAACACAAATGTAAGTATATTTCAGTGACTCATAGCTCAGAGTCATTGCTGTGGGCTGGAGAGGCAGCTTTGTGGTTAATACCTGCTCAGCATTCCTGGAGACCCTGAGCTGAATCTCCAGCACCCCCAAAACAAGCAAAACACCCACCTGGAGTTATTACTGTTGATTCCCACTGAGCCCTAAGCTGTGCTGATCCTATCAGATCTTAGACTTTTCTGACAATTCAGTACATCCAGGTAGTGCCTGAAGTGTTTCCAAAGAGCTCACATGTACTGTTGGTTGGTAGGTAGGAGGGTGAATCCGCAACCCCTTCGTTTCCCACAGCAAGCCTTCCTCTGAGTATTGGGATTATAGGAGTGTCCCACCATACTCAACTCAGCTGTCACATCGTACTATTAATCTGCTATACCTTTTTACTAATATGGGGACAGAGTTCTTGTGTGGCCCTAACTGACTTTCCAATTGCTGTGTAGCCAAGGCTGAACCTAAAATCCTTATTCTCTGGCATCCACCTCCAACGTGCTGGAATTTTAGGTATTGCTACCATGTCCAGCTAACTTTGCCTATTTTCTCAGCCTCCTCTTTCTCTTCTCCCGGAGGCTGGCCGCCAGACTCACTAGGGATCCAAAGTGCATGTTTCAAGAGATGCCAGTGCAGGGTTTCTTTTCTCTGTTTCCATTGGAGAGGTAGCCAGCTAACAGATGCTGTCACATAGGGGAGCTTTTGTGTCATTTTGATCCACTAAGTTTTAATGCATTCAAAGATTACTATGTGTCACCTGATATTACAGAACATA
The DNA here is from genome assembly GCA_021653895.1 of Mastomys natalensis. Lineage (NCBI taxonomy): Eukaryota > Metazoa > Chordata > Mammalia > Rodentia > Muridae > Mastomys > Mastomys natalensis. Next base: position 357,956 of record JAJTUV010002074.1, on the reverse strand, counting down.
AACAATATTTTTGTTGAAAGCAGTGTTCCAGAAGGAAGTAGAAGCATTTCTGTATGAGGGGCATATCTGCATGTTCTTTTCAGTAACATTCCGAAATGGATGGAGCAGCCTATGTGCTTGAAAAGTCAAAGACAAAACTAAGTAACAGACCAGTCATCAAAGACTGAAGAATTCCATGTGGTCCGTGCAGCCCCTTAAATAGAATGTAGAACTTTGTCCATGTAGACATTTTTCTGGGCAGCAGCCGGAATCCTGGAACCTAGCTTCTCCACTGAGTTGAAGGGTGTGGAGCCGCCAGCACCCCAGCTTTGTGAAGTGTGGCTGGTGATCCTTGCAGAACCATTGCTGTGGCACCTAACCTAGGAGCGCAGCTCAGCCTCCCGTCCCCTTCCCTGCCTTGTTGCCACCTGCTCTTCCTTCTCCCAGGCTGCCTGAGAAGCAGTGGCTCCAGTTTGTCTTTATTCTAGGGGAAAAGATCACAGTGGAACTGCAGTCCACGGAGGAGGGGACAGCAGAGCTTCTCAGCAGGGTCCTTAATGGTAACATGCTGGCGTCTGAGGCACTGGCTAAGGTGGTCCATGAGGATGTGGACCTAACTGATCCCACTCTGGAGTCGCTGGAGATCAGCATCCCGCAGGAGATTCTTGGGATTTGGGTGGATCCCATAGGTAAGTGTGGGGCCGCTCCATGTGCATTTTCTCATTCGTTCTTCTTGGGGCTGAGGGCAGCTCTAAGAAATAGAGACTGTCAGAACACTAGATCTCCTAGAAGATTTTTTTTTTTTGTTTTTGTAGAATTTCATACATGTATACAATGAAATGTGCTCATAACCCCAATTCTTCCCAGACCTTCTCAACATGTTCCCCTCCCACTGTCATGTCTTTATTTTATTTTAGAAATTCACTAAATGCAATTACTGCTGCCCAACTAGGTACATGAGTGTGGGGATATCCACTGGCACATAGGAGCAACCCTTCCCAAAAGAATAATTTCCCTCCCCTAGTAGCCAACTGCCAACAGCTCCTCATGAGCCCTCCCCATGTGCTGGAAGTTTGGCTAGCTTGATCCTGTGAGAGCTTACCTCAGTGGCCACTGCTGCTGTGAGGTTATAAGTGCCTTAGTTATGTCATGTCCAGAGAAGTTCTTTTATTCTTTTTCTTCTTTATTTTTATTTTATGTGTATGGAAGTCAGAAAAAAAAAAAATCATATACTATGAGTGTGCAGTGGCTGTGGAGGCCAGAAGAGGGCATCAGATACTCTGGGACTGGAGTTACATATTGTTGTAAGCCACACACACACACACACACACACACAGCACACACATCGAGCACACACATATACATATGCACACACATATACATATGCACACACATATACATATGCACACATATACATATGCGCCACACACACACATGCACACACACACACACATGCACACACACACACACACGAGCACACACATATACATATGCACACACATATACATATGCACACATATACATATGCGCACACACACATGCGCCACACATCACACACACACACACACACACACGTGCATACAGTGTGAACCGACTAATCTGTAATGACTTCAGACTGTCCAGTCAGTGAGACCGTGAAGTGGAGCAGTGCGAGCACTTACCGGGAGCTTAAGTCCAACAGCTTCCTGCCATATGTGAGTAGATATGCAGGGTAGATCTGCAGATTTCAAAACACTAAACCCAACTCTAGCTTTAAATCATTGAAAACTCACTCAGTTAGGCAACACTCAAAACCCAAGGTCAAGCCAGCTGAATGTGTCTTGAGCAACTTGCAAGCCAATATAAAGCTTATTAAATTCTTGTCTTTTTGTGGTAGAGCTGTAATTATAACGAGTTGCTTTTTAAATGTGGCCCCTTTCCTCAACAGCACTATAAATACAAAGTCCTAGGAGCAAAGTCTCCTCACTTTGCTATTTTCCTGGTAAATTCTGCTTCACACACTGGAAGCCATCATTATACTGAACCAGATAACTGTGATAGCACCTATCCTGCATATGCACTGAGACAGCACAGTGTGACATCAGATAGCTGCATAACATTCAGCCAGTGTATTCTATATGAACCCAGGAATTTTCCCCCAAATCTTTGGTCATGTAAGAGTGAATTGACATCTCTTACAATTTTAAGGGACAGTGATCTCCTGTGTCTTAGCTCTACCCTGAAGAGATGTTTGCTGGCTCTCTGGGTCATTGGTAGGGACTGAGCAGTCGCACCGTGGCTGTCGCACACTGGAGATACTGTTAGCTGCTCAGTCTGCAATGCTGGATACCTCAGTAGTCCAACTCTGACACTAAGAGTCTGCAGAATTCCTGGAAACCACTGCTCTTTAGACCATGTTGGAAGCCCAGAGAAGCTAAGGTTCTGACCTCAGTGAAGGATGCCAGCAGCAGCAGCAGCAGCAGCAGTGTAGGCACTTGCAGCAGCAAAGAGGAAAGCAGACAGGCAAAATCAGCACTGCTTTTCCTCAAACGTCTTTATAGCTAGGCTACTGGAAGGCTCACTGATTCTGTCAGACTGGCCGTCCAGCAGACCCCAGGGATCCTTTTGCCTCTGCCTCTCCACACTGGGATTTTCAAGCGTGGTGTACTTTGCCCCATATCCTACACGGGTGCTGCAAATCCAAACTCAAGTCCTCACGCTGTTAAAGCAAGTACTGAGTCATTTCCCCGGCCGTGACTGCCCTTGGGGAATTGTGATATGCAAGGTGCTATGTTAGATTCTACAGGATTGTAACCGTGTCCTCAGCTTCAAGAGGCAGAAGCAAGAAGATCTCCAATTAGAGACTAGGCTGTTCTACACAGAAACTCTATTTCAACACAATAATTAAGACACTTTTTAAAGTTCTCATCCACTCAGCGAGTGAAGCATAAGGCAGCACAAGCAGCTTAAGTGTGAGTGTTCAAATGATTCAGTGCGGGCAGTGCTCAGAGGCGAAATCTGATTGGTTACTAAATTAGAAGGGAACTCACACAGGGCAAAGCTCCTAGAGTGTCACCACTACTTCCAAACAACCTGTACGTTTGCTTCATGTTTTCAGATTCAACTTACCAGTATATTAAAGGTTCTGCCAATGTTAAATCCAACCAAGGAGTTTTCCCCAGCGGACTTCAGTGCGTGACCGTTTTAATTGGTGTCTATGACCTACAGACAGGCCTGCCCCTGATGGGAGTCATCAATCAGCCTTTTGTGTCCCAAAACCCGACGACTTTAAGGTAAAAGGCGGATGTTTTCAGTTTTGATCATCTAGCCTCAGCTTTGCGTGTTAGGATTGCTGCTGTACGTGACGTTGCCATAACTGGATTCTGTGGGGCATTCCCACCGTGAGTCCACGGGACTGGATTAAAATGCCTTCTAGCTTCAGTGCCAGAGCTGGCATAGTTTTGTTAGGGTTTAATTGCACACTGATACTTTAAAAGAAATTAATACTGTTTTAGAGAAATCAATGGCTTTGCATTTGAGATATAGCAATCCTATTCCTGTTTCTAAAATTCACTCAAAACCTCACATACAGATTAGTGCTACACAGTGTCTTCAGAGACACAGGAACGGGGTAGATGCCACCACTGTGTGGTCAGACGAATTTCTGGGTTATGATAGAGAAGTACAGAACATGTGCAGAGTGGTCAGTGGAGTGATTGACAGATGTGGTCAGGATGGACTCCAGCTCCGTCCAAATACTGCCAGGGTTAGCTCTCTTCTGCCCTCTATCTCCCTGCCTTTCTACTGACTCTGTCACAGCCTGGAGAATGGCCAGGAGCGTCTGTGCTGAAGCACTGACTCCAGGCATAGCAGTTTCAACAGAGGCAGTATCTTTTGCTCTCCATTGAAAAAGACTTGCAGTCTCTGTCACATAGGACTGTCTATTCTAATTCATCTTCAGCTTACTTCAGATAAGGAAGGGTGAAGTTAAAGTTTAAGCCTCTGGAATTTATTCTTGTTTTCTTCAGACCAAATATGTTTTGGTAATGTTTTAAAAGGTCATTAAAACTGAGCATGAAGATACCAGAGACTGATACACCAGAGACAGGACTACAAGGCCAGCTTCAGCGGGCCACAGATTCAGGCCAGATTCAGTGAGTCCCTGGGTTTGAATGCAGGTTCCACCACTTAAGGATTCAGGTGGCCTAAGCAACTGATTTGCTTTCCCCACCCCTAGCCTCTCATCTGTAAATAGAGTACCTGACTAAGAGGGGAAGTGGATAAACAAAGTTGGTATCTATTGTTGCCAAAAATAACAAAATGAGTCCACTCATGGTGTTAAAAGCCAAAGTGAATCAGAGTAAAAAGGAGTGAGTGAGTGACAGGAGGCCTGCGAGGGAAACTGAGGGATTTGTAAGACTTGGATGCTCATCTCTTTCCCTCTGAGACTTTAAATGACAAAAGCAGCAATTTGCCATCGTTTGTAAAGGTCAAAAACTGCATCAGTACTTTACTGCTATCTCAGCTAGATATGAGAGTGCACTAAAATGTTAGTGCCCCTCTCTCAATAACACAGGCAGCTGTGAGCTTACATGACACTCCTAGAATTAATTAGTAGCTCGATGTTCATTTATAGGCTCAGAAGCATTAAAACTCATTTTGCTTGGAGGTATTTGAGTAAAGCAAACATGCTAATCAGCACCTAAAACCGTTTCCTGCAGGTGGAAGGGACAGTGCTACTGGGGACTCTCTTACATGGGGACCAACATCCATTCCCTGCAGCTTGCCATCTCTAAAAGCGACAGTGAAACCCAGACTGAAAACTCCGATAGGGAGTTCTCCAGCCCCTTTTCTGCAGTCATCAGTAGCAGCGAAAAAGACACCATCAAAGCCGCTCTATCGCGCGTGTGCGAAGGTAGCGTCTTCCCCGCAGCGGGGGCTGGCTACAAGAGCCTCTGTGTAGTCCAGGGCTTGGCTGACATTTACATCTTCTCAGAGGACACCACGTACAAGTGGGACTCCTGTGCCGCTCACGCCATTCTGAGGGCCATGGGCGGGGGCATTGTAGACATGAAGGAGTGCTTAGAGAGAAGTCCAGACTCCGGGCTGGATTTGCCACAACTGCTGTATCACGTGGAAAATAAAGGTGCTTCTGGAGTGGATCTCTGGGCCAACAAGGGAGGGCTGATAGCATACAGGTCCAGGAATCGGCTGGACAACTTCCTGAGCTGCCTCATCCAAAACCTCGGGCCTCTGAAGACACAAGCGTAGGACTCTGACCTCAGGGCCCTTAAGCCAAACTGAATCCTTAACTGTGACGTCCGTCCGTCTCTGGAAGATAGTTTTGTCCCATTGGTTAATATTCACCTTCCTGTTTTGAGGATCATTTTTTCATTATGTGTTCATTACGTGAATTTCAGTAAGTTAGTGACATTTGTGTCATAGTTAAGTTGGTATATGATATTGTTATATGGACATTGTGCTGTCAATGTTGCTTGGAACCCTTCAATAAAATAACAAGGGAGGAGCAAAAATGTATAGTTCAAGTAGAATGACTAAATCCCCAGCTGTTTGGAATCCAGGCAGGGTTGGCTTGGGTATCCATGGGCTTAGCCTGAGGCCGAAGACTTAGAACCATGAATTTGAATATTATACCCGAGTTCATGTACTTTCAAAAGTTTTCTTGTGTTTCTTATAAAAGAAGAAGAAGAAGAAGGAGGAGGAGGAGGAGGAGGAGGAGGAGGAGGAGAGAGGAGGAGGAGGAGAAGGAGGAAGAAAGAGAAAGGCTGGGCACTGAGGGTTTCTACCCACTGAAGCAGGGTGGGAAATAGAAATCAGGAAACAAAAAGTAAGTCCAGAGACTGGAGAAAAAGAGAGAAGAGAGAGGACATATAATACATGGTTGGTGGGTAGAAAGAAAGAAGAAAGGAAGATGCATACACATACATACATATATACATATATACATATATATATACATATATACATATGCATACATATATACATATGCATACATATACATATGCATACATATACATATGCATACATATATACATATACATATGCATACATATATACATATGCATACATATACATATGCATACACATACATGCATATATACACATATATATATATACACACATATATTCATACATAGGCAGGCAGGTGATAGATGATTGGTAGGTAGAAGATAGATAGATAGATAGATAGATAGATAGGCACACATTCATAGGCAGGCAGGTGATAGATGGAAGATAGATAGGCAAGCAGGTGATAGGTGGTAGGTAGGTAGGTAGATAGATAGATGCATGCATGCATGCATACATACATACATAGGTAGGTGATAGATGGTAGATAGACAGATCAGATAGATAGATAGATAGATAGATAGATAGATAGATAGATCATACACACATACATGCACACATAGGCTGGTGACAGATGGTAAAGCATAGGTAAAACAGAAGGGGGTGAAACAAAGAGCTCCTTATGTTTTGTATATTTACTACTCTCCACTACAATACCAATACAAGCTTCTGTTTGTGATACTAACTTCTCTTAGAGCTGTGCATAGACCACATGTGCAATGCCCTTTAGCAGCCCAGGTGACTCAGGGAGTGTCAACTAGAGGGATCAGTCCTCCAAGGGTCTTCAGTCCCTCCTGTGCCCTGGGTACTAATGGCTGTTTCTGTAGCATCCTCCTGGTCACAGATTGCTGGGAGTAAGTCAAGCATGTTTCTTTCTTCTCTTATTCTTCAACTCAAGAAATGAATTGACAAGTGATTTATGTATATTATGTTGTACATGTATGATGCTTTGAAGTATGCATGCTACATTGAGCTAAAAAGGGTGAGCTATTGTCTCACCTTTTGTGGTGAGGACATTTATAAGCCATTGCTAGCAATCATGCAGTACATGCCCCACTGTTAGCTATAGTCACCATGTTGGACAATAGATCTCTTCAACTTTCCTTCTAACTGAAATCCTATTTTCTTTTACCAATATCTTCCTAACTCCCTCATATATCAGGACTTTCTCAGACGTGCCAGTGATTTAAATAATGACACAGAGACTTTTTAATATTGTAAAGCTTAGGCCTTTCAACTACTCTAACCCTACTAATCTTGGAACCATGTCCTGTCACGTGGCCAGTTCTACTTTTCTGCTCTGCTCTGGTCCACTGTTCAGCTCCATGTCAGCTGGCTGAATCTTCCTGCCTCTGAATCTTCTCCCAGCATCCCTCTCTCTGCCCAAAAGATCTACCCTCCATTTCCTGCCAAGCTATTGGCCATCAGATCTTTATTACAGTCAATCAGATACAATTCACCTTAGGCAGGTGAAGAAGAATGAATATTTACAAACTGTGAGACTCTTGATGGGCCATAGAAATAACAACCAAGACTCTCCCAGTCTTTCGCTCTCTGCCCTTACAGAATGAGCAATTGACTATGCAGAGACACTCCTTCACACAGTGTTACCCCTACTCCCTCCTGACTCAGCCTTTAGTAATCAACATTCTACCCTTTGCGTTTGAGTGAGTTCTTTAGATTGCAGTGAGAATCTAGCTCTATAATGGCAATGCTCTAATCAGTCAGTCTTGTAGGACCTGTAACATACACCAATGGGCACTTAGGATAATTCCATAGCCCTGGTTACTGTATCCACTGCTGTGATAAACATGGACTAGATGCTTCTTTCACATTAAGTAACCCTCATTGTTAGAACTTAGTTGCATGCAGCAGATCCATTAGTGATGTAGCTTTAAAATAGGAGCTTTGAAAGTCTCCTCTGGGCTCTGGGAATGAAGTCTTGCAAGTTGTGTATTCCTGTTACTATTCTTTTTTATTTGAAACAGGGTTTCACTGTGTACCTTTGGCTGTCCTGGAATCTTCTCTGCACACCAGGCTGGCCTCGTATCAAATAGTGTGATTAAAGGTGTGTGACAACATGGACCAGCTCTCATACCAGTTACTAATTTTAAAGGTTGATTTGAAGATGAGTTCATTCTTCACAAAACACATAAATTAAGACTTGGGAGCTTGCTCCCATATGCACTAGCATGAAGAAATTGCATGGTTTTTTTAAAGCAAGCAATGTTAGTATGAACTTTTTAAGAGTTATATGGTCAATAACATACAGTAAAAGTGGACAGCTTCAGAGAAATTTGAATGGACAGTTTCCCAGTTATAAAGAAAAAAAACCCAAAGAGAAGAGAGCGACAATACATTTTAGATACAACTGGCCCTTTACTTGTGCCTTTCATAACCACAAACATAAGTAATGTTAGATGGAAAATGCTTTTTAATTTAAATTGTACTGAATATGTAAGAAGTTTTCATCTCAATGTTTTCCAGACACTATAATAGAACATCTATTATACATACATACATACATACATACATACATACATACTTACATACTTACATACATACATACATACTTACATACATACATACATACATACTTACTTACATACATACATACTTACATACATACACACATAAATGCACACATACATACATATATACAATTTACATTGAATTAAGGTTTTATAGGTGATCTGAATACTGGTGCACACAGGAGAAAGTTAAATAGATGACATGCAAATATTCTGTCATTTTACACTAAGAACTTGAGCATGTGAGAACTTGAGTCTCTGGGGCTGTGGCTTTCTGAATTCATTTGCAGGAAGTCTGGGGCAAGATTGTTTGGCATTCTTGTCATTTTCTTCTATTTCTACAACTGTTTTATATTCAATATTTTTATAAGAGTCTCATTATCATTACCTACAGAAGTCTTTAATTCTTTGTTTTTAAACTTGTTTCATTATTTTTCATTATGTTTAATCTATGGATTCTGTGTGTGTGTGTGTGTGAGAGAGAGAGAGAGAGAGAGAGAAGGGAGAAGGAGAGAAAGAGAGAGATAGAGAGATCTGTGTGTATTCATATGTGGAGAATGCATATGAGTGTACAGGTATGTTGGCTCATGCACACTTACAAAGGCCAGGACATTGGATGTCTCCCTTTATCACCCTCCCTCTTGTTGCTTTAAGACAGTTGTCACTGAATCAGAAGGTCAGCATTTTAGCTAGGCTGGCTGGCCAGGGAGTTCTCATGATCTGCCTGTCTCATCCCTACAATGATGAAGTTACAAGTATTCACAGCTATGCCTGAGTCAAGATTTTCAAACTTGGATCCTAATGCTGTGTCCTTACCTCTATTACTCTGAGCTGTCTCCCTAGCCCTTCAACTCGATTATTAAAAGGAAAGGCAGAACACAGAGCTTTAGAAGAAGTCAGTAACTCTGGATACCAGTCAACTCATTTGATGGGGACAGAAGTTGGTGTGTCACAATGAAGGAGCACTGTAGAGTGGCTTCTCTTGGCCACATAGGGCAGGCAGTTCAATGCATCTTACAGGAAAAATGGGGATATCAGCCTTGCAAGTCATTTATATAGACAGTGCCAATGGGACTTGCACTGTACACCAAAATCACCTCCAGAGACTCGAGTCAATGTTTCTCATGACCTCTGCTTTATCCAGTCACTCAGCAATCGTCTTGGCTGCACTTAGACATTTTATGGAGAAACCCTATCCTTTGTCACTCCTACTCCTCACCCTGCTCCTTTATGTCTAATCTGAATCATTGCAATAAACTACTCATTTGCCTCTGTATCCTAACTTCTCAATGGGGAAAACCTCTTTAAACCATCAGGTCTATTTATTCAAAACCCTCCACATGGCCTATTTGTCAGCCAAATACTGTAAATGATTTACTCTCATACAAATGTAAACAGTGAATTAATCTGGCAACTATATTTTTTTTACTTTATGCTAATTCCATTAACCACACAGAGAAGCCAATTTTTATTTAAAAGTGTACCTGAATAGCTGAGCACAGTTAAATGACCTACTATTGCCTTCTGTGCTAATCTCCCAGCCCCATCTTAGGACACTTGCATATTATTCTTGATCTGGCTCTTTAGGCTTAAGATGTCCTTCTGTGATATCTTTCTAGACCCCTTCCTCATGGCTCCAAATCCTGCATCCTCCTGGCTGATCTGAATTTCCATCTCTCCCCTCTACTTCCTCTGGTTGGTGGACATCCCACCCTATTATGCCTACATTCCCCACTTTTGTCTAATAAGAGGCTCTTTTTTATTATAATAATAAACAACCTACAGTAGGGCCAATTATGAGACAGTTATGAAAATATTAGATAAGAGTTAAATTCACAGTGTTCAGTTCATTATTTTTAGCAACTAGATAAAATATTCTATCAGCTATCTTATTTTGGTGAATTCAGAGTTCTATATCTAAATTACTTTTTATGTTAAAATCTTTTTAGACCTAGAACATCTTCTTAAATCCTAAGCAACTTATGCTTATAGTAAGATTATGGCTATCTAGTCTTCAACCCCATCAGAGACCTAAGAAGGAATAACTACTACTCGAGTTTGTAGGAAGCACAGGGATGCAGCTTCCAAAACTATAGAAATGACAGATGGCTGGTCGTCTGGACGGTCCCCAATATTCTCTAGAGTATTGGAGCATCTATTTTCAGCCTTCTAGCCCAGAATATTTGACAGATCTTTTATGAAGCAAGAATTATGAAGGATGTGCTTATCCTGTATTGAAAGAGTCAACTTTCTTACATTCATTTGTCCTTTCTGGACAGCATTCTGTCTGCAGATAAAGTTAGGGCATTTTCTTTGCCCAGCAGCTAGTTTGCCACAATTGAAGCAACTCCATATGGAGGTTTTTAATGCTTATCATCTTCTTTGAAGTGGAATTGGTGTACTGTCAGGAACAGACCTGTCTCATAGTCAAAAAATCATAAATTAATAAAATTATATTTAAATGCTATATTCTGTAAGTCTCTGAGATTTTTGAAGACCAATTATTTATTTATAGCATATCTGAATTGTCAAACATTGTTTGTTCTTAGCTATTTACTATCTGAATAACCTTGAAAACATATTATTATAATAATCTAAACTAGTATCTCATATGATAATGTTTGACTATCTGACTTTTGATTTTATTTCTTAACCACTCCTAATAGTTCATAATTTGTATTATTATCATCTCTAACATTTTGTAATAACAACTTTCAAAAGGACTAGAACTTTATATTGCAACTTAAAAAATTATATAAGTACAATACATCAAATAAATGTTAAATGCATATATATATATCATATGTATCAAAAATAACTTTAAATTTGTATCAATTTACACTAACCTATACCAATGTATCAAAATAACCTTATTCTGTATCAATATACAAAAAGTCTGTACCAATGTAATAAAATATGACCTTGATTTTGCATCAAAATATAAAGATCTTTACCAATGTCACATTATGGGTATAAAATATTTTTGGTTTAAGAGTAAATTCAGTAATCCACCTCTATATGTATAGTACCTTATAATATTTCCATATTTCTGCTTTTTCTTTTCAAACTCCTACCCTTTATCTAAGAAAGAAAGAAGGATAGAGAAGAAAAAAGGAAAGATAGAAATCCCTGAGTTTAAGCTCCCTATTTTCCTCCCTGTCCAAGACTATAATTACTTGTAAATCATTCCTTAAAATGAAAACATATGTATAATTTATAAAATGACCAATACCATCCACCCCAATTTAAGAGATTGGGATGATGGTCTCATAATTTCTTCCCAATGACCTGGGGTAAAGAATCTCTGTTTGGAACCCAAAAGAAAGTTGGAAAATTGTTAAGTCAAAAAAAAGCTATTCATTGTCCAGTCTCTATGTGCTGAGAATGTTCACGGAGTAATTGAAGTCCTGACGTCAACAGTCTGAAAGGCTGGATGAAAAAGCCATCTGGGATCAGCAACCCTTCCTGAGGCTGTTCTGGAAGCAAGTCTCCTGAGGAAACAGCAGCAGTCTGAAGCTGGAGCATGCATCTCAGCATCCTTGAGGTTGACTCCTGTCAGGGCTACATTTTTTATTGGTTTTTTTTTTTTCTGTAAACGTAAAACTTTTAGAGGTAATATGCATTTCTATACTAATGCAACATATGAAATGTGCAATGTACACAGATCAGTTAAAGATGAATTTTTGTTCCTACTTTGAGCAGCTGAAAGATGACTGTCTTTCTTTAGGTGTTAGTTTGATCATATAACCAAACTGTAATATAAATCTTCATTCATATCATATGAAAGTATGGCATGATGAATCATGAGGACTCTGTAGCCAACAAGATTCATTGATGATGAATAGCTGAAATTCTGGCTAGGGCCTCGGCCTGAGCTGGATCCCAATTTGGGCCTGTCACTGGACCTCCTTTCCCTCAGTCTCTTCTCCATTTTTTCCCTGCAGTTCTTTTACACAGGAATAATTCTGGGTCAGAGTTTTTGACTGTGGGATGGTAATCCTATCCCTCCACTTGATGCCCTGTCTTTCTACTGGAGGTGGGCTCTACAAGTTCCCTCTGCTGACTGTAGGGCATTTCATCTAAGGCTCTGCCCTTTTAGACCTGAAGTCTCTCACCTCCCAGGTCTCTGGTACATTCTAGAGGGTCCCCCAACTCCTACTTTACGAGGTTGCCTGTTTCCATTCGTTCTGCTGACCCTCAGGGCTTCAGTCCTGTCCCCTGCCCAATAACTGATCATGTTCCTGTTCCCCCTTTCCCCTCCCTGTCCCCTCTCCCACCAAGGTCCGTCCCTTCCTCTCTCCCCACTGTGATTGCTTTCTTCTCCCTCCCAGGAGGGATTGAGGCATCCTCACATGTGCCATTCTTCTTGTTAGCCTTCTTGAGTTCTGTGGACTGTATCCTGGGTATTCTGTACTTTTTTGTCAAATATCCACTTATTAGTGAGTACCTGCAAAACTCATGATATCCTCATTCTTAATAGCTGAGTAGTATTCCATTGTGTAAATGAACCACATTTTCTGTATCCATTCTTCTGTTGTGGGACATCTGGGTTGTTTCCAGCTTCTGGCTATCACACATAAGGCTACTTTGAACGTAGTGGAGGACATGCCCCTGTGGTATGGTGGGGCATCTTTTGGGTATATACCCAAGAAGGGTATAGCTGGATCTTCAGGTAAATCTATTTCCAATTTTCTGAGGAACCTCCAGGTTGATTTTCAGAGTGGTTGTACCAGTTTGTAATAACACCAGCAATGGAGGAGTATTCTTCTTTCTCCACATCCTCACCAACATGTGGTGTCACCTGAGTTTTTTATCTTAGCCATTCTGATTAGTGTAAGGTGGAATCTCAGGGTCATTTTGATTTGCATTTACCTGGTGACTAAGGACTATGAACATTTCTTTAAGTGCTTCTCAGTCATTTGAGATTCCTTTGTTGTAAATTCTCTGTTTAGTTTCTATAGCACATTTTTGATTGGGTTGTTTGGTTTCTTGGTGGTTAACTTCTTGAGTTCTTTATATTTTTTGGATATTAGCCCTTTATCAGATGTGGACTTGGTGAAGATTTTTTTCCCAATCTGTAGGTTGCCGATTTGTCCTATTGACTATGTCCTTTGCCTTACAGAAGCTTTCCAGTTTAATGAGGTCCCACATAATAGTTCTTGATCTTAGAGCCTGAGCCATTGGAGTTGTGTTTAGAAAATTTCCCCCTGTGCCTATGAGTTTGAGGATCTTTCCCACTTTCTCTTCTATTAGATTCAGTGTATCAGGTTTTATGTTGAGGTCCTTGATCCACTTGGACTTGAGCTTTGTGCAAGGTGACAAATATGGATTTATTTTCATTTTTCTACATACAGACTGCCAGTTAGAGTAGCACCATTTATTGAAGATGCTTTCTTTGTTCCATTGTATATTTTGACTTCTTTGTCAAAGATCACATGTCTAGTTTTATTTCTGGGTCTTGAATTCAATTCCATTGATAAAGATGTCTGTCTCTGTACTAATATGCAGTTTTTATCACTATTATGCTGTAGTATAGCTTGAAGTCAGGGATGGTGATTCCCCTAGCTGTTCTTTTCTTCCTAAGAATTGTTTTCCATAGTCTGGGTTTTTTGCTTTTCCAGATGAATTTGAGAATTGCTCTTTCCATGTCTTTGAAGAATTGTGTTGGGAATTCGATGGGGATTATGTTGAATCTGGAGATTGCTTTTCTTAAAATGGTTATTTTGCTATGTTAATTCTTCCAGTCCATGAGCATGGGAGATCTTTCCATTTTCTGAGATCTTCGATTTCTGTCTTGAGAGACTTGAAGTTATTGTCATACAGATCTTTCACTTGTTTGATTAGTTACCCCAAGATATTATATATTATGTGTGATTATTGTGAAGGGTATTATTTCCCTAATTTCTTTCTAGGCCTGTTTATCATTTGTATAAAGGAAGGCTACTACTTTATTCGACTTAATTTTATATCCAGCCACTGTGCTGAAGTTGTTTATTCGTTCTAGAAGTTCTCCGGTAGAATTTTTGGAGTCACTTATGTATACTATCATATCATCTGCAAATAGTGATATCTTGACTTCTCTGCCAATTTGTATCCCTTTGATCTCCTTTTGTTGTCTTATTGCTCTGGCTAGAACTTGAAGTACTATACTGAGTAGATATGGGGAGAGTGGGCATCCTTGTCTTGTCCCCAATTTTAGTGGGATTGCTTCAAGTATCTCTCGATTTAATTTGATATTGCTGTTGGTTTACTGTAAATTGCTTTTATTATGTTTAGGTATGGGCCTTGTATTCCTGATCTCTCCAATACTTTTAACATGAAGGGGTGTTGTATTTTGTCAAATGTTTTTTTCAGCATCTAAGGAGATGGACATGTGATTTTTTTCTTTGAGTTTATACATTAATGGATTTTCATATATTGAACCAACCTTGCATCTCTGGGATGAAGCCTACTTGAACATGATGAATGATTTATTTGATGTGTTCTTGGATTTGGTTTGCCAGAATTTTACTCAATATTTTATATGGATATTCATAAGCAAAATTGACCTGAAGTTCTCTTTCTTTGTTGGGTCTTTATGTGGTTTAGGTGTCAGAGTGATTGTGGCTTCATAGGATGAATTAGGTAGTGTTCCTTCTGTTTCTATTTTATGGAATAGTTGGAGGAATATTGGTATTATGTCTTCTTTAACTGTCTGGCAGATTTCTGCCCTGTGCTTTTTTTGGTTTGGAGGTTTTTAATGACTTCTTCTATTTCCTTAGGGGATATGGGCCTGTTTAGATAGTTTACCTGCTCTTAATTTAACTTTGGTATGTGGTATCTCTCTAGAAAATCGTCCATTTCATCTAGATTTTCCAGTTTTATTGAGTACAGACTTTTGTAATAGGATTTTTTTTTTAATTTCCCCAGTTTCTGTTGTTATGTCTCCCTTACATTTCTGATTTTGTTAATTTGGATATTGTCTCTGGGCACTTTAGTTAGTTTAGCTAGGGGTTTATCTATCTTGTTGATTCTGTCATAGAGCCAGCTTTTGGTTTTGTTGATTCTTTGTATAGTTCTGTTTCTATTTGGTTGATTTCTGCCCTGAATTTGACTATTTCCTGCCTTCTACTCCTCTTGGGTGTGTTTGCTTCTTTTTGTTCTAGAGCTCTCAGGTGTGCTGTTGCGTTGCTAGTGGAGAATCTCTCCCATTTCTTTACCAGGGCACTTAGTGCTATGAATTTTTCTCTTAGCATTGCTTCCATTGTATCTCATAAGTTTTGGTATGCTGTGTCCTCATTTTCATTGACTTCCAGGAAGTCTTTAATCTTTTTAAAATTTCTTCCCTGATCCAGTTTTAGCATTGGGTGGAGAGTTGTTCATTTTCCTTAGGTATGTGAGTTTTCTGTTGTTTTTGAAGACCAGCTTTAGGCCATGATGATCTGATAGGATGCATGTGATTATTTCAATGTTCTTGTATCAGTTGAGGCTTGTTTTATGACTGATTATATGGTCAGTTTTGGAGAAGGTACCATGAGGTGCTGAGAAGAAGATGTATTCTTTTGTTTTAGGATGAAATGGTCTGTAGATATCTGTTAAATCTGTTTGGTTCATAACCTCTGTTAGTTTCACTGTGTCTCAGTTTAGTTTCTGCTTCAATGACCTGTCCATTAGTGAGAATGGGGTGTTGAAGTCTCCACTATCTATTATTGTGTGGGGTTCAATGTGTGTTTTGAGCTTTAGTAAAGGTTTTTTTTATGAATGTGGGTGCCCTTGCATTTGGGGCATAGATGTTCAGAATTGACTTTCTCTTGGTGGATTTTTCCTTTGATGAATATGAAGTGTCCTTTCTCATCTTGCTTGATAGTTTTTGGTTGAAAGTCTATTTTATTGGTTATTAGGATGGAAACTCCAGCTTGTTTCTTGGAACCATTTGCTTGGAAAGTTTTTTTCCAGCCTTTTATGCTGAGGTAATGTCTGTCTTTGTTATTGAGGTGTGCTTATTGCATGCAGCAAAATGCTGGATCCTGTTTGCATATCTAGTCAGTTAGCTTATGTCATTTTATAGATAAGTTGAGTCCATTAATATTGAGAGATATTAAAGACAGATGATTGTTAGTTCCTGTTATGTTTGCTGTTGTAGGTGGCTTTATGTGCATGTGATTCTCTCTCTTTGGCTTTGCTGTGAGATGATTAATATCTTGTTTTTGCTTTGCTGTAGGTACATCCTTGTGTTGGAGTTTCCCATCTAGAATCCTCTGTAGGGCTGGGTTGGTAGCTAGGTCTTGTTTGAATTTGGTTTTGTCCTGGAATATTTTGGTTTCTCCGTCTGTGCTGATTGATAGTTTTACTGGTATAGTAGCCTGGGTTGGCTATTGTGTTCTCTTAGAGTCTGCATTGACCTCTGTCCAGGCTCTTCTGTCTTTTAGTGTTTCTGTTGAGAAGCCTGGTGTAATTTTGATAGGTCTGCCTTTATAAGTTATTTGGCCCTTTTCCCTTGTAGCTTTTAATATTCTTTCTTTGGTCTTTGCATTTAGTGTTTTGATTATTATGTGAGGAGAGGATTTTCTTTTCTGGTCTCATTTATTTGGTATTCTATAGGCCTCTTGTACATTTATGGCCATCTCATTCTTTAGGTTGGGAAAGGTTTCTTCTATGATTTTGTTGAAGACATTTTCGTGTCCTGTGAGCCTAGAGTCTTCACTCTCCTATATTCCCATTATTCTTAGATTTGGTCTTTTCATTGTGTCCTGGATTTCCTGAATGTGTTAGGTTAGGAGTTTTTTATGCTTTGAAATTTTTTTTGACACTTGTTTCAATATCTTCTAAGGTATCTTATACACATGAGATTCTCTCTTTTGTCTCTTGTATTTAGTTTTCATCTGTGATTCCTGACCTCTTTCTTAAGTTTTCCATTTCAACGTTGCCTCCATTCATGTTTTCTTTATTGTTTCTACTTCTACTTTTAGGTCTTGAACCACTTTGTTCAATTCCTTCACCTGTTTGATTGTGTTTCCCTGTATTTCTTTAAGGAATTTATTTATTTCCTCTTTAAGGGCTTCTATCTGTTTACCTGTGTTTTCCTGTATTTCTTTCAGTAAGATATTTATATCCTCCTTAAAGGACTCTATTATCTTCATGAGCTAGGATTTTAGGTCAGCTTCCTGATTTTCAGGTGTGCTGGTGTATCCAAGGCTTGCTGTGGTGGGGAACTGGCTTCTGATTATGCCCACGTATATTGGCTTTTGTTGCTTATGGTCTTGCACTTTCCTCTCGCCATCAGGTTATCCCTGGTTGTGCTGGTCTAGATATCTCTGTCTGGAGCCTGCCTCTTGTGTCCCTGGGTTCCTTCAGGTCTCTTGATAGGCCTATGGCCCTATCTGTAGCTGACTTCCTATGGGGCCTTCAGTTTGTGGGGTCTTCAGAAGGGCAAAGAAGCTGCTGGTCTGTTGCCCTGGCTGCAGCAGATCTTCTGGGAGGCCTTCAGACTGTTGGATCGTCAGAGGAGCAGTCAAATTGTTGCCTTGTGTGTAGCTGTTCTCCAGGGAGGCTTCTGGACTGTGCAGTCTGTTACCCTGTGTGTAGCAGAACTCTAGGGAGCTCTTCAGTCTGTTGGGTCAGTTTCCCTGCATGCACCTAAGCCCCTGGGTGGTCTTCAGACTGTGACGTCAGTTGCCCCATTGCCCTGTGTGCACCAGAACTCCTGGGATGCCTTCAGGCTGTGGTGCCTTTAGGGGAGCAGAGAAGCCAGAGATCTGCCCCAGCAAGAAGGGGAGTTGAATTCAGGGTCTGGGAGGTTTGGGGGTGATGATGGGTCCCGAGTCTTCTGGGCTACATAGACTGTGGATCTTCAGGAGGGTCCCTTACTGGTTGCCCTGCATACAGAAGAACAATTGGATCTTTAAAGAACTGCTTGTCCTGTACGATTGTGACATACACCTACAATATGCTTTATGTTACCATGCATTTTTTCTTTTATTAGAGACATACACCAGAGCATTGTTAGTCTTAATTTGTCTAGGTATACCCTTAATTACTATAACTTCTAATAAATGAATAATAATGGAATCAGCTGTTTCAGAGCTCAAAGCAGTTGCCCATTGGGATCCTGACTAAGTGTCTACAGTATGGTGCACATATTTCAGTTACCAAAATCTATTAAATGAAATATATCCATTAGCCAATTTGATTTCTCTGAGAACCTTTAGGACTACTTCCTGCTGGTAATGGAGTTCGGTTATATAAAGAACAAGTAGGGCATTTCCTTGGCTTGTTGCCAAGTGATAGATAACTCTTTCTTTAAACTTTTGCTAGTAATATAGTATTTTAAAATGAAATTCTGAATATTCTAGGCACATTTCCTATCAATAGTTAATTAGTTTCATCATTACCTTTTGCTACAAGCTCTGGTAAATCCACATGTTATGTGATATGTGTTATATATAATGGATGATTTCGATTTTTGATCATTTGTTGCAGTTGAATAAACAGTGAAATAAATTAAGAATCATCCAGAATAAGTTAAGCAGTTTCTATATGCAAAACAACTCTGCATATTAAGTCATTACTACATTAAGATAGTCTTGAAAATCTAATATCATAAGGATTGCATATAATTCTAACTTTTGAACTGAATTATACAGACTTTTAAGCACCATACTTATATCTTCTGATTTATACCCTGCCTTTTCTGATTAGTTTTATATTAGTGTAAAATGTTGGGGCTCCAGAAGTTGTTCTTTTATTTTTATTATATATTTTCTTTATTTATATTTCAAATATTATCCTCTCTTCCGTTTCCCCCTGGGACCCCACTAACCTATTCCCTCTCCCCTCCTACTGTGAGGATGTTCCTTCACACACCTACCTCCTGCCTCCCCACACTTGCATTCCCCTACACTGAGGCATCGAGCCTTCACAGGACCAAGGGCTTCTTCTCCAATGAATGCCTGACAAGTCCAACCTCTGCTACATATGTGGCTGGAGCCATGGGTCCTTCCTTGTGTACACTTTGGTTGGTGGTTTATTCCCTGGGAACTCAAGGGGGTCTGGTTGGTTGATATTGTTGTTCTTCCTATGGGATTGCAAACCCTTTCAGCTCCTTCAATCCTTTCTCTAATTCTTTCATTGGGAACCCCATGCTCAGTCCAATGGTTGGCTGTGAGCACCCACCTCTGTATTTGTCAGGCTCTGGTAGAGCCTCTGAGGAGACAGTTATATCAGGCTCCTGTCACCAAGCACTTTTTGGCATCCATAATAGTGTCTGGTTTGGTGACTGTATATGGGATAGATCCCCAGGTGAAGCAGTCTCTGGTCTCTGTTCCACATTTTGTCTCCATATTTTCTCCCTTGAGAATTTTGTCCCCCCTTCTAAGAAGGACTGGAGCATCCACACTTCGGTCTTTCTTCTTCTTGAGCTTCATGTGGTCTGTGTATTGTATCTTGGGTATTCTGAGCTTTTGGGCTAATATCCACTTATCAGTGAGTGCATACCATGTGTGTTCTTTTGTGATTGGGTTACCTCACTCAGGATGATATTTTCTAGTTCCATCCACTTGCCTAAGAATGTCATGAAGTCATTGTTTTTAATAGTTGAGTAGTACTTCATTGTGTAAATATACCACAATTTCTGTATCCATTCATCTGTTGAATGACATTTGGGTTCTTTCCAGATTCTGGCTATTATAAATAAGGCTACTATGAACATAGTGGAGCATGTGTCTTTGTTATATGTTGGAGCATCTTCTGGGTATATGCCCAAGAGTGGTATAGCTGGGTCCTCAGGTAATTCTATGTCCAAGTTTCTAAGAAACTGCCAGACTGATTTCCAGAGTGGTTGTCCCAGCTTACAATCCCACCAACAATGGAGGAGTGTTCCTCTTTCTCCACATCCTCAAGAGCATCTGCTGTCACCTGAGTTTTTGATCTTAGCCATTCTGACTGGTGTGAGGTGGAATCTCAGGGTTGTTTTGATTTACATTTCCCTGACGACTAAGGATGTTAAACATTTCTTTCGATGGTTTTTGGCCACTGGAGTTCCCACAATTGAGATTTCTTTGTTTAGCTCTGTATCTCATTTTTTAATGGGGATATTTGATTCTCTAGAGTCTAACTTCTTTGTATATATTGCATATTAGCCCTCTAATGAATATAGGATTGGTAAAGATCTTTTCCCAATCTGTTGATTGCTGTTTTGTCCTATTGACAGTGTCCTTTGCCTTACAGAGGCTTTGCAATTTTATGAGGTCCCATGTGTCTATTGTTGATCTTAGAGAATAATTGTTGATATTAGAGAATAATAAGAATTAGAGAATAGTGAATAAGAGAATTCTGTTCAGGAAATGTTCCCCTGTACCCATGTGTTTGAGGCTCTTTCTCACTTTCTCTCTATTAGTTTCAGTGTACCTGGTTTTATGTGGAGGTCCTTGATCCACGTGGACTTGAGCTTTGTACAAGGAGATAAGAATGGATCTATTTGCATTCTTCTACATGCTGACCTCCAGTTGAACCAGCATCATTTGTTGAAAATGCTGTCTTTTTTCCACTGGATGGTTTTAGCTCCTTCGTCAAAGATCAAGTGACCATAAATGTGTGGGTTCATTTCTGGGTCTTCAGTTCTATTTCATTGATCTACTTGCCTGTCATTATACCAATACCATATAGTTTTAATCACTATATCTCTGTAGTACAGCTTGAGGTCAGGGACAGTGATTCCCCCAGATGTTCTTTTATTTCTGAGAATAGTTTTTATTCCAAATGAATTTGAGAATTGCTCTTTCTAACTCTATGAAGAATTGAGTTGGAATTTTGATGGGGATTGCTTTGAATCTGTATATTACTTTTGGAAAGATGGCCATTTTTATTATATTAATCCTGCCAATCCACGAACATGGGAGATCTTTCCATGTTTGGAGATCTGCTTCGATTTCTTTCTTCAGAGACTTGAAGTTCTTGTCATATAGATTTTTAACTTGCTTGGTTAGAGTCACACCAAGATATTTTTTATTGTTTGTGACTATTGTGAAGGTTGTTGTTTCCCTAATTTCTTTCTCAGCCTGTTTATCCTTTAAGTAGAGGAAGGCTACTGATTTATTTGAGTTAATTTTATATTGAGCCACTTTGCTGAAGTTGTTTATCAGCTATAGGATTCTCTGGTGGAATTTTTGGGGTCATTTAAGTATACTATCATATCATCTGCAGATAGTGATGTTTTGACTTCTTCCTTTCCAATTTGTATCCCTTTGACCTCCTTTTGTTGTCTAATTGCTCTGGCTAGGACTTCCAGTATATATTGAATAGTAGGGAGAGAGTGGCAGCCTTGTCTAGTCCTGATCTTAATGGGATTGCTTCAAGTTTCTCTCCATTACTTTGGTATTGGCTACTGGTTTGCTGTATATTGCTTTTACTATGTTTATTGTGGGCCTTGAATTCCTGATCTTTTCAAGACTTTTACCATGAAAGGGTGTTGAATTTTGTCAAATGCTTTCTCAGCATCTAGTGATATGGTCATGTGTTATTTTTTTTTTCTTTGAGTTTGTTTATATAGCGTATTACATTGGTGGATTTCCATATAATGGAACCATTCCTGAATTCCTGAGATGAAGCCTACTTGATCATGATGGATGATCATTTTTGTTTTTGTTTTTAATTTATTTATTTTATGTATGAGTGCTTTGTCTGCATATATACCTGCATGCCAGAAGAGGGCATCAGATCACATTATAGATGATTATGAATCACCACGTGGTTGCTGGAAATTGAACTCAGGACCTCTGGAAGAGCAGACTGTGGTCTTAACCACTGAGCCATCTCTCCAGCCCTGGATGATTGTTTTAATGTGTTCTTTGATTTGGTTTGCCAGAATTTTATTGAGTATTTTTGTATCGATATCATAAGAGAAATTGTTCGGAAGTTCTCTTTCTTTGTTGGGCCTTTGTGTGATTTAGTTATAAGCGTAATTGTGACTCCATAGAACGAATTGGGTAGCGTTCCTTCTGTTTCTATTATGTAAAATAGCTTGAAGAGTATTGGTATTAGGTCTTCTTTGAAGGTCTGATAGAAATCTGCACTTAAACCATCTGGTCCTCGGCTTTTTTTTTTTTTTTTTTGGTTGGGAGACTTTTAATGACTGCTGGTATTTCTTTAGGGTTTATGGGACTGTTTAGATGGTTTTTCTGATCCTGATTTAATTTTGGTACCTGATATCTGTCTAGAAAATTGTTTATTTTGTCCAGATTTTCCAGTTTTGTTGAGTATAGGCTTTTGTAGTAGGATCTGATGATTTTTTGAATTTCCTTCGTTTCTGTTATATCTCCCTTTTCATTTCTGATTTTATTAATTTAGTTACTGTTTCTGTGCCCTCTGGTTAGTCTGGCTAAGGGTTTATCTATCATGTTGATTTTCTCCAAGAACCAGCTCCTGGTTTTGTTGGTTCTTTGTATAGTTCTTTTTTTTTCTACTTGGTTGATTTCAGTTTGTTTATTTTCTGCCTTCTACTCCTCTTGGGTGTATTTGCTTCTTTTTATTCTAGAGCTTTCAGGTGTGCTGTCAAGCTGCTAGTGTGTGCTCTCTCCAGTTTCTTTTTTTAGACACTTAGGGCTATGAGTTTTCCTCTTAACACTGCTTTTATTGTGTTCCATAAGTTTTGGTATATTGTGCCTTCATTTTCATTAAATTCTAAAAAGTTTTCAATTTGTTTCTTTATTTTTTCCCTGACGAAGTTATCATTGAGTAGAATGTTGTTCAGCTTCCATGTGTATGTGAACTTTCCTTGTTTTTGTTGTTATTGAAGAGCAGTCTTAGTCCGTGGTGATCTGATAGGATGCAAGGGATTATTTCAATCTTTTTGTATTTGCTGAGGCTTGTTTTCTGACCAATTATATGATCATTTTGGAAAAGGTACCATGAGGTGCTGAGAAGAAGGTACATTCTTTTGTTTTAGGATGAAATGTTTCTATAGATATCTGTTAAATCCATTTGGTCCATAACTTCTGTTAGTTTCACTGCATCTCTATTTAGTTTCAGCTTCCATGATCTGTCCATTAATGAGAGTGGTGTGTTGAAGTCTCCCACTATTGTTGTATGAGGTGCAATGTGTGCTTTGATCTTTAGTAAAACTTCTTTTATGAATGTGGGTGCCCTTGCATTTGGAGAGTAGATGTTCAGAATTGAGAGTTCATCTTGGTAGATTTTTCCTTTAACAAGAATGAAGTGTCCTTCCTTATCTTTTTTGATAACTTTTGGTTGAAAGTCAATTTTATTTAATTAATATTGAATGGCTTCTTGGGAACATTTGCTTGGAAAATTGTTTCCTAAGCTTTTACTCTGAATAGTGTCTGTCTTTGTCACTGTGGTGCATTTCCTGTATGCAGCAAAATGCTGGGTCCTATTTATATATCCAGTCTGTTAGTCTATGTGTTTTTATTGGGGAATTGAGTCCACTGATGTTAAGAGATATTAAGCAATAAGTGATTATTGCTTCCTGTTATTTTGGTTGTTAGAGGTGGAATTATGTTTGTGTGGCTGTCTTCTTTTAGGTTGAAAGAAGATTACTTTCTTGCTTTTTCTAGGGTGTACTTTTCCTCCTTGGGTTGGAGTTTTTCATCTATCATCCCTTAAAGGGCTGGATTTCTGCAAAGATATTGTGTAAATTTAGTTTTGTTATGGAAAATCTTGGTTTCTCCATCTGTGGTATAGAGTTTTGCTTGGTACAGTAGCCTGGGATGGCATTTGTGTTCTCTTAGGGTCTGTATAGTCTCTAGTGAGAAGTCTGGTGAAATTCTGATAGGTCTCCCTTTATATGTTACTTGACTTTTTTCCCTTACTGCTTTTAATATTCTTTCTTTGTTTTGTACATTTGGTATTTGACTATTATATGATGGGGAGAATTTCTTTTCTGGTCCAGTCTATTTGGAGTTCTGTAGGCTTCTTGCATGTTCATGGGCATCTCTTTCTTTAGGTTAGGGAAGTTTTCTTCTATAATTTCAATGAAAATATTTACTGGCCCAGTAAGTTGGGAATCTTCGCTCTTCTTCTATACCTATTATTTATAGGTTTGGTCTTCTCATTGTATTCTGGATTTTCGGGATGTTTTGGGTTTTGAGCTTTTTGCATTTTGCAGTTTTTTGACTGTTGTGTCACTGTTTTTTATGGTGTGTTCTGCACCTGAGATCTCTCTTCTATCTCCTGTTTTCTGTTGGTGATGCTTGCAGCTATGACTCCTGATCTCTTTCCTAGGTATTCTATCTCCAGGGTTGTCTCTCTTTGTGATTTCTTTAATGTTTCTATTTCTATTTTTAGATCCTGGATGGTTTTGTTTAATTCTTTCACTTGTTTGGTTGTGTTTTCCTGTAATTCTTTAAGGGATTTTTGTGTTTCCTCTTTAAGGGCGTCTACCTGTTTACCTATGTTCTCCTGTATTTCTTTAATGGAGTTATTTATGTTCTCCTTAAATTCCTCTATCATCATGAGAAGTGATTTTAAATTGGAATCTTGCGTTTTCGATGTGATGGGGTGTCCAGGGCTTGCTGTGGTGGGAGAACTGGTTCTAATGATGCCAAGTAGCCTTGGTTTCTGTTGCTTATGTTCTTTCACTTGCCTCTTGCCATCTGGTTATCTCTAGTGCCATCTGCCCTTGCTGTCTGACTGGCGCCTGTCCCTCCTGTGATCCTGGTTGTGTCAAAACACAGAGAACAGATGTGATCCTGTGATTGTGGGATTCTGTGATCCTGAGATCACGATGTATCTGAGTTTCTGGGGAGTCAAGCTGCCTCTGGAATCCTGAAATCCTGTGATCCTGGGCATGTTAGAACACCTGGGAGTCAAGCTTTTTCTGGGTGCTGTGGGACTGAGTGCAGATCCAGTGCCCAAGTTCTGGAGTTCTTTTTATTATATGAGGGGAAAATCCAATTATTTCTTTCTATAAACTGAAACTGCTTGCTCTTTGGGTATTTGTTGTTAATTTCTCCCTCAAAATTACTGCAAGATCTCTGCCAGTGTTTATCTTGTGCCCATAATGAGGGCATTTTTACTCTGCATTAATAAAAGATATCACAGTCTCAGTTGGATCTATTCAAGGTAATTGATGAAATCTCATTTTTCCCTTTAGAATCAATTCAGAAACCTTTTCTATATAGGTTTTTAATTTATTATTCTATAATAAAATATACATTCTAAGATATAATCTTCCTTCAGCATAAGAATTTCTGTGGGAGAATGAGTAGAAGACAAGAAAAGTAAGAAGGAGGACATCTTTGGATGGATAAGATCTAGGTGTATATCCTGTAGTTTCTTTTCTATCAGAGCCAACTCCTCAGCATCAGTTGATAATTTTCTTGAGCTATTTAAATTTTAGCAGCTTGTACAGTTTTTAAAAAATTACTCAGCTCTTGAGTAGCCAAGCCATTGTAGGCCAAAGCCAGTTCATATCATTCAGTAAATTCTGGAACTCTTAAGTCCTTAATTGGTTTCTCCTAATTTGTACCTTTTGTGGTCTAGCCTTTTGTAGACTTATTGCATATCATAGATAATTAATAATAGCTCCTCCTTGTATTTTTTCAGGGGTAATTAATCTCAAAAGAGCCAAAGTTTTTTTAAATTTCATCAAACATTCTTTTCAAGGTATTTTTGTATCTGAATCATCCAATATGATATCATCCATATAATGGTAAATTCTAGATTGAGGAAATTTTTTATGAATTATCTCCAATGGCTGTTGAACAAAATATTGGCACAATGTAAGACTGTTTAACATTCCTTGTGGTAGGACTTCCCAATGCTATCCCTTTATCGGAAAACTTTTATTAACAGTAGGTATTGAGAAAGTAACGCTTTCCTTACCATTTTTATGTTAAGGAATTGTGAAAAAAGCAGTCTTTTATATCAATCACTATGATAGGCCATTTCTTAGATAACAAGGAAGGCAATAGGGATCTCAGGCTGTAGAGAACCATTGGCTAAATGATTTTATTAATTGCTTTGAGATATGTCAACATCCTCCATTTGCCAGATTTCTTTTTAACAACAAATACTGGAGAACTCCACGGACTGGTAG
This sequence comes from Mastomys natalensis, assembly GCA_021653895.1. NCBI lineage: Eukaryota > Metazoa > Chordata > Mammalia > Rodentia > Muridae > Mastomys > Mastomys natalensis. The sequence continues at coordinate 331,568 of JAJTUV010002074.1, read as the reverse complement.
ACTGTTTTATATATTGAGCCTCCAGCTGCTCTTGGATTAGCTTTCTTGTGCCTGTAATTTTTCTTTTGTTGTAGACCATTGTTCAATCCAAATACATTGACCAGGCAACCATCTTAGTGGTAAGGCTGTTGGTATTCTATCAGCAATGTCTCTCCTATATAAAGTTCAAGAGTTATCTTTTGTTGTGTCCTGTTTATGGACAATTTGGACAGTCCTTGACTGTTCTTGATAAAATTCTTTAATATTTTCATCAGGAACATTTTTTATTTTATGGCTTGTCCGTGAAGTTGGAGAAATGGTAATCCTTGTTTCTCATTCTTGTAATAGATCTCTTCCCCTTGAATTCATGGCTATATCAGCTACATATAGGTTTAATTTTCCTATTTGACCTGATCCTATACATTCAAGCCATTTTATACTTTGTTTTACCTGGGTTAAAGTTACAACTCCTTGAAAGTGAATATCTATCTGGAGGCCATGATTTTGGAGAGATTATGGTTACATCTGCTCTGGTATCAACTGCTACTTTAATTTTAATATTATTTATTAACACCATTAGTTTTGACCTTTGATCAACTATAAAAGTTTGCTGAAATATTTGAGGATTTTTTTTTTTTGTTCTTTTTTGTTTGTTTGTTTTATCTATTGAACTGGTTTTGATTTTGATATCTGGGTTTTTAATGTCTATTTTTTTTCTTTTATTTATTTATTTAAATAAATATTTATTTATTTATTTAAATATTTATTTATTTATTTATTTATTTATTTATTTATTTTGAGTCAGGGTTTCTCTGTGTAGCCCTGGCTGTCCTGGAACTCACTCTGTAGACCAGGCTGGCCTCGAACTCAGAAATCTGCCTACCTCTGCCTCCCAAGTGCTAGGATTAAAGGCGTGTGCCACCACTGCCTGGATTTAATGTCTATTTTTAGAGCAGTGTTGTTTAATTGTTGTGTGGATGAATATTTCTGCTGTTGACCTGGATTGGCTGATTTGAATTGGTATTGGGGCCTTGAAGAGCAACCCCCTAGAGTTTTTGATAATAAGTTACCCCACTTATCTGTTGATGATTTACATTCATTAGTCCAATGTTGGTCTTTGCCATCGTTTGCATATACCAGATGGCATAGGCTCTCTTTTGGACTCAATTTGGTTTTCTTTGTAATTTCTTTTGAAATTACTTTGTTCACTGCAATTTGGACGTTTTCAGTTTGGCCTTTCTCATAACCCCTCGGGATGGCTTTTCCTATTAAGGTTTCTCAGAAGAATAAGATTTAACATCAATCATATTCCTAATCCATTTATTAATAGATGCTGATCATGCCCTCAGGGGTCTGATAACCAGTTGATATTCAGTGTTAGCTTTTCAAATGCCAAAGATTTGATTAGTGCCTTTTAAACTAATGCATCTATTATCTTTCCATTTATAGCTGAAGTTAATCTTTGTAAACAGTCAGTGAATGTAGCTCAAGTCTTTTTCCTATTTCTTTAATCTTGTCCTAGGCATTTAAGGTTGCTGTGTGAAATAATGTCAAGGTTCCTTCATCATATGCAGTTCGTATTTCTGTCTCAGCATATTGACCTTCACCTAGCAGTTGGCTTTTAGAAATATGGACATCTCTGGCGCTATTTTTCTGTGCCATCTCTTTAGCTTCTTTCTGCCGTAAAAGCCATTGTAACTGTGGCCCAGGTACTAATATTGCTCTTGTCATATCTTTCCAGTCTTGGAGGATTATTCTATTTTTGCTCATTCAAGAAGCCAATTTTTTATGAATGGTAAATGTATTCCATAATTATTGACACTTTTCTTAATTCATCTCAAATCCAGTACATCCATGGGGTGCCATTTGAATTCATTATAAATTTGTGGATCATTTTCATCTGCTGGCCTTTGCTATATAGTGACTGGATACGCTAAAGTTTGTCTTCTAACAAATTTTGGTATAAAGCGCATGTAAATAATAAATAAGAATAAGCCTGAGTTGGATGTTACAGTGAGGAGAAGCTAGCTCATGTCAGCTGTGTGTAGTAGATAAGAGTTGGATGAGCAGCCAGCTCATGTCAGCTCTCTGTGTAGCAAAGAATGAAGTACTATGTAATGATGTAATGCTAGAGTGTGATTGGCTGGACTGTGACTGCCCCTTGTAGCTAACAAGAGCAGAGGCTCACAGCAGGCAGGCAAGCCCATGCTGTGCCAGTGAAGCCCATCATGTTGTCTTGCTCTCCTACCAGAGGACAAGTGACTGCCTCCCTGGCTGCAGTGAGATAGAGGATCCATTGGAAGGAGCCACCCTGGAGACATGCCAAGTGACAAACAGATTGTGAGCTTTGCCTGTGAGCCTCTCTGCTGCTTGCTTCTGAGTCAGGTATCCCATGCATGCTATGGACTGATGCGTGTCCATGTAGTGAGTAAACCTGGAGATCAAACGGGATCTGGACTTTGTCTCTCCTTCCCAGCCTTAAGCTAGACATGACAGTTGCCATAGTTGGCAGAATTCCACCTTCGAAGTGGAATCCTGAGAAGGAAACTGTACCCTGTAAGGACCACGGTAGTCCTAAGTATTCTAAATTTCCCCAAATTGTCAATAAGCCCCTGGTCATACAAAATGACTTGCAGCCCAAGCACAGAACTAGCCAGATCTCTAAGGGAGATAGTGAAAGAAGGATCCGCCACCCCCAAAGCCAACTGCTGCTGAAGCCAACTGCTGCTGAGGTGGGATGAAGAGTCAGGGGTGAGAGACCTCATCACGACTGATTACCAACACTTTGATGCCAACTACTGCATGTGTGTTAGGAAGAACAGAAGGTACAGGAAAAAGCACAGGCCAGTTACCAACACCTTAATGCCAACTGCTGCCTACACTGTAGGAAGAATAGAAGATGCAGGGAAATCCATCAAGACTAGTTGACCAAATGCCTGGTAAGAAGGCAGATAAATTATTATAAAAAGTAATAAGAAACCCACCCTAGTAGCCATGAAAGTGAGTCCATATGCCATGGATCCCACAGAGTAGAAATGGCTTGGAACAAAGGATAAGATCAAAAAGGAAAGTTGAGTTTAAAGAAGTGAAGGTTAAGGTACCTCTAACAAGTCCACAAGTGGTAGAGCCACTGCTAGAGAACACAGCTAGTAAAGAAGTTCCAGCAATACTGATGAAAACTGTAGTGGACAAAGATAAAGACAGACTAATGGGCAGAAGTCTAGATGCTAATATAACTTAGAAATAGGGAGCAAACCATACCTTTAGATGCTGTACTAACCCAGGGCCTGGGCAAGACAGCCATATTCCCTTCCAGTGACATCTTCCAAGATTAATACAACTAGAAGACTCGTGTTGTTCGGTCACAAGGATGAGGAGCAGCTAGAACAACAAATAGAAATTAGACCATGTACTCCTCAAGAAATGAGTCAGTTGATGTTGGGAGCCGACTCCTAGCAGAAAGTGGCTATCATCTTTGCAGCCATCTCAGGCCATATACCCTGACAAGAGACTTGTTTTCAACAGCCCACAACAGCTGAGCACACTCTGATAAACATCTTGTTTTTCTCACATATCTTATTTTGCTGTTTGGTGCCCCCAGTGGCAAGGTACACGTGGTATTCATGCTGTAAGGCACACATGGTATCCATGGCTACAAGGCACATGACATAGTGCCTTCAGCTGTGTTCCCCTGCTTGTCCACGAGGGCAAGGCACGTGGTAAAGGGCAGAAATATCCAGGATTTCCTTTCAATAAAGGGATACTTGATCAGACTCTGTCTTGTCTCCATTCTTTGCATCTCTTGCCCCTCCATCCCCACTCTCTCTCTTGCTAGACCCTGACCAGTGGACTGGAGCAGCAGCTCGGGCCGTTACAAAGTGGCCACCAAACCTGGGCCAGAATGGGCTGTTACAAGTTGAGACAATAATATGGCCAGAATGGAATGGAGGATGCATCCTATATGATAAAGTTCTGGGGAAAAGGAGCGGACACGGTAATGCTGTCAGAATTAGAAATGAGGAAAATTGAGGACATAGTAGAGAACCCAGAAGTGTATGAAGCTTTAGTGCAAGTCATAGACACTGCTCAAGGTGATGAATACCCTCTCGTGGACTGGATAACCGCAGCCTGAAGCTACACATTTCCATCTTTAGACCTTACAAAATTTGAAGCAGCAGCCAAATGGAACACTTGCCAAGAGGCCATTCAGCTAGTGAGAAAACTAGGAGTACTCTAGTTTATATATAACGAAGTAGCTACACGACAAGCTGTTCCATTTATACCACAATGCAAAAGAATTTTAATTAAAGGGGCAACACCACACATGAGAATTAATTTGGAAGGACCACTTCAAAATTACAGAATTGTTTTTGAGGTCATTGATTTCCTTAAAGGATACAGAGAGTTAAACCAAGAAAAAGTAGTAACATTAAATATAAGAAGAAAGCCATTTAAATTAAGGAGAACACCCAACGTTTCTCAGACCTTTCACAAACATTAGACTCTTTCCCAGAAAACCTGGAATACTAACTGTAAACAGAACCCGACAAAAGGGTGCACCAAACAGGATTTTTTAAGGAACAAACCTAAGCCTCTTTTTAGGGAACAGAAGGCCACCACAAAGGTGGCCATCAGTACAAAGGAACAATCAGTGCCCAATTATAAGAAGGCAAATGCATACACCTTTCAACAGGAATCAAGTCAGGTGCCATTACGACCATTTATTGTGTTGCCCTAAGAATGAAGAATAAGAAGATAAATATTAGATGACTAATTGACACAGGCAGTGATGTTAATATATATACAGGACTACCAGACACTATACCAAGTAAGGAAAACAATACTTATACAAGGAGTGGCAGGAGAAACCACAGTACCAGCATATATGTTAGGATTAGTGGTATATGACAAAATAATTCCCTTGGATTTTGCATGTTGCATCAGAAAATATGTTAGGCTTCCTAACGATTTTTAAAAGTTTTTCTGATTTTCTAAATTTTAAAAAGATTGCCAAAGTAAAATATAGTCTAGCAGAAGTAAAAATAGAGCCTTTTAGGCTACCAATAATTAAAGCCTCTTTTATGCCACAATACCCAATTAAAGGAGGAAATGAGGAGATATCTGAAACCATTAAACCCTACTAAAGGAACGAGTAATTGAACCAACTCACATCTTCAATTTCAACAGTCAAATTTGGCCAGTTTTAAAACCAAATGGTAAAGAGTGAATGCAGTAGATTATAGGAGAATTAGTGAATTGTCCCCTAAACTGCTAGGACAATTACCAAATGTAGAAGATATTTTAATGAGGTTTAAGAAAGCAGCACCAAAATTGCTGGCAACTATAAATTTGTCAGACATGTTCTTTGGCATACCACTGCAGCAACAAAGCAGAGAGAGAATACACAACATTTACTTGGCAAGGAACACAGTACCCCATGGATACATAAACACCCCAATAATTGCCCACAGTGTTCTAAGATGGCCACTGGATAAAGTCACCAGCACCTAACTGTATTATATATTCATATGTTGATGATCTTTTGAAAATAGGACAAGAAAAGGAAAATATACAAAAAAAAAAAATCATACGAGTATTGAGAGATGATGGTTGGGCCATCAACAAGGTTAAGGTATCAGGACCAGATACAAAGATCAAGTTCTTGGGTATAATCTGATCCACCACAAGGCCAGAAATATCTACAGAAGTCATAAGTAAGTTAGAACAGCTTAAAACAACAACCAGTAAAACAGAGGTACAATATCTTATAGAATTATTTGGATATTGCAGACAACACATACCATATTTACAAGTCATTCTGCAACCCTTCAATAATATTAGGAGGAAAGCAAACGATTTCATTTGGGATAAACCCAAGAACAAGCTGTAAAAACAGTGCAAGAATATCTAAAGGAATATTGTAAACTACAATTCAACCAGATGATATAGTATATTTAGACGTACTGTTCTTAAACAGTATGGAAACTGGAATATCTTTGCCAAAAGAAATGGTAGAAAATGGCCAGTAGGCTTCTATTGTAAAAGTTTCTATTGTAAATGTTTGGACAACATGAGACCTTAAAAACTCACCACAGCATTCTGCAGAACAACCAAGTAATAGTCAGAACCACCATCCTGACCCTAGATTGGGTCAAGGAACCAGAGGAAGCAGGGCTGGTCTACCCATGGAAGGGAACGTACTAAATGGAAATGGTACTTAGTGGAACGCCTTCATTCTGGTACCCTGTGGCAAAGGGGTTGGTGCCAAAGACATCAGAGTTGATACTTCAGACCAACTGCCCTATGACTCCACAGGGATTATCAATCATTCCAAATGTCACCCTCCTCAGAAATAGGTACCACTAGGGTACTGGGGGACAGGAGAGCAGCAGCCTTCCCTGGTTAATGCCTGGTTTACAGATGGCTCTGCACCAGAAAACAGAACATGGTTTTGTGGAAGGCAGCAGCCTACAGACCAGGGGATGGAAGGGTGATCACAAAACAAGGAACAGCTAAATCTGTGTAACATGAAGAAGTAGTAGCAGCCACACCTAGCACCAAGGCAAAGCCTCAAAGAAAAACTAAATGTACTACATTTGTTCACCAATTCATGGTATGTAGCCAATGGTATAGCCATATGGTCAGGAAAATGGAAAATGAACAATTGAAAAATTAATGGCAAAGATATATGGTCCAAGGAATTTTAGATGGAATTATATAATACAGTCAAAGAAGTTAAGGTTTATGTATACCATGTGGACGCCCATACTAATAGAAAATGACCAATATAGACATAATGGTACAGTGGATAAATTCGCCAGCCTAGCAATTAGATTAAAACAGAATTGCAAGGCAGAACAGATAGACTCCAACAAATTAAGGTTTAAAGCAGAGTAGAAGCCAATACTAACTAGAGCCTTAGGGACAGATATTACCACTGAAGAAATATTAAAAATATATGAGACACTGAAGATTCAGGAACATGTACCACGTTCCATTGGTTTTCAAGTAGAAATTTAAAGGTGACATGAAAAAAGATTTAGGATGCAATAAACCAGTGCAAATGTTACCCAAGAGATAAAACTAGGTTCACACACAATTATAAGGGAAGCAGAACAAAGGCTGAGTTTCAATCAGGCCTTACCATAGACTTCATAGGACCATTAAGTCCATGAAAGAGCATATGCATGCACCTTGGTAGACATATGCACTATATTAGGACCTGTCAAAAGTGTGCTACACCCAAACCAATCTTTAACCATACTTACATTATAGGATTGGATTTCCATGTTGGGACCCCAAGTATTATACAATCTGATCAAGAAAATGCATTTCACAGGGAGCAAGGTTAAAAATTTTTCTAAGATTATGAAGATATACTGGTTATTTCACATGGCTTATCAATCAGCCAACAGCAGCAGAAGCCATCAAAAGATTTAATGACCTGCTCAAAACTTAGCCAGCAAGTAAAGATAAGAGTAGCTCTCTGGCACAAAAACTGAAATGCATACATGAACTAAACATAAGACCAAGATTGAATAGGGAGTCATGTTACAAGAAGCAATAAAATATAACATAGGTATAGAATAACCAAAGGAATAGGATGAAAGTACTAATTAGAGACTATAAATGGATTCGTAGGAATAAGGAGGATCAAACAGTTGAAGCAGCAGAAACGGTGATTCAAGGACAAGGAAATACTGTCTGGATTACACAAGGTAAAGCCAAGCTAAAACGATGCAGACAGAAAGATATTGTATGACTCATGTGTCTTAGTAGAACTTTATGCAAAAGATTACATGCTTAGCAATTATAGTTATTAATATTGTAGTGCCAGTGGTAAATTTTGCAATACACTGGTTCAACCAAATAACAAGTCAAGGGACAAACATAACCAACACAAAATTGGCAGGAATAAAATTCGCCAATGGGACTATTTGCTAGACTGGGTTCCTACATCATCATACAAGTTAAGGTACCCTGGCAATGTTCTTAATATTGGTAAGCATATTCATGAGCATCATAGTGGGTAACAGCAATACTAATCATGGCTTAAATGTGAAAACACCTCAACATGCCTATCCTGTATATGTTCCTGGGACAGCTGCAAGCATATTAGCACCATTATGCTTATGGCTCTTATTGTTTCGGGATTATGTCAGAGAACATCAGCAATAATACAACTGGGAACACCACAATCATTGCACCAACGAATACAGGAGCCACCAGTACCATACTTAGGGCTGACCACAGATTCAGGCACAGTGGTCAGCACAGGAGCCACAGTAACCAGTAGTGCTAGTACTCCCTCAGTAAAACAAACCACCACAGTACCAAACATTGGGACTCCTCACCCAGTAATTTTAATGCCAATGGCTACCCCATTATTGCAGGACCAGATTAATAATTATCAGGTTATTGGACAGATGAGAGATACTGGACATCGTTCATTGGTAGCACCCATTCCTTTTGGCAGGAATATGCTTATTGTACAATTATGGATGGTTAAAAGATATATCAATTCAGAGCAGCAGCCATATGAGCACATCCTTTAAGACCTATATGTTAGACACTGCAGATGGAAATAGTACTACATTCATGAGCAAAGTCCACTAAAGTCATTTTAATGAATGGTACACCAATACATTCAATGCTATGAGTATATTTAATAACCACTGGAGAAAACTCTCACAGCTAAGATATAACACCTAGAAAACATCAACAGATTATACAAACCCTTCTACAGGCATAGAAACAGAAGCAACCTTTGACTATGATATGGCCATCAGTTTCACAATCTTAAAGTTGTGCTTTGCACCCATAACCAAAAGTGGCCTGGAAGAAATTGGTTATCAGTATTGTTAGTATTCTGTCTAAACTCCACCTCCACAGCTACCTGGCAACAGCCAGGTATGCTCCTCCCCACAGTTACCTGGCAACAGCCAGGTAGGCCTGCCCACTATAAAAGGGGCTGTCTGGCCCTCCTCTCTCTCTTGCTCCTGTGATTCCCGCACCTGCAGGCTCCCCTTCCCTCTTCCCTTCCTTCTCTCTCCATGTGGTCATGGCTGGCCTCTACTCCTCTACCTCTCTGCTCTCTCTTCTCGCTTTCTTCCCTCTGCCCTAAATAAATCTTCCCCTCGTGGAACCGTCTGGCCTGGCGTTATCTGTTCCAAGCTGCTGCGCCAAAATCTAACAAGTATAATCATACAACTCTAGCACTGGAAGAACAGATTTATGAGTATGATTATGAAGAAGAGGTAGATGAGGAGGATGCTGGCGATATAGTGTCAACCACACAACCCACAATCACCACAACCACAATAAATCCATGCAAACCAATGAATTGAACACACTGCCCGAGTATACCTTCAACTCTGGCCCCTTTGATCAGAAGTGCCATCTTTAACCAAGCCATATGGGAACAGATGCCCCAATTCCTAGAAATCAAAACTAGATGAAACTTTAAGACAGGAATGGAACACAAAAAATTGGTTATGCATAGCAGAATTCCCTAATTTACCATGGTACAACAACTATCCTGGGACTATGGTATTAGAACTAAAAAAATCCCCAGACAGAAAACAACAGTGGAAAACAATGGCACTGGACATAAACATCACAGACAGCCGTTAGTAATTACTGACCCCATTCCACAACCATGGACAACAACAGTAACACTAGGAAGAAACCCACAATCTTGCACAGATAGCGCTATAACACATATATACTACTTGGTAGGAGTAGAAGAGCAGCATTGCAAGGACACAGACCCCCGCTATAGCTTATAATTGTCTGAGCAAAACAGCAATTCCAAATGCAACAACAAGCTTTGTATGTCAGAATGTTACGGGGCCACTTTACAAAAATTTGAGCCATACTTCTTCCACCTTTAAAATCATGAACACAGAAAAGTTTAGACGGAACACTAAGAACAAAGTAAGAGATTCAATGCTTTCATATATTAGTAAATGGAATATCCCAGTACTATTTGGATACCCAATGAGAGTGATACCATTCAGGCTTGATACTTATAATAAAACTGACACATCAAGAATAGCAAAATAACAGGACCCTGGAAAAACATTTTCTTTCTAAAAAAAAAAAAAAAAGCAGTTATATAGTCCTCATGCTTGCTGATAAGCATCAAGGTAATGAGACCTTTTGGGACATGGGTAATAGAATGAAGTCCTACAGCTGGCAGCTGGTTGAGATCAGTCTGTGGTACAGTACTGGACACTCAAAGGTTGGATTTCCCATTACCATGGAACATTAAAGTAAATGACTCTATGAAACCAATACCAGTCAAAAGTATTACTATATTTAGAGATACAGCAAATATCAACTTTGAATTTTTCAGGGTAAACACAAGTGAAATATATTAAACCATATATCACCTTATATATAAAAGGTAGGCACTCCACGAGAATTAAAGGACTATAGAATATTGTATTCCATCCCAACAATACAGAGTCAGACAGTACAATGGTGGATAACTTGGGATTTTAGATATGAAGGGCATTTAAAAGTTAGACATAATAGCTTAACATATTATATTTATTATTTAATACTCAATCCACAATATAAAGAATGGGTGATGGCATATTGGACAGGCTATAAACCTAAAGCAAATGTGAAAATATGATTGGGGAATCATGGGATATAATTTGTTATTTGCCAGGAAATTATGACACAATTCAGAACACTCAAATATACCATGTATAGTAGGCAGAGATAACATAAAATATAATGATACTGTGCAGATTAAATTTCAAACAACTCACTATCCTAGAGGATGGATTATACCACCACCAGGTAAACCAAAACTAGTAACAGCTCCATTTATTGAACTAAATACAACATTACCAGTACAAGTCATTCTCTTGCCTAGAATTAGACCCATCCAGTTAGTTGTAATGGCATTACAACCACCCAAAACATATCGATTGTCCAGATGGATTTTGTTATGAGCTACAATATTCCCCACCAAATAAATTTGGAAGAAAAAGCCCTACAGGCATTAGCAGTAGGAGTATTTATGCCTGGAACAATCCTCGGAGGTGTTATGGGCAGAGGAATAGTAACAGCAGCCATAATTCAACCTATTAAAGCAGAACTCCGTCATATAGAAAAAATTAATGCAGACATAGCCAAAGCATTGCATGCAGTATCAAAATCAATTGATGCATTACATACAGTAATAAATACCATGGAACAGAGATACAGGTATTGCAGGAAACATACAGTCAGGAATACAAAAGGACATTAAATATCGTTACCACTAGTCATAATCTGATTATGTGCCAAATTTATAAATCTAATGTGGGAAGTATAACTACAGAATTAAATATATTGTTTACAACAGGAATGGGCAGACGAACCCCAGAATTTCAAACTATTCTGGGCACTGAAAGAATGTCTTACTGTGCTGAGGACATATGTGAATTAAACTTAGTACAAATATTTTTAGATAATGCACCAAATGGATACATGGGTAAACATATACCACAACCTTATAAATTGTACAAACATCATATACACAGGAGGAAACCTGGGTAACACCAACTGATGGCTTTATATGGATAAATGTTAACACACCAGTGTACATCCCCATGGAACAAACTTACAGACTAGGACACAATACATATTTATATCCACACATACCCATAAAAAAAGATCAAAGAAACAGCGTTGGCATATTTATTGCACTATGCCTCAGACTGTACAAATCCTGGGTAACTATAAATTCTTGATATGAATCAATAATAAAACTATAGCTATTTAAATGAAACAACCATGCATGATAATCATGTAGAATGGAATATAACTAGAGGATGCTAGCTAGTACATAATTGTTCACAGATGGTTGTATACACAGATGGTTATGGACGAGAATAACATAGTAAACTACCAACAAAAATATTACTTCTCATCTGATGCACAATTTGATTCTGAGTTACAGAAAGGCCACATGGATAAATTTGTTAAAGCCATTAGAGAAGTTGATGAGATAGCGGAACACAATGAGAAACAATTACAGAGCAGACATCAAACACTATTGAACCAAGAAAAATATTGGGGCATAATACAGCAGAATTGTACAATATGGTAGGCTTACTCAGGGCAAACACCTACATTCATAAGGACTGGAATAAGAAATTGAAAGAAAAGTGTGGCATATGGCACCAATTAGCTAGAATGTCTCAGTTTGATCTTGTGTGTTATCCTGTATATAATTGGATTCATAGGTTGAAAGTATTTTGGTTCCTTAGCCAGACACCTTTTTGTTAATTGTTTCTATAAAACAGGGAGCCATTAAAAGTCTTGTTTAGAAGATTGCATGTGTTCACATTTGGAACTCCCCTAGATTATACTTATTGTATGTTCCCATTGACCATGATGCACTTCTGGGTGCCACCAGAGGAAGACTCAATTTGTATGTTAGTACACCATGTTTGTTTCCATTTGGTAATGACCAGATACGCAACTATATAGGGAACCAGTAAGAAAGGCAATTCACTGCATAGCGCCCATGTTTGCAGCTTATATAAACAAAGGCAGCCTTATCAATATGATCTATGCAAGGCTCCGATGATGACTCTGCAAAAGCCTTGCTCCTTAGATGTTGAGGCTTTGTTTTTTATTATCTATTGTTATGCTAAGTGCAGGACCCCAAGACCTGGAATCTGCATGTAGCCTCTGGGACCCTGCTCCCAAGTTAATTTTGATTGGTGAATAAAGAGCCAACAGTCAATAGCTGGGCAGAAGAAACTTAAGTGGCACTGAGACTTCAAGGACTTGCAAAAGGAGGAGAAGCCACCATGGAGTAGAAGAATGTGTAGGAGGGAAAGGGAGACCTGCCATGGGTTAGCTGAGTCATAAAACCATGGCCATATGGGCTGGCCACCTGGAGTTAAGAGCAGTCCACATGAAGCATGGTAAGTAATAACTTGGGTTAAGGATAGGAAGGTTGATTCTAACGGCATGGAAGGTAGGCAGCTGCCCAGCTCTTGTGCCACCTAAGGCATATTTACAAATATAAAGACTGTGTGTGTCTTTTCATCCAGGAACATAAATGGTCTAAGGTGGGTAGAGACCCTTTGCTGGGATTTTTAATACTTTTTTTTTTTTTTACTATATTTGACACCTTAACTTTGGGCAAAAACACACTTTTAAAAATTAATTTGAGATTCCTGAATGGAAAACTCATGCCGTTCCTTTAAGATTAGGAAGTGGGGAGTGCGCAGTTTTCCCCCAAGCTGCGCTGCTTCAGGACTAGGACAAAATAAATGCTGAGGAGAGCTGGTCTCTTAACTGTGCAGGTTTTCTCCAGCTGTTCTGGTTCTGGACTAGAACAAATGTGTTGAGTTGTAGCGCACAACTCTGGGGTTCATGGTATAAGCTGTGTCTCCCAGGCTGACCTGGGCAGAATGCCGGACAGCAGTGCTTAAGACATGGATGCTGGGAGCTCCTGCTGGGAAATCATAGCAGGCTACTGGGAGAGCAGAGAACAGGCACATGGGCACAGGGGAAATTTTCCTGAACAAACACTAATGGCTTATGCTCTAAGATCAACAATAACAAATGGGACTCATAAAATCGCAAAGCTTCTGTAAAGTAAAGGACACTGTCAATGGGACAAAACGGGAAAAGATCTTTACCAATCCTACATCCAATAGAGGGTTAATATCCAATATATACAAAGAATTTAAGAAGTTAGACTCCAGAAACCAAATAACCCTACTAAAAATGGGGTACAGAGCCAAACAAAGAATTCTCAACTGACGGAATTGGCCGAGAAGCACCTAAAGAAATGTTCAACATCCTTAGTCTTCAGGGAAATGCAAATCAAAACAACCCTGAGATTCCACCTCACACCAGTCAGAATGACTAAGATCAAAAACTCAGGTGATAGCAGATGCTGGTGAGGATGTGGAGAAAGAGGAACACTCCTCCATTGTTGGTGGGATTGTAAGCTGGACAACCACTCTGGAAATCAGTCTGGCGGTTCCTCAGAAAGTTGGATAGAATTACCTGAGGACCAGCTATACCACTCTTGGCATATACCCAGAAGATGGTTCAACATATAACAAGGTCACATGCTCCACTATGTTCATAGCAGCCTTATTTATAATAGTCAGAAGCTGGAAACACAATGGAGTACTACTCAGCTACTAAAACAATGACTTCATGACATTCTTAGGCAAATGGATAGAACTGAAAAATATCATCCTGAGTGAGGTAACCCAATCACAAAAGAACACACATGCTATGCACTCACTGATAAGTGGATATTAGCCCAAAAGCTCAGAATACCCAAGATACAATTCACAGACCGTATGAAGCTCAAGAAGAAGGAAGACCAAAGTGTGGATGCTTTAGTCCTTCTTAAGGGGGAACAAAATACTCATGGGAGGAAATATGGAGACAAAGTGTGGAGCAGAGACTGAAGGAAAGGCCATCCAGAAACTGCCCCACCTGAGGATCTATCCCATTTACAGTCACCAAACCCAGACACTATTGTGGATGCCAAGAAGTGCTTGCTGACAGGAGCCTGATATAGCTGTCCCCTGAGAGGCTCTGCAAGAGCCTGACAAATACAGAGGTGGATGCTCGCAGCCAACCACTGGACTGAGCACAGGGTCCTCAATGGAGGAGTTAGAGAAAGAACTGAAGGAGCTGAAGGGGTTTGCAGTCCCATAGGAAGAACCACAATATCAACCAACCAGACCCCCAGAGCTCCCAGAGACTAAACCACCAACCAAAGAATACACATGGAGGGACCCATGGCTCCAGCTGCATGTATAGCAGAGGGTGGCTTTGTGGGACATCAGAGGAGAAGCCCTTGATCCTGTGAAGGCTTGATGCCTCAGTGTAGGGGAATGCAGAGCGGTGAGGCAGGAGTGGGTGGGTGGATGGTTGGGGAACACCCTCATAAAGGCAGGGAGAGGGTTTGGGGGAGGGTTTTTCTGGTGGGGGGGACTGGGAAAGGTGACAACATTTGAAATGTAAATAAAGAAAATATCCAGTAAAAAAGATAAGAATCAAAAAATTAATGGAAATTTAAGAAGTCAATACTATCGTAAGCAGCTGGGTTCTCTCTGAACGTGCTCTGCCAGTATTCTGGGATCACTTAGTGTGGCATATGACACACGCTGACTTGACAATAGGCTTATATAGTAAATACAAGGGAATTTAATTGAAATTAAATGTATAGAAGAGGATATTAATTCAATTTGTATATAAAAAGGGGATATAATTATATATCCTCAGAGATATTAATCTCTATATAAGGGAGGAATAAATGAAAATGTTTTTTTAAGGGAAAACAGATAGAAGGGAAAAATAATGGTAATTGCTTTAAGTGTTTTTAAGTGGGCATGGGTGAATGAATAAATCCAGACTTTTAATGTCAGTGTGTAGGAAACAGATAGAAAGAAACCCTATCTCAATAAATAATAATTAATTGTTTAGAAGTGTTTTATTATCAAAATGAAGGTGTTTATAAGTTCAGTGGTATTAATGGTAATATAAATCCTTTGTGAGAGATGTCAAAGTAAACAGGCCAAGAGAAGAAAGAGGCTGCTAAGTTGAATCTATCAATTTCAAGTTGCTAGACTAAGGACATGCTATTTTGGGAGAGAGGATCTGTATTTGTGTTAATAGGAAAGAGGAAAAGGCTTTGGACCCCTTTCAGAGTAATATGGAGACATGCCAAGCGAAGACAAACTGTGAACCTTACCTGTGAGTCTCTCTGCTACTTCTGAGTCAGGTACCCCGGCACGGACTGATGCGTGTTCTTGTATGAATAACCTTGAGATCAAAAGGTATCTGGACTCTGTCTCTCCAGCCTTAAGCTGGACATGACTTGCAACATTTGGTTGGCTTTCTTTATTTTAATCCTCTGTTGTACTTGAATTTTTTTTTATTAATATTTTAAACTCCTCTTTTACAGTCTGTGTTCATATTTCTCTTGTGTTGATATCTCTCTTGTCCTAGCATATTGTTCAATCTGGTCTACAAAAGTTTGTGTCTGTTGTTCTATTTTTTTTTGTTTCTATATTTTATTTTTTTCTTTATTTTGTACCTCTAATATTTTGATGTCTTCTTTACTCTGATCTATTAATTTTAGCAAACTCTCCTCTAAGCCTTGTCACTTTTTTCCTGAGGCCCTATTTTTCAAAATGACATAGCAAACTAAAGTGCTTATTAGGATAATAAAGAAACTTAATATTCCGAAAACTATAAAGGGCCATGTTTTCACTTTCTCCATATCTTCCATCTCCCTTGGACCATTTAGAATAGAATAATATAGAGCTCAAAAGATTGTGTTTTTCATCTTTATACATTTTATTTCTTTGAAGTCATCAATTTCAATGTATTCATATCTAACTATGATGTTTTATATTTTGCTTCCTTTTGGCTTTAGCACCTATTTTGATTTGTAAACAATTTTACCAGATTGGGAGGTCTGTTTTTGTTTTGAGTTTGGCTTCTGCCTCTTCACTATCAGCACATCTGCCTAGTTCTTTTGGCTAACAGAGAAGAAGGGTGTTTCTGCCTTTTACCTGTAACTTGGAATACCTAACTGGATCCCAATTCCTCACCCACTCTGGGAAGTTTTAGGGTTAAAAGTGTTGGCTTCTCACATTAGCTCTGTAAGACCAGGAGGAGCCACTTTGGTTATGTCTAATAGGCTGGTTCTGTCCCAAAGGTAGAATTCTGGCCTGAGAGAAGAGTTGGGTCAGCCCAGGCAGTGGCCAGAAAAGCTACAGATTTACTAAGTAACCTTTCCAAAGTAAATAGCAGGGACTTTCTTTGTTATCCCCTGTTTAACTCCTGTCTCCTTGGCTTCAGGCCAGGCTTTGACATTTCACTGGGCTTGAGGTGCACTTGGCTCTGGCCTAAGATCCCCCTCCCATGGTTTGTCCAGGTCTAAGTTCTTTACTGGATCTCTGACCTCTGCCAAATAGTAGGCTCAGCCTGTCTTCAGAGAAAAGCTCATGAGATTACCTTTGCTAAACTGTCTTTGGTCCCAGGGGGTGTTAGTCTGCACTTCCCTCCAGAACATTTTATTTTAAGGCCTGAATATGAACTTTAAGAATATGGATGGGCTGGGGAAATGGCTCAGTGGTTAAGAACACTGGCTGCTCTCCCAGAGTTCCTAAGTTCAATTCCCGCAACCACATGGTGACTCACAACCATCTATAATGGGATCGGAACACAGCAACTTTTGTGGGGAGCACGTCCCCAGTTAACGTTGGCTAGTTTCTTGCCTGTGATTAATAATGAATGAGCTGGCTGACATCTGTCTTTCTTTTTACTTAAGACATGTGTTATATTCTGCCAAGTTCCTCTGCTTACACGTATGTCCTTGAGACACTGTCCAAGCCTGAAGGAAATGGCCTTGGTCAAACATAGATACTGTGTACCATAAACTCACCATGCAAGCATTTGTGGTTATTGCTTAGCTTTCTGAATCTGGGCATGCTTTGTGTTGCTTGCCTTTAAAAGACACTGAGAAAATATACCCAGTGCACAGTATTTACTGTTAGCTCTCTGGACTTCTAATCTCTCTGAGTCTTCTTTCCAATCCTTGCTTCCCCAGTCATGGTTTTCCCATTGACTGACCATTGGCTCTGGCAGATGGCACCTAACGTGGGGCTCAGCTACGGGGAATTCAATGAAGGTCACCGCTGGAAGTGAAGCACTTGGGAAAAGAGAATGTGTTGTCAGTGGTGAATAACTATCTGGAATAATTAGGGGAAAAATAAGAGAAAGGGGAAATGGAAATGGGCATATGTTTTTGTGCAAATTCTTAAGAATATGCTTCGCTAAAGTAGGGCAACAGCAATTACGTAGTTTTTTTAGATTTTTGTAGAAGTTTCCTTGGTTTCCTGAGGAAGGTACAATAAATTTAGCAACCTGGAAGAAAGTTGGAGAAAGACTTGAAAATTATCTATGATGTGCCTGGACTAGGTAAAGCACCTGGAGATACTTTTGGGCTAGGAGAGAGAAGCGGGTTTCCTCGAAGAAGAGAGAAAATGAAACTAAGCCGGGTCATCTGCACACGGCCACAGTAGCGGTGTACCCGCTGGCGGTCAAACTCAAACAGAAGGGAAGGGGCACCCCTCTTCGGCTCTATTCCCTGCCCACTGCAGCACCCACCCACCCCTGGAGGGGCAGAGACAGCTGTGGCAGGATGCGGGGAGGGGAAGGTAGAGAAGAAGGTGGAGAACCGGAAGCCAAGTCCTGAGCCGCAGGCAGCCAGACCTCGTCTCTGCCCACACAGAAGACCGTGCCATGGACTCGAAAGCGCTAGCACAGGTGAATTATGATCCACATAGGTAAGCCGTTAGGATTCCTGGTTTTCACACAGGTGGGCCAAAATTTAAATTATATAAACTAACATACATCATACAAGTTAGAAATTATATACATTGAAACATGTATATAAAATGTGTATTTTATTCACGTGTCATCAGACGACCTGTCCTGATAACTACATACATATTCACACATGCATGCATATATGTAAATTACCCACATTAAATGCAAATTATACAAGTTAAATATAAGTTATGTGCATTGAATATAATTTTATATACATTAATATGTATTATAACAGTAAATATAAATTATATGCATCAAATATTAATCATATACTTTAAATGAAAATTATATATGTAAGATATAAATTATGTTAAAACAAGAATTATATATTAAAATATGAATTAAATGTGAGTTAAATTTTATAAAATATGAGTTAAAATTTATATAAAATACATAATTTCACATGTCCTCAAGGACAGAGAATTGTGGAACGAGCCTATGGAGCTCTAAAAATGTCAGTTACAAAAAAAAAAAAAGAGGGAGTTGTACACTCCTTCACCACAAAATTTAATTTAAATATTTTTGCTTTGGATGCAAGGAACTCTCTGCTGCTGAGTGTCTATGGCATCCTACAACTCAGCATTCTTATCCTGGCATATAGCATGGTCTCGATCCAGTATTAATATAGGGAAGAGGGCATGCTTGTTTTTTTCTACAGGATGCTGAAGGATCGAGGTGGCTGCCAGAGTGATGGCGAGACACGCTGATGCTAGAACAAAGAATGATGCCGACATGACCTTGCTGAGTGCCCTGACGATGGTGACAGGGAAGCTGGATTGGGCATATGTTCCTGACCCACCTTTCTACATCTGTCTGTACGGTCAAGGCCAGAAGTACTTATGACCTCTCATTATACTCAGCTGTTAGGATTTCCTTGGTCAGCGTAAAAAGTATTCCAAATTGATGAATTGCACTGCTATGGGTCAGGGCTTACCTATTTGTGTTTACTAGAAATAGTACCAATAGTATCAATGCTAGATGTGTTGTTGTGGACTTAAAAGAAGATGTCTCTAAGACTACAGTGCAATGCATTAAGATGGGAATGCCTAGATTGCAGACTGGACAAGCTGCCTTGCCTCAGGCTTTAGACTTGTGGAGAGAGAACACGGAGACTGTGGTACAAGAGGGTTCTTCTTTGTGGATAGCTGCTCATGATTCCCTAGGGGGCTTCAGGGGGCAATCTTAAAACACCTATTTTATTCCCTAGCTCTGTGAACTGGGCTACTTCAGTTAAATGACACCTCAGTTAAAGGGAATCAAATCTCCTTTGTGTCTATTTTGTGAGTAGCTAGTGTCACTTAGGATATTATCTTAGAGTTTCGTCTGTGTTACAATTTGTGTGTGTCTCCCCCATCTGATAGAGCTGAATGTTATCCCATTGCATGTGTTCTGCCATTTTTGTTTGTTCTTTCATTGTTTCTTTTGTTTCTGTCATTGGTGGGTGTCAGTAAAGTTGCTGTAAATGATGAATTTACAAATATTGGTTAATAGTTTTAATATGCAGCAATGTAGAAACCAGTCACTAATAAGTGTTAGAGATATATAGAATTAGGTAATGTTTGGGCATGGAAGCAAGAATTAAAATGCTATACTGGGCTGAGGGAGCAGAAATTTTTTTCTCTTGAGAACAGAGTTCATGATAACTGAATATTTTGTGAGCATTTCTGATAATTTGTGTGTGGCAGAAATTTCCTGCCCAATGTATTTGCAGCGAGGGCCTTGTCATTGGACAGAGAAGAGGGAGGCGGAGCTAGGAGTGGGGAGGAGAGAGGAGGAGATAGAGAGAAGAGATGGTGCAGATATTACCCTTGTGTCTCTAGCAATCTCAGGTAGTTAGTCATATCAAGGTTAGATAATTGGGATAACAGTTCTAATTGTGTGGGCATCTTGTATATTGAGTATTTGTTGATATATAAATCTATTTGGTTAATCTTTAAGCATTAAGAGTCTTATTTTTACCAGGCATTGGGCACTGTGATATCTACTGAGAAGATGGGGTTATTGTCTGGGGCTAAGCCAAGCCCTATAGGGGTGGTGGAGTTGGTCCAGGGTCCATGCATAGAGCCATGGACTCCATGGAGCTAACTGGTGGAAGCAGCAGCCACACGAACATTTTGTGGGCCTGGGGTCAGAGCCACTGGCCAGCCGGTGCTAGGAACTTACAACTGGTAGCAAGACAGACACGCCTTTTTTCTAACACCTCCCAAAACATTTATGTATATATATTCCTAGAATTATATTTTTATGGGTGCCAAATAATCACTACTATCAGAAATTATTCTAAGTGTGTTCTTAAAATAGAGTAGTAATGGCCGGGCAGGTGGTGTTTAGTGGGCAAAATACTAAGTATGAAAATCTGAATTTGTTTTATTTTGTTAACTTTTATTTTCTTTCAGTGGGGTGTTGCAAGGACAGAGGGCAGATATGAAGGGATGGGGAGATGAGTGGAATTGGATTCCACTCATATGAATTAGGATCCATAATGTTAAATCTCAAAGAACATATAGATAGATATAAAGATATATCTCCTGTGTAATCTAGTACCATGTACAATGGCTACACACAAATGGACACACATGCATGCACATACATATATATGCTCACGCATGCATGAGCACATGCATACGTGCATACACACACACACAAGCTGGGAAGGTCAGGTGGGCTGATCTTGAATGGAGAAACCATAGACCATTCTCTTTTCCCCAGTTCAATGTATTTATTAACACAGTTGAACAGTTAAGTGGGCTATTGCATACAGATACACATGGAGGACTGGTTATTATATGGAAGATAAGCTTAACTAATCTCTGTAGGAGCAGTCTCTGTAGGAACAGTCTTCAGGCTGTAAACATCCTGGGGGAAGAAAGCTCTGGTGGGCATTTCTGCACACACTGGTAATGTTTTGGACACTTGGACCCAAGGAAGGCTATGGCATCAAGCTGAGCCTAAGTTGAAGAAGGCTTTGCCACTCTATGGGCTGAAACAATGGTGTCCTTGACATGACTGTGCTCCTGTCAACAAAACACATTCATTCAGGAATGTACTTGCTCCCCACAAACTTTGAATGCCCATGCATCTCTGGAATAATCCTTGCGGGCTTAAAATCAAGCTAACAGGTGTACAAAGTCAGAGACTGAGAAGAAAATTCCAGAACAAATGACAAAGGAAGGAAACAAGCATGAAAAAAGGCTGTTTCCTAGCAACGTGACACAGTACTCATCCAATTAACCGCTTCCTCCGAGCATTGCTTGCCCAGTGTTAAATCCCACTGTTAGTCATCTCCATACCTCATGAAATAATAGTTTTCTATTTAAAATTTCAATTTTAATGTAAGGTTGTCTAATCTATGACGCTGACAACTAAAATGGAAGCACCCAGTTTACTAATAAACACGATTAGCACTTAGGAACAATAAAGCATACCCAATTACATATTCACTAACTAATCTAAAATCTCATAGAAACATCTACAGCATAACTCTTAAACTATTGTGCTTCAGTTGGCTAACATGAACTCCAAATAAGACTTGAAAAACTATACCTTTGCACCCCTCGGTACCAGGGAAATACTAAGCAGAAGAAAAAACTCTCCACTCACCACCACTGATCTTAGGAACCCAGTGTCTTCAATAATATGAACAATACCATCTGTCAGAACACACACTCATATGCACACATGCATGCACACACACACACACACACACAAAGTCATATGAGTCAAAGATCTCTAATGCAGTAAAATTGGAGGCCAGGGTCAGCTTAAGGTTTAGAGCATGGGACATTCTTCCAGAGGACACAGGTTTACTTATCACCCATACACTGGCTCACAACTGTCTGTAACTTCAGTTCCAGGGGACCTGAGGTCCTCTTCTGATGTGATACACAGAAATTCACTTAGACAAAATACCACACACATCAACATTTTTTAAATAAAGGCATATTTGTACTTTTCATGTTTATGGAACCCAGCAGAAAAATTGTCATGAAATGAGGCATATTTGGGTAATAATTCTAGACAAATTATTAAAAGGCATAGTTATTTTATTGTATCGGATAATAATGACAGCTAACCTTTACTTAGATGTGGCTTCCTAGGGCCCAGGCAACCTTGAGGAATGATCCTCCTCCTTCCATCTTCCAAATGCCAGAATTACAGGTGTGAGTCACAACACTCAACTTTACCAGCGATTGAACAACTACATTCCAAAAGAGTTAGACATTTACATATATTATTTAAAATCACAGGCAAAATTGCCTCATACTGGCCATTATGGTATATTGCTAATTTTGTTTTTAAAGCCTAGCTAGATGTTTCATTTGTATGTAACAAGTTAAGTTAATTAACTTTGCAATATGCACCTTTTTAAAACTTATGCAGTCTTAATTAAAGTTGTGTATGAGGTGCTTCTACTTCTGCATCTTCTAAATCGTCTCTTCCTTGTATTTACCTTCTCCTTTCCTACTTCTCCAGACTCACTTAGCTTTCCTTCCTAGGATTCTTTGCAGTCTCTGTCCACCTTTACCTGTCAATAAGCACGTGCTGGGATGGATGCCCACATGGATGTGCCATTAGCCTTTTCTCGCTGCACTCATCCGCTTTGCCAGTCTGCTGACTTTTGTAGTGTTCTCAGACAACCTGACTTCAGCATTCTTTTGAATGGGCATAAAGCAGACATGCTTCTGTCTCAGCTTCTTGGAAAGGGGAAGATATGATCTTCCTCTGAACATGAGAAGGCATTTGAAATGTTGGTTGCAATTCTCCCTTCAATCAGAATTCACAAAGGGATTGAATTTCATTTTGGCAGCTGTTATTCATGGTGGCCAGAAAGGGAAGAGGTCTAAATGCAACTTCTTGTTTATAAGTTGACAAGAGATCAATATTCCTTTTTAATATGCACCTTCTACCCACTCTTTTCACTTGTTATTATTTTCCAGCTACTATCTTCTCCTTATCATGACCCGTATCTCTCAGTCCAACAGTAAAGAACAGCTCTACCAGGAGTCTGGTGATCTTTACCAATTGAGGCACTGTGTGTGCATGTGTCACTATTTCCTCTTGTTCACACACACTCGCACACACACACGCACGCACGCACGCACGCACGCATGTGCATGCATTTAAATATGATTGAGACAAATCTTATTATGCACTATGTAGCCCTAGCTGACCTGGAACTCACTCCTTCAATTTACAGAGGTCTGCCGGCCTCTGTCTCCTAAATTCTGGGATTAAAAGGCCTGTACCACCACGCTCAGGTTTATTTATTTGTTTGTTTTGTTTGTTTTTTATTTGTTTGTTTTTTAGAAAGCATACAGAGTAATGAGTTTTGTCCTGACATTTTCATCCATAACTGCTGTATTTTGTAGCAATATTTTTTATATATAAATCCAGCAGGGTGTTTCCACTACCACTCCCATGTTCTGGGTTCCCGAATGAAAGACATACACACAGCTTTATATTTTGATATACCTTAAACGGGCACAATAGCTTGGCCAGTTCCTAACCTCCATGTGGTTAATCCACTTCTCTCCAATAATCTCAAGTTATCACTTACTAAATTCTATATTCTACCTTGTCTGCTCTGGACCCAGAGGGTTGCCCAAATGGGCCACACTCGGGTCACACTCTCCCGGCTCCTTCACATGGCAACCACGTCTCCCTGGCCTCCACTCTTCTCAGGCATGGCTGTCACCTTCTCCTCCCAACATGGTGGATCTCTTCCTCCTTCCTCTCTCCCAAGCCTGGGGAAAATCTTAGGTCACGCCTCTGTCTGCCCTGCCCATCCATTGTCTGCAGGTATCTTTATTTACCAATCAGAACCAACTGGGGCAGAGTCCCTCAGTGTCTTATGTGCAGACACTCCAGTGAGCAATTGGGGGAAATAATTAGCACTGTAATACACGAAGCTACAGTACTTTGCTCTCCTGTATTCATCTGCTCCCCTCCCTTCCTCTTGTTCTTTGTCTCCCTCCCATGTTACTCTTTCTGCTTTCAGTGTGTGTGTGTGTGTGTGTGTGTGTGTGTTGTAAACATGTAAATGTATTGGATACCTATGATCATACCTACTCAATATATACCCCTTAGATAGATGAGTAAGTCCTTGAACAGAGCACAGGTTCACCGTAGCAGAGAGTCTTAAGAAGTAAACAGAAAAGAATGAGAAGTTCCAGGATGAACTTCACTCAGCATATGAATGCTCTGTCATGAACCCTTTGGTTAAAATGCAGGACTGTATACTGTGGGCATGGTAAGTTACCAAATGAGAAGGGACCAGGCACCTTCTCTGGTCTCTAGTAAGCACTACCTATCACAAAAGAACTAAAGAAACTACTTTGGTAGCCCATGCATACATTCATCATCACAAATAAGTTATTTTTATAAATTTATAGTTTAATTTAGATTCCCTGTGAAAGAAAAAAAAACGCAAGTTTTTATTTCTTGCCACACTATTTCCTTTGTTCTCTCTACCTCTGCCCCACACTGTTAGAGTTTTCTTCTTTCCCATAGTCCTTTGAGAGAGAGACAGAGACAGAGTGAGTTTGGCACATGCTTGGGAGGTTGACATCAGCATTGGCTTTCTTCTTTCCTCATCACTAATTTTTGAAACAAAGTTTCTCACTGAACCTTGAATTCACTGATTCAGACAGACTGGCTGGCCACTCAGAGACCTGCTCTTTGTGTGCCATCTCTGCTGGAGCACTAGGGTTACAGATTCAGGCAGCCATGCAGCCTTTTCAGATGGTGATCTGAACTCAGAACCATTTCCTCAGCCCTCCTGTGTCAGTCTTTTGACTGACTTTGGACCCACCCCTTAGTTACAGCTTATGCTTACACACAGGCCACACCCCCATGAGAGACCTGTAAGTGCTAATGGAAGAGTTTCATAAAGTGCTTTTAGCACTGTAACAGCTTATACAGAGCTCTGAAGTATTAGGACAATGAGAGTATAACACTATCGCTGCATCTATGGGCCGACTCCGAACTAGGACTTCTATCCACAGGAAGTCCAGCTGGAAGTCACTTTCTGTCAGTATGTGTTAGCTTTAATTGCAAGTGACAGAAATACTCGAACAGTTACATAAGATCGAAGTTGTTTCTCACAGAAAGAAACTGGTTTGGTTCAGAGCAGAAACCCTCCTCTGATGTGTTTAGGGACTCATACATCTTCCTCCCCAAACTTCTCACTAAGGTCTTTTTATTCACAGACCAATGTAGTAACACTGGTTCTGCACTTCCCACAGCCAGATAAAGGAAAAGACAAAGCAGGGTGACTTTGTTGTAGTCTAGGAGTTGCTCCACAAACCACATGAACGCTGACTGATCTCAGTCAGACAGGGATGGTTTATTAAACACACACTCTAATATTGATTAATCAGGACCATAGCTCAGAGTTGGGTCTGGGGCTATGGCATCAAACATTTCAAAGAGTAAACTTATAAAGAAAACACACACCACACACACACACACACACACACACACACACACACTGAATTCATATGTATATGCAGGAAGTGCAGCCCAGTGGTCAGCTCTAACTCAAAATATTTTAGACAAAACAGCTCATATTGACCTTTAATTTGATGGAATTAAAACTGTGGAATTTCTTAAGATTAAAACTGAACATAACAGGGGATGTGGTCAATATGACCCTGCTCTGAGTCAAGTTATTTTTCTATGTCAATGACTGGCAGGCATATTACAGCAACAATATAAAATAACTGGCGGGCATGGAACAAAATGGCTACAGCTATGCTGGAGGGTAGACCTCAAAAACCTTTCATTGGCTGTAACCCAGTTCCATGACAAAAGTCAACTGTAGGGAAAGTCTAATTTCTGGGCAGCCCACACCAAGAATCTTGCCGTCTGTAAGACTGAAAACAGATATAGGAGGCTGGCCGAGACTCTGTCTCTCAGGGAACCTGAGTTCCCAAGCTTTGACCTCAGGCTGACAACCCATCACTGTGTTCTTACCATGAAGTTCTCAAGGCCTTCACAGCCAGAAGCCAACCTCCAGCCACAGACAGTCACTAACTTACAGGACAGGTGTTCACTTTGTCTCTGAAAGAATTAGAAGTGCTATAAACACGTGCATCCATCAAGACAGCAGACAAATGGAACTTGCTTCAGCAAGAAGGAAAGGAGACAGACAATTACAAGCTCAGGGACTCCTCTGAGATGCCAAGACATCTCTGAGGTTCTTGGTGATTCTCTTGGAGGCCCCTGTCTCCTCCTATGAAGCTACATTTCTGAGGTGTGTTCTCTGCTCAGAAGGCAGACAAACTCCCTCCTAATTAAGGGACTCTACTGAATCATGCTATTTAAGGACCCTGGCTGCTTGGTCACATTCACTGGTCTGAGCTCTGTATTTCTCCACACATAGGCTGGAGCAAGCTACCAAAAATAACTTTACACAGAGCCCTGACCCTCAAAGCACCACTTACTGTATGGCAGGAAAGATGTAAACTCCAGACACACATATTTGCTGTTGCCTCCACAAACATGTCCTCCATTGTTTCTTATCCTCAATTTTGTCTAGATGTGTTCTTTAAAAAGAGAAAAGAACATAAGGAAAGAAAGAAAGAAAGAAAGAAAGAAAGAAAGAAAGAAAGAAGAAAGAAGAAGAAGGAAGGAAGGAAGGAAGGAAGGAAGGAAGGAGGAAGGAAAGGAAAGAAAGAAAGAAAGAAAGAAAGAAAAAAAAGAAAGGAAGAAGGAAGGGAGGGAAGGAGGGAGGGAGGGAAAGAGAAAGAGAAAAGGAAGAAGGGAGGAAGGAAAGAGAAAAAAGAGGGGGGAGGGAGGGAGTAAGTGTAATCTTTGCTATCCATAATTAATAGTGGCTCTTAAGTCTGGGTTGATAGGGTGAAAAACACATCCAAAGGAAGCCTAAGCCACAATAGATGCTTTCCTAGGTGGACTCAAAGCATGCAGCAAACAGCTTTGAAAAAAGTCTGGTGAAGTAGATATCTTTCTCTTCCTTCCTTCCTTTCCTTTCCTTTCCTTTTCTTCCTTTTTCCTTTTTCCTTTCCTTTCCTTTCCTTCTTCCTTTCCTTTTGTTCTTCTTTCTTTTTTTTCCTTTTATAAAACATCATCTCTTATATTGTTAGTACTACGTGACACTGCCCTGGCATCACACAAGTCAAGACAGAGTCAAATAACAATGGCTGAAGGTTTTAGGCACCTTCCAGGATTCGGCCCCAGCTCCAGAGTTTGGTGAGTAGGGCTGATTCTTCTGTATGGGTTGGCCAAGGCAGAGACATCTCATGGATGATGATAAAATGGTGTTATGGTCTCTTCCCACAGAAAGCCTAAGAACAACTAGGAACTGGTCCTTCAGAACTTTTGGGCTCATGCATCCTGGATCTTATAGCTTCATTTCAGTTAGTCACTAAAAACAAATAATTAAAAATCAATCAATAGCTTGGTCCTAAGGAAGCTAAGCCAGGATGCTCATAGTTTTCCACAGACACACACATGCACACACACACACACACACACATACCTGCATCTTTTTTTATTTGTGTGCAGGTTTTTTTTTCGTCTTATTTTCAAATTTACTTAAAAAATATTTCCTCTGTGATAACATCCTGGTGTCAGGACTCTGTGCCACCAGCACTCTGTTTTGGACAGCCTCGCCTTGTATTTTGATACTAATTCCCCTTTTGTGTGAAGGGATGCAGAGGAGGAGTGAGTCATTACACAGGTGAATTCTAGTGAACCTTCTGCTCATCTTAATTTGTAAAATAAAGGCTGGAGCCAGTGGTTGGGCAGAGGAAGGGGAGGTGGAGAAATAAAGGTTGGTGGAAGAGAGCAGAGAGAGGAAGAACAGAGGTCAGAGGCAGGAGACAGAAGACAGAATATGAAGGAGGAGGACGCTGGAAGCAGGAGGTAGAAGGACAAACACAGGGTCTGGAAAACCCTCAAGTTGTAAGTGTCTTCATAGCTGGGGAATAGAGTAGTGAAGTGGTGAATATGCCCTATCTAGGCTTGCAGGATATATTCACAATTACTGAGTGTGTTTTTCTTTGACTGGTCTTATTTGGGTTGGAGATTTAAATATCTCCCACAACAGCACTCTAAAGATTTTGTTTGCTTGTTTTTTCTGTTCATATTCAAGCTAGCCAGAATTCTGGTTCTACTAAAAGCTCTGTAATTCTAAATGATGTTTTTCTTTTCTCCAGATTATATTTGCTTTTGTGTTCTTGTTTTGTTTGCTGTTGTTTTTGTTTTTGACATGGTTTCTCTATGTAGCCCTAGCTATCCTGAAACTCACTCTTTAGACCAGACTGGTCTTGAACTCAGGGATCTGCTCTCTTCTGTCCCCTTTAGTGCTGGCACTAAAGTACCACCACTGTCTGACTGTAGATTATATTACAATGCCCTGATCCTAAATAAGCTGTGAGTAGATGAGTCTACATCGTTAAGAACTTAATTCCTTTCCTTTCCTTTAGAAAATGTTTAGTAAGCCAACCACCCCTGGACTGGCTCTGAGCCCCATGCAGGTTTCCCAGGGTTCCATACCCAGGTCACCAAGCTTGCTTTACTGTTCTGTGGTTGACATGTTGAAATTCTCCGAAAGTTTACCTTCCAAACAAGGCCATATGCATAATGGAGGATTAAGTAGCTTTGGAATGATTGCTGACACTGCATGATGACATATTTTGCTGTGATAGAAATAAAAGGAATAGTCAGTGTCCCATGACAGTGTGACATGGAACCTCAACAGAACACAGGTGTGAATTAGTGGCCCTGACCATTGGGTTCCAAACCACATTCAAACCCCAGACACATTCAGAGCCACTGACAGAGCTTGAGTTGTGTGAGGTTGCCCCAAGGGCCTGCAAGTCACTCTCTGAAGCCAGCTGACACATCGTTATTCGCTACCATCTGACCTTGCATAGTGTCAGAGACCTTTGCCCCACACCTGTAGAGGTTGCTTGTGTTGTGACAAAGCAAGCAGACTTTGGTCACTGGATGCCAGACAGAATGAGAAGCCACCTTGTGGCTCATGTCCTGCCCATCTCAAGGGAGACTTTTACTCACTGTTTTCCTGCTCTTTGAACAGGAAAAGAAAATTTTCTTTGACTTACAAAATTATACTTTGATTATCTCCTTTCTGTAATCATATGAAGTAGAGAGCTATACAGAATGTATGTGCACGTATGTGCATGTATGTATGTGTGTGTGCTTTGTGTGTGTGTCTTCTGAAGGAAGAAGGAACACAGGGCCACTGGTTACTCTCTTATGGTCTCCACTGGTAAGCCCAAACGAAAGTGATAGGATGTGTAGTTAGTGCCACTGAAAAAACCCATGATAGCTGCACTGTTATCGTTCTGACATCAATGAACAGCAAGCTGTAAATTGAATTACAAGAGTGGCATGGTCACTGATATCATAGCACTTGGCACAGTCTGCCATTTATGACTAGATTTCACACCGCTTCTCAAGAACCTTGATTCACGGAAAAGAATTCTTGATGAAGGCAATATACTTGAACGATGGACAAGGAAGGTTACCACAGCCATCTGAATTGGTAGTGACTTTTCCTTGTTGGACATGGTGATGTAAAGGGTGACTGGAAAGAGAGGGAACACAGGGCCACTCGGTTCCTCTTCTTGATGGTGCTTGCTCACTGGTAAGCCCAAACAGAAAAGTGATAGGATGTGTGGTTAGTGCGACTGAGAAATAAACCCACTGGATTAGTGTCCTGCACTGTTTATGGTGTTCTACCAACAATACACAGCATGAGCTGTGAAAATTGAATTACGAAGAGCTGGGCATGGTTACACATATCTTTAATCCCAGCACTCGGGGTACAGAGGCAGGCACACCTCTGTAAGTTCAAGGCCAGACTGGTTTACAGAGGAAGACCTTACCTCAAAGAAATAAAACATGATGGATTTTGATGGTTTCACATGAGTTAAACACTCACATCTGCATTGAAAACAGGTATTAATTCAATATAAAGATGAGTGGCTAATAATTATTTATTCTTTACCCAGAATGAGGTTAAATACACTCCAGAAGAAAAGAAAATGGTTTTACATTTTTACTTTAATGGGACCTGTCCCTGCTTTTGGAGTGGCCCTTACATCCAACCCGTTTCTTCCTGTAGTGCCCCCACAGAGGCATTTATTTAGGTCTGAGCAGTCTATTTTCCACTTATGATCTTACTAGATGTTGTAATTATTTTCTAGTTGGTAGCCTGGCCCAAACCCAAGCCTCAGGGGAGCTTAGGTTTACTTCAATTGAAAGTTCTTTTTAGTTGTAGGAAAACTTAAAGGTGTTTCAGCATTTACTGTAAAGCTCACACTGCCCACCAGGGACACCAACATTTTTGTGCAGGCAGATGTGCTTAAAGACCAGTTGTGTTGAAGTGCCTGTCTCTGCTAACCTCCTCCAATTGGTTACTTTGTAACTCTGTCACTAAGTTTTAAATGAATCACCTTCCTTTATCAACTCCTCACTGTGTTTAAAACCAACTACATTTCTTAAACAACTCACATCTTTTAATGTGTTTTAAAACATTTGTTAGACCTCCTTTAAGATCTAGATACTATGGAGAAGAAAAAAAAAATGAAACTCCAATCCAGATTTGGCTACTGCATAACATTGACTTAATTTGTACCGGGTCTTTCTCCACTGCATAAAGGAACAAGAATTTAAGGCACAGAGTAGAGGGGGCATTTGCAGGATGTACTGACTAAGGACTGGTAGTCACAAGCGATAAAGACCTTTCACAATAAAGTCAACAAGAACAATATAGAAGGCCAAGTGAAAAGGGCCTTGTAAAAGAAAATATGTAAATGACCAATAAGTACATGAAAGGCAACCAACGTCACTAGTTATCAGAAAAATGCACCAAACCCACATAAAAATCATACCATTCACTGGTGTGGCTAAAATTCAGTATTATCAAGTAACATGAGAGCTTAAAAACCTAAAATCCTCTTACAAGTCAGGCATGGTAGCCTGCACCTCTGCCCCTAGCATTGAAGAGGCAGAGGCAAAAAGAATTCCTGTCAGTTCCAGTCTAGCCTAGGCTATAAAGTGAGTGCCAAGCTAGCCTGGCCACATAGTTTTAAGTGGAGCTTGTCTTACAGACTAAATAAGTAAAATAAAGTTTATTGACACTGATGTGGAAGTATAGATTTGTGCAACTACTTTAGGAAATTGCTCACCAGTATTTAGTAAAGTTGAATACATGCATATTCTATAATGTCTTTCTTAATATATAGCATGTAAATATATACCAAAAGATGTGTACTTGAATACTAGAGTGTCCCTATTCACGCCCACCAACATCTGCAACAGTGTGAGTAGATGCATTATGGTATGCTGAAATGAAACAACATGGATGACTGATAATTTTGTAATGTTGAATGAAAGCAACACATGCAAGTTTGTTGCATACACACAATACAAAACCTGGGGCTGGAGTTAAAGAGGGTTGTGAGCTGCCATGTGGGTGCTAGGAAATCAACTCAGGTCCTCTAGAAGAGCAGCCAGTGTGCTTAACTTCTGAGCCATCTCTCTGGCTCTGGGAATGCAGGTATTCTTAGCTAAAGAAAGCAAGTAGGCCCAAGCCTGCACTACTATCCTGGTGCTAAGAATTACCACTCTTACTCCATTCAAGATTGTCAGAGTTCCCTATAGAACCAGTACAAGATTTGGGATTACACAGCTTGGTCAGTCAGGATCTCTCCCTGTCTTCTTTCTCTTTTCCTACCTCTCTGCTCCTCACAAGCACTGGTTCAGTTGCATAGTAATCTTAGCATTCCTAAGAGCCCAGGCTGCAAAAGTCAGAGTAGTGTTAACATCAATCAGCTTTCTGGGCACCAGCAGCTTTCTTCTTCTAACTCAGTGGCAAATGTAAACTTTTAATAAAACCAGATGCATGTATTTATTTATTTATTTATTTATTTATTTATTGTTTCTTTCTCTCTCTCTCTCTCTCTCTCTCTCTCTCTCTCTCTCTCTCTCTCTCTCTCTTTCTTTCTTTTGGTTTTTCGAGATAGGGTTTCTCTGTATAGCCCTGGCTGTTCTGGAACTCACTTTGTAGACCAGGCTGGCCTACCTCTGCCTCCCAAGTGCTGGGATTAAAGGCATGCACCGGCACTGCCCAGCAGGTGCATGTATTTAAATTTCATGTATTTTACATAAATAGGTTTTATCTCTATTTAAAATGCCATAACAAAGCCAAGCCTGGTGACATGGACCTGTCATCTCAGCTTCTTGGGAGGCAAGGGGCAGAAAAATTTCAAGATCAAAACCAGCCTGGGCAACTTAATGAGATTTTGTCTCAAAATAAAACATTAAAGGAGTGGAGGGGTACTGAGAATATAGTTCAGGGGTGGGGTGATCACCTGGCATAGATTTAACCTTCAGCCCTGCCAATTAAGAAAAAGGTGGCATATGCTAATGAATGTGCTTGAAGAATATGTGTGTGACCTGAATGCATCTCTATATCATTACTCTTTAGAAGTGGAAGTTTAGGGTATTTATTGAGAGCAGAGAGGGTGTTCTAAGTGACATCAGCACAAGAAGATGCGAACTAAGCCTCTTTCCCAGTGTTCTTGCCAACGTGTAAGGCAAGTGGGCTGTGCCACCAGGCCGGGATAAGGACTGGTGAGGCTGAGTGCGCTCAAACCCTGGGAATCTCAGACATCTGAGAGCAGCAGGAGTGGAGCTACTCCCTGTCTGTGTGAAACTGTAACCATGACACCCAACTGTGAGGACCTATGTGTAATCAGTCACAAAATGCAACACCTGGAGTCCTGCCCCTTGCAAATAGAGCATCACAAATCTCTTGACGATAGTCAATAGTAAACATTCCCCCCCTAATCCAACCCCACTCCCCAAGGTTTATATAGTCCTTGACTACATGGAGTGATAAAGCACACAAGTTATTTCACTGAGAATCATCTGAGAATTGCTGTCTTTACTGAACTGTAACACCTGGGAAGTCCTCTCTTTCCTGAAGTACTCATTGTTGGACCTTGGGCCTACCTGGCTGGCGGGTCTCTCCTTGTCCACAGAGGCTCACATCAGAGTGGCAGCAGCTGATGTTGCAGCTGTTATGAGACCTAGGATCCTTGGCTACCTGTCTCACTCAGGCTGCCCAAACCTCTTCATTCCTCTTTTAAGAGCTGTCACACTCGTGGCATCCCTGCCTGCCTGGAACCCTATGGGACCTACCTATCCCAGCTTCCACTTCACAGCTGACACCCCAGCCCAGGGAAGGGGACAGGATGCTGACTCCTTGACCCTGATGTTGCCCTGCTGGTGTGTTGGCAATATCCAGACACTCTGCAGAGAAGCAAAGAAAGACCAGCTCAGGGTTACATTTGATTGTTCTTTGGGATGAGTCACATGCTACTGATACTCTGTTATTTGTTAGGAGGGAGAGCCACCTATTCCTTGGATTGTACTATCTCATCGTGCAGAACACATAAAACTTTAAAGGCCTATATGGTAGTATCACTTGCAAAACTTATGGAGAAGCAAGTTTGAACTCAATTCAAGAAGCCGCCAAGGGACTTGAGATATTCAGCTACGGAAAGACTTGCCTTCTAACCACATCAGCCTAGCAGCCATAGAGAGGGGAAACCCAGAAACGCAGATGGCCTTTCTCGGCTCCAGCCATCACAGCTAGCTTTTATGGTGAATCATATTTTCTCTGTTGGCTTTTCTTTTCCAGGATCTAATTCATCTTTAAGTACAGCTGTCTATCATTCTAGCACCTATATTGAAAAGTTTTCCCTTTCTCTATGGAATTGGCTTGGTGGCTGCTCTGGCTTGGTGTGGCTTGCGTGTGTTCTAGATGGGTTTACGTATTAGGTGATTGGTCCCCAGTGTGTAAATGTTGGATGTAGTGGGACCTTTAATTCAAGGCAATAGTCACCAAGTGTGGTGGTTTGAATATGCTTGGCCCAGGGAGTGGTATTATTTGGAGGTGTGGCCTTGTTAGAGTAGGTGTGTCACTGTGGATGTGGGCTTCAAGACCTTTATGCTAGCCGCCTGGAAGTCAGTCTTCTCCTAGCTGTGTCCGAACAAGAAATAGGACTCTCAGCTCCTCCAGCTCCATGTCTTCCTGGATGCTGCCATGCTTCTTCCTTGATGATAAAGGACTGAACCTCTGAACCTGTAAACCAGCCCCAATTAAATGTCCAACTAAGACACCAAGGGTATTGACTGCTGTTCTCATGGAAAATTAGTTAGTTCCCATGACTATGGAATATAATAAAAGATCAAGATCAGTCAGTGCCCTTTGTCTAGCTTCCTGTCTTTCCATGTAATCTCTCCTCACCCACTCTGTCATAGTGAGTGGCTTTACCAGAACAAGCACCATACTGTTTACACTTCTAGCTGTAAAATGGTGAGTTTGATAATTTCCTTTATGTAAAGTACCCGGCCACAAACATTTAGATTTAGCAACAGAAAATAGATGATGAAATTAGCTTTATTGAAAAATCATTTGATTATGCAGGTATGTGAGGATATTTCTAGACCCCTATTCATGTTTATTGAGCTCCATGGCTGCGTCTCTAGCAATACTACTGTGCATTAACTCAAAGGTTATGGTACATATTGAAATCAAGTAGTGTAAGTCCTCCAACATTGGTAAGTTACCTTAGATATTCTAGACTCAATTACTTCATAAATTTTAAAATCACTTTGTCAATTCCTACAAAAATAAAACTTGCTTAGACTGTGGTTGGTCTTATGCTTAGTCTAAGTTAGGAGAGACTTTAATGTCATAATAGGTAACTCTTATTTATTTGGTTTTCATTAGATTAGCCCATTGTAAAGCAGGCTTTCCTCCCACTGGCCTTCAGTAACTCAGCACCGACAGACACCAGTCACATCCTCATCTACCTCCACTCAGTTCCGCACATTTCCAAAGTCACCACTATTTGTGTATTTTTCCTGTGCTACACAGCACCCTTTAAAAGGTCATTGACATTGACATGGTTCTCTCTCTCTCTCTCTCTCTGTGTGTGTGTGTGTGTGTCTGTGTGTGTGCGTGCTCATGTGTGGGTGTGCTCTTTCTTCCCATCTTTCTGTTTCTGTCCCTCCCTCATGTCTCCACTCCAAGTTGACCTTTCACTCCCCTCCCCCAATAACCCTCTTACATTAGATCTAATGCCTGTTGTGATCTCTTTGTGAAGCACCTTGGCCTGGACTGGCCAAGGTGTTTTTACCAATAAACCCCAACACTCACAATCTTTTATAGTTTTTCACATGCACAAGCTATAAACATTTCATGTTTTAATATCCTATAAATGATATTTATAAATTTCAGTTTCCTGACATTCATTGTCTATTATTTAGGTAAATGCCATTGATTTGTGTGTATGTGCATGTATATATGACATGCATGTGGAGGCTAGTCGTCAACCTTGGATATAATTTCCTCAGGTATCATATACCTTATATTTTTTGTGGGACAGGGTTTTTCACCTGGCTTTGAATCTATTGTTTATGATAGGGTGCTTGGCAATCCCACTGCAGGAATCCATGCCATTGCCTCTCTAGCCCTACCTAAGATAACAGGTATGCCAATACACTGGACTTTTAAAAAATATACATTTGTTTTATTTTGTATGTGTGTGGATGTTTTGCCTTCATGTGTGTTTGTGCACTCTGAGTGTGCCTGGTGCCCACAGAGTCAGAAGACTAGATGCCCTGGAACTGGAGTTATGAATAGTTGTGAACTACCATATGCATGCTGAGAATCAAACCCAGTCCTCTGCAACACAAGTACACAAGCCCCCCACAACCCTACACCCCAGAACTGCAACTGGGAGCCTGGGGCACTCGGGATCCGTCAGCCACCGAAACCTGCCCCTCCAGAATACCGCTCCCCTTGCACCCCTCCCTTGGTCCTTTGGCTGGGGAGGGCACCTAGCGGGTCTGCTCCTTAAAGACACCTTATCCCGAACCTTCCTAGAGCAGCTGGTAAGAACCCTACCCCCACAACCCTATGTCCCAGGACCGCAACCCACACAAACCCCACCCCTCTGGAATACCACTCCCTTTCCACCCCTTACTTGGTCCTTTTGGCTGGGGCAGACACCTAGCAGGTCTGCTCCTGTGAAGACACCATATCCTGAACCATCTTAGAGCAGTGGGGGAACCACTGCACTCAGAGCAGAGGAGGAACCACTGTACTTGGAGTAGCAGAGGAACCACTGAACTCAGAGCAGCAGGATTTCAGGATCCCAGAGGCAGCCTGAGTCCCAGCAGTTCTTCCACCCAGGAGCTTAGTATCACAGAGACATCTGGACTCTGAGGAGTTCTGACACAAGCAACTGTCTTTCCAGTTGGAAAGACAGGCTCCAGTCAGAGACAGTGAGTGCCGGTAGCACTAGAGTTAACCAGATGGCAAAAGGCAAGCACAAGAATATAAGCAACAGAAACCAAAGTTACCTGGCATCATCAGAATTCAGTTCTACCACAGCAAGTCCTGGACACCCCATCACACCGGAAAAGCAGAATTCAGATTTAAAATCACTTCTCATGAGGATGATAGAAGACTTTAAGAAGGACATAAACAACTCCCTTAAAGAAATACAGGAGAACACAGGTAAACAGATAAAAGCCCTTAAAGAGGAAACACAAAAATCCCTTAAAGAATTGCAAGAAAACACAACCAAACAGGTGAAGGAATTAAACAAAACCATCCAAGATCTAAAAATGGAAATAGAAACAATAAAGAAATCTCAAAGGGAGACTACCCTGAAAATAGAAAACCTAGGAAAGAAATCAGGAGTCATAGACGCAAGCATCACCAACAGAATACAAGAGATAGAAGAGAGAATCTCATGTGCAGAAGATATCAGGGAAAACATTGACACAACTGTCAAAGAAAATGCAAAATGCAAAAAGCTCCTAACCCAAAACATCCAGAAATCCAGTACACAGTGAGAAGACCAAACCTAAGGATAATAGGTACAGATGAAAGTGAAGATTCCCAGCTTAAAGGGTTAGTAAATATCTTCAACAAAATTATAGAGGAAAACTTTCCTAACCTAAAGAAAGAGATGGCCATGAACATACAAGAAGCCTACAGAACTCCAAATAGACTAGACCAGAAAAGAAATTCCTCCCATCACAAAATAATCAAAACATCAAATGCACAAAACAAAGAAAAAATACTAAAAGCAGTAAGGGAAAAAGGTCAAGTATAAAGGCAGACCTATAAAAATTTCACCAGACTTCTCACCAGAGACTATAAAAGCCAGAAGATCTTGGAGTGATATCATACAAACCCCTAAGAGAGCACAAAAGCCGGCCTAGACTACTATACCCAGCAAAACTCTCAATCACTATAGATGGAGAAACCAAGATATTCCCTGACAAAACCAAATTTACACAATATCTTCCCACAAATCCAGCACATCAAAGGATAATTGATGGAAAATTCCAACACAAGAAGAGAAACTATAACCTAGAAAAAGCTAGAAACTAATCTTCCAACAAACTCAAAAGAAGATAGCTACACAAACATAATTACACCTCTAATAACTAAAATTACAGGAAGAAACAATCACTTTTCCTTAATATCTCTGAACATCAATGGACTCAATTCCCCAATTAAAAAAAAAATGTAGACTAACAGACTGGATACATAAACAGGACCCAGAATTTTGCTGCATACAGAAAATACACCTCAGTGGAAAAGACAGAGACTACCTCAGAGTAAAGAGCTGGAAAACAATTTTCCAAGCAAATGGTTCCAAGAAACAAGCTGGAATAGCCATTCTAATTTCGAATAAAATCGACTTTCAACCAAAAGTGATCAAAAAAGGATACTTCATACTCATCAAAGGAAAAATGTACCAAGATGAACTCTCAATTCTGAACATCTACGCTCCAAATGCAAGGGCACCCACATTCATAAAAGAAACTTTACTAAAACTCAAAGCACACATTGCACCTCACACAATAATAGTGGGGGATTTCAACACCCCACTCTCAGCAATAGACTGATCATGGAAACACAAACTACAGAGAGACACAGTGGAATTAATGGAAGTTATGAACCAAATGGATTTAACGGATATCTATAGAACATTTCATTCTAAAACGAAAGAATATACATGTTTCTCAGCACCTCGTGTTACCTTCTCCAAAATAGACCATAATTGGTCACAAAGCAGGCCTCAACAGATACAAAAATATTGAAATAATCCCTTGAATCCTACCAGATCACCACAGATTAAGACTGGTCTTTAATAATAAAAGAAACAATGGAAAGCCCATAAACACATGGAAACCGAATAACACTCTACTCAATGATGACTTGCTTCAACATTGAAAATAATGATAAATAAAGGAAGAATAAAGAAAGAAATTAAAGACTTTTTAGAATTTAATGAAAATGAAGACTTGTCATACCAAAATTTACGGACACAATGAAAGCAGTGTTAAGAGGAAAACTCATAGCTCTAAGTGTCTACAAAAAGAACCTGGAGAGAGCATACACTAGCAACTTGACAAGACACCTGAAAACTCTAGAACAAAAAGAAGCAAATACACCCAAGAGGAGTAGATGGCAGGAAATAATCAAACTCAAGGTTGAAATCAACCAAGGAGAAACAGAAAGAACTATACAAAGTATCAACAAAACCAGGAGCTGGTTCTTTGAGAAAATCAACAAGATAGATAAACCCTTAGTCAGACTAACCAGAGGGCACAGAGACTGTATCCAAATTAATAAAATTAGAACTGAAAAGGGAGACATAACAACAGAAACTGAGGAAATTAAAAAAATCATCAGATCCTACTACAAAAGCTTACACTCAACAAAGTTGGAAAATATAGATGAAATGGACAATTTTCTAGACAGATACCAGGTATCAAAGATAAATCAGGAGCAAATAAACCATCTAAACTGACACATAAACCCTAAAGAAATAGCAGCAGTCATTAAAAGTCTTCCCACCAAAAAAAGCCCAGGACCAGATGGTTTTATTGCAGAATTCTATCAGACCTTCAAGGAAGACCTAATACCAATTCTCTTCAAACTATTCCACAAAATAGAAACAAAAGGAACACTACCCAATTTGTTCTATGAAGCTATAATCACACTCATACCTAAACCTCACAAAGACCCAACAAAGAAAGAGAACTTCAGACCAATGTCCCTCATGAATATCGATACTCAATAAAATTCTCACAAACCGAATCCAAGAACACATCAAAACAATCATCCAGCATGATCAAGTAGGCTTTATCCCAGAAATGCAGGGATGGTTCAATATTCGGAAATTCATCAATGTAATCCACTATATAAACAAACTCCAAAAAAAAAAACACATGATCATCTCACTAGATGCTGAGAAAGCATTTGACAAAATTCAACATCCCCTCATGGTAAAAGTCTTGGAAAGATCAGGAATTCAAGGCCCGTACCTAAACATAGTAAAAGCAAGCCAGTATACGACAAGCCAGTAGCCAACATAAAATTAAATGGAAAGAAACTTGAAGCAATCCCACTAAAATCAGGGACTAGACAAGGCTGCCCACTCTCTCCCTACCTATTCAATATAGTACTGGAAGTCCTAGCCAGAGCAATTTGACAACAAAAGGAAGTTAAAGGGATACAAACAAGAAATGAAGAAGTCAAAATTTCACTATTTGCAGATGATATGATAGTTTACTTAAGTGACCCCAGAACTTCCACCAGAGAACTCCTAAACCTGATTAAAAACAAAAACAAAACAAAACAAAAAAACTTCAGCAATGTGGCTGGTTATAAAATCAACTCAAATAAATCAGTAGCCTTCCTCTACTCGAAAGATAAACAGGCTGAGAAAGAAATTAGGGAAATGACACCCTTCACAATAGTCACAAATAATGTAAAATACCTTGATGTGAATCTAACCAGGCAAGTGAAAGATCTGTATAACGAGAACTTCAAGTCTCTGAAGAAAGAAATTGAAGAAGATCTCTGAAGATGGTAAGATCTCCCATGCTCATGGATTGGCAGGATTAATATAGTAAAAGTGGCCATCTTGCCAAAAGAAATCTCCAGATTCAATGCAATCCCCATTTAAATCCCAACTCAATTCTTTACAGATTTAGAAAGAGAAATTCTCAAATTCATTTGGATTAACAAAAAACCCAGGATAGTGAAAACTATTCTCAACAATAATTGAACTTCCGGAGGAATCACCATCCCTGACCTCAAGCTGTACTACAGAGCCATAGTGATAAAAACTGCATGGTATTGGTACAGAGACAGGCAGGAAGATCAATGGAATAGACTTGAAGACCCAGAAATGAATCCACACACCTACGGTCACTTGATCTTTGACAAAGGAGCTAAAACTGTCCAGTGGATATAAGACAGTATTTTCAACAAATGGTGCTGGTTTAACTGAAGGACAACATGTAGAAGAATGCAAATGGATCCAGTCTTATCTCCTTGCACAAAGCTCAAGTCCAAGTGGATAAAGGACCATCACATAAAACCAGATACACAGAAACTAATAGAAGAGAATGTGGGGAAGAACCTTGAATACTTAGGCACAGGGGAAAAGTTCCTGAACAGAACACCAATGGCTTATGCTCTAAGATCAAGAATTAACAAATCGTCGGACCTCATAAAAAATTGCAAAGCTTCTATAATGCAAAGGACACTGTCAATAGGATAAAACAGCAACCAACAGATTGGGAAAAGATCTTTACAAATTCCACATCCAATAGAGGGCTAATATCCAATATATACAAAGAACTCAAGAAATTAGACTCCAGACAACCAAATAACCCTATTAAAAATGGAGTACAGAGCCAAACAAAGAATTATCAACTGATGGAACACCAATGGCCGAGAAGCAGTTAAAGAAATGTTCAACATCCTTAGTCATCAGGGAAATGCAAATCAAAACAACCCTGAGATTCCACCTCACACCACTCAGAATGGTTAAGATCAAAAACTTAGGTGACAGCAGATGCTCTTGAGGATGTGGAGAAAGAGGAACACTTTGTTGGTGGGATTGCAAGCTGGTGCAACCACTCTGGAAATCAGTCTGGCAGTTCCTCAGAAATTTGGACATAGCATTACCTGAGGACCCAGCTAGAAGATGCTCCAACATATAACAAGGACACATGCTCCACTATGTTCATAGCAGCCTTATTTATAATAGCCAGAAGCTGGAAACAACTCAGATGTCTTTCAACAGAGGAATGGATACAAAAAATGTACATTTACACAATGGAGTATTACTCATCTATTAAAAACAATGAATTTCAGAAATTCTTAGGTAAATGTATGGAACTAGAAAATATCCTGAGTGAAGTAACTCAATCACAAAAGAACACACATGATATTCCCTCACTGATAATTGGATATTAGCCCAGAAGCTTGAAATACCCAAGATTCAACACATAGACCACATGAAGCTCATGAAGAAGGAAGACCAAGTGTGAGTGTTTCGGTCCTTCTTAGAAGGAGTAACAAAATATTCAAGGGAGCAAATATGGAGACAAAGTGTGGGACAGAAACTGAAGGAGGGGTTGTCTGGAGACTGTTCCACCTGGGTATCCATCCCATGTGCAGTCACCAAAGGCAGACGCTGATGTGGATGTCAGGAAGTGCATGTTGACAGAAGTCTAATATAGCTGTCTCCTTAGAGGTCTGCCAGAGCATGACATATTCAGAGTCAGATGCTCACAGCTAACCACTGAACTGATCAAGGGGTTCCCAATGGAGGAGTTAGAGTGAAGACTGAAGGAGCTGAAAGGGTTTACAGCCCCATGAGCAGAGCAACAATACCAACTAACCAGAGCTCCCGGGGTCTAAACCACCAGTCTGGGAGCACATAGGTGTTGGGAGCCAACTTCTGGCAGAAAGCAGCTATCATCTTTGCAGCCATCTCAAGCCATATAACCTGACAAGAGACTTGTTTTCAACAGCCTACAACAGCTGAGCACAGTTTGATAAACATCTTGTTTTTCTCCCATATCTTGTTTTGTTGTTTAGTGCCCCCAGCTGCAAGGTGCACATGGTAAAGTGTCTTCAGCTGCATTCCCCTGCTTATGCTTATATATATCCATGATTTCTTTTCAATAAAGGGGAACAGGGAACAGGACTTGAACAGACTCTCTGTCTTGTCTCCATTCCTTGAGTCTCTCGCCCTTCCACTCCCACTCTCTCTCTTGCTAGACCCTGACATGCAGGCCAAAGTAGCAGCTCAGGCCGGGACATAGTGGCCCCCAAACCTGGGGCAGCTCTGGGCAGGTACACATAGGGAGGGATCCATGGCTCCAGCTGTATATGTAGGGGAGGATGGCCTTGATGGGCATAGGTGGGAGAGGAGATCCTTGGTCCCATGAAGGCTGGATGCCATGTGTCGGGAAATTTGAGGGTGGGGAGGTGGGAATGGGGGATGGATGGG
This sequence comes from Mastomys natalensis, assembly GCA_021653895.1. NCBI lineage: Eukaryota > Metazoa > Chordata > Mammalia > Rodentia > Muridae > Mastomys > Mastomys natalensis. The sequence goes on along the minus strand of JAJTUV010002074.1, from coordinate 288,795 downwards.
GGCCACATCCTCATAGAAGCAGGAGAAGGGGGGATGGGATAGGGGGTTCCGGCCAGGGGGTGGGAAATGTGTTAAGAGGATAACATCTGAAATGTAAATAAAATAATAAAAATTTTTTTTTAAAAAAAGAATGCAAGCAGCTACACCCCATAATAATGAACAAAAGATCTTCCCAGACTCTTTATCAAAGAAACATAACAAACATACAGGTGCTCAATACTTTTAGTCCTTAGGAAAAAGCAATTAAAGCCACAAGGATAAGCTCCTCTGTCCATTCTAAGGACCAGAGCCAAATCACAGTGTATAGCAAGTGCTGCCGAAGGTGGGATTATAACTGCCATAGATTTCTGGAAGGATAAATTACCACAGACATTTTGAAAGCATTTCAATTCTTTCCTTCAAAGTTAAACATAGAGTAATACCAACACTCTGCTTCAGCAACCCTGTTGGTAGGCATTTACTCAAGTGAACTGAAAACTTTTTTTTCAATTGCAAATGATTCCAGAAGTTTAATTGATAAGGAAACACTTCTGATGTCCTTTGTCAAATGAATGGATGAAAAAGCTGGACTCTTATTTACACAAAAGAAAACTACAGCCAATCAAAAGGAATGAAGTTTGATTCATATAATGTCACATGATAATTCATATAGCCATGCCAAACATTATAAACTGATATTGCTAAGTGAAAGGGAGTCACACCCATATTGCATGATTCCATTTATATGTCTTTTGGAAATGATGACTACCAGAACTAAATGCTGCAGGTGATTGGAGGATGGGGATTGGTAAGAATTCCTTCCTCCAAGAGAATGCTTTGGTTGTACTCTGAAGGGCATGATGTCATCTTCTCACAGCTTAAAAGTAAAGGGGTGGGGTGGGTGGAGCCGGTTTTGGGATGCAGTCTCATTCAAGAGGGAGGAATCCCCAGATTCCTTAGTCACTGCCCAGAAATTCCTCCCTTCAATGCTGTTACATTGAGGATTGTTTCAACATGAAATTTGAGAAGGGACACAAACATTCAAATCACAGTTGTGACTACAGTGAACAAATGTAGGTCACAGAAGTTTAATCTGGAGATGAAGATTAACATTAAAAATTGTAGGAAACATGAAGCATATGTCCCTGATAAATTTGTGATATTCCTCCAAATATATGGCCTCAATTTACCAATGAGAAAATAGCATTTAACTTGAATTAAGGATCATACTACCAGCTGCCTGTTCAGTATGCTTTAAAACACCAAGTTTACAAAAATAGGGGAAGGTGGAGGAGCTGCTATAGGCTGGAGACTAAAGACGTAGAGTGCTATGTGGAAGCAGGTGATGGAGAGACCTGTGCAATTCACAGGCTCTGTCTTAGGGTTGTGCTAATTATGACACCTTGGAGAGGGCTTAGTGTTTACTAATAATGATGAAAACATGCATGTCTGGTAATTCAGTAATTATACTCACAGGTATAATTGATATGATTTACACATGCATACAAAAGATGCAAACGAGGGCTCACAACAGTATTATTTGTGATTGGCAGAGAAAGAAAATGATTTAAGCCTCTATCACCAGAAAACAGTGTGCAATCTTGTGTATTGGGAACTAAATGAACTCAAGAGAGAGAATGAGCAATGTATTTTTGAATAAACAACTCAAAGACCCAAATGATTGCATATGTTTGATTCCATTTATACAGTGCCCCCAAAATGCCAAGACACATCTATGAAGCTAGAAGTAGGAACATTAACCTGGAATCCCTCCAAAGGGGCAATTATGGATGCTGACAAAATTACATATTTTACTATTGTGGGAAATATGTAGTTTTTATTATAGTTCCTTGAGTTGTACTCTTAAATGTACTTTTCTGAATGCTTATTAGATTCTAATGAAATTTTAAAGAAATATACAATATATATTATTAAATATGACATTAATATACAATATATTTATATATAATAGAGAAACTAAAAGCATAATATATAAAAAACATATACCTCTGATATTTCTGGTGGTCTTTAGTTTTGTTGTTGTGTGTACACTTGTGCATCTGAGTGAGAGTCCACTTGTGCATCTGAGTGAGATGCACGTGTGCATCTGAGTGAGAGTGCACGTGTGCATCTGAGTGAGCAGTGAACTGTGCATCTGAGTGAGAGTGCATGTGTGCATCTGAGTGAGAGTGCATGTGCATCTGAGTGAGAGTGCATGTGTGCATCTGAGTGAGAGTGCATGTGTGCATCTGAGTGAGAGTGCATGTGGCATCTGAGTGAGAGTGCATGTGTGCATCTGAGTGAGAGTGCATGTGTGCATCTGAGTGAGAGTGCATGTGCATCTGAGTGAGAGTGCATGTGATCTGAGAGTGCATGTGCATCGAGTGAGAGTGATGTGTGCATCTGAGTGAGAGTGCATGTGCATCTGAGTGAGAGTGCATGCATCTGAAGGAGTGCATGTGTGCATCTGAGTGAGAGGCATGTGCATCTGAGTGAGTGCATGTGCATCTGAGAAGTGCAGTGCATCTGATGAGAGTGCATGTGCATCTGAGTGAGAGAGCATGCATGTCATCTGAGTGAGAGTGTCAGGGGTCATTGAGTGAGAGTGACTGTGCATCTGAGTGAGAGTGCATGTGATCTGAGGAGGGATGTGCATCTGAGTGAGAGTGATGCATCGAGAGTGCAGTGATTGAGTGAGACTGGTGTGATCTGAGTGGAGTGCATGTGCATCTAGTGAGAGTGCATGTGCATCGATGAGAGTGCATGTGCATCTGAGTGAGAGTGCAGTGTGATCTGAGTGAGAGTGCATGTGCATCTGAGTGAGAGTGCAGGCATCTGAGTGAAGTGCATGGCATCTGATGAGGTGCAGTGGCATCTGAGTGGAGTGCACGGTGGCATCTGAGTGAGAGTGCATGTGCATCTGAGTGAGAGTGCATGTGCATCTGAGAGGTGCATGTGCATCTGAGTGAGAGTGCATGTGCATCTGAGTGAGAGTGCATGTGCATCTGAGTGAGAGTGCATGTGCATCTGAGGAAGTGCATGTGCATCTGAGTGGAGAGTGCATCGTGATGCTGTGCATGGTGAGAGTGCATGTGCATCTGAGTGAGAGTGCAGTGTGCATCTGAGTGAGAGTGCAGTGTGCATCTGAGTGAGAGTGCATGTGCATCTGAGTGAGAGTGCATGGTGCATCTGAGTGAGAGTGCATGTGCATCTGAGTGAGAGTGCATGTGTGCATCTGAGTGAGAGTGCATGTGCATCTGAGTGAGAGTGCAGTGTGCATCTGAGTGAGAGTGCATGTGCATCTGAGTGAGAGTGCATGTGTGCATCTGAGTGAGGTGCATGTGTGCATCTGAGTGAGGTGCATGTGTGCATCTGAGTGAGAGTGCATGTGTGCATCTGAGAGTGCATGTGCATCTGAGTGAGAGTGCATGTGCATCTGAGTGAGAGTGCATGTGTGCATCTGAGTGAGAGTGCATGTGTGCATCTGAGTGAGAGTGCATTGTGCATCTGAGTGAGAGTGCATGTGCATCTGAGTGAGAGTGCATGTGTGCATCTGAGTGAGAGTGCATGTGCATCTGAGTGAGAGTGCATGTGCATCTGAGTGAGAGTGCATGTGCATCTGAGTGAGAGTGCATGTGTGCATCTGAGTGAGAGTGCATGTGCATCTGAGTGAGAGTGCATGTGTGCATCTGAGTGAGAGTGCATGTGCATCTGAGTGAGAGTGCATGTGTGCATCTGAGTGAGAGTGCATGTGTGCATCTGAGTGAGACTACACACTTGCACTTAGAAACCCAATGCCAATTTCAAGTATCTTTCTTTAATCACTGCACCATAATTTTTTGACACTGTGTCTCACTGAGCCTGAACTTCACTAACTTAGCTGACTTACCTAGGCTGGCTAGTTAATGAGTTTCTGTGATCCTCTGTTACTGTCTCCACTGGGTTACAGTTGTGTGACATCATGCCCAGCATTCTACATGGGCTCAATTCAGGTCCTCATCCTGGTGATACTTTATGTATCTTTGTTTGCACTGAATGAATCTAAGGCTGGGAACAGGGCAGCCATCATGAAGATAGTCACACTGGGTCTGGAGTCAGATGGATGTGCGTTTCGATGTGTATGAATGAGCAAGTCAAACTGTAAACATGGTTAAAGATTTTATGCTTTATGCTTTAGGCCACAGGAGAGGTCACAATAGCTTTTCTTAGGAATGGTGGAAGGGCTGTTCTGAGAAGCGAATGTGTGCGCTGGCACAGTGTATGCTTCCTTATGTCATATTGGTTAGAGCTGACTTAGCGATGCTCATGTCCTGGTAGACAGTGGCAGGCCTGTCAACAGAAAAAACACAATTTTCTATTTCCTTCCGTCTCCATGGCTTAACCCTCTCCTCCATTACAGTAGATTATCATTTAAGACTATGGCTAGAAGATATGGATGATCTATGGCTAGAAGATCAGATGATATGGAACTGGATTGAAAGTAAAAGAGAAAAATATTTATATTAACAACCTGTATTCATTTAGAAATCTCTTACTAAACCCACATAAGATATTTTATTAGTCTAATGAGAAAAATTCACGTTGAAGCAAAGCAGGACAGTCTTATAGTCAGTGGTAATGAATAAATAATGTACAGGTATCAAATGTTGACTGTCACAAATGTTTCCTATGCTTTTTCTTTATTTATAAGACTTCCTAAAATAGATGCAAACATTGAGAAGGTCCAATGAGTTATTACTTGTACTTTGATACAACCATCTTTCTAGAGACTCAAGACAATGAAGAAGTAATTCATCAGAATAAAGGAGTAGAGGGTTTTATCTGGAATCAGATAAATCAGAGGCAGGCAGAGTAAAAAGAGCTACTCTTGGGGTTGTCCTCCAGGCTCCCATGATAATATTCTCCCAGTGTTCTCCTATTTCATGGCTGATTATTTATGGTTTGTCCTCCTGTGCCAACTGGTGAATGCTGCTCTTCCTAAACTCTCTTAATACAGTCTCTCTAAATGCTTCTTTTCATAGTTATGATTGCACTCAGCACCAAGGGCTGTCAAGTCTAGCCCTCTCTTTTGAGCTTTGGACTCATAGTTAATTGCCTATTCCCTTGTTCCACCTGCATTTCAAACTGCATGTGTGTCAGTTGTGAATTTTATTTTCTTCTCTCCAGCTTGCTCCTCCTACAGTAAAGGTTATAATCTACTCAGTTGTTTTAGTCAGAACATGGAACACCTTCTTTCCCTTTGGCCCCACATGCAAATTTATCACCAAATCTGTCAGTGGGCTCCTGAGACACTAGGTCTGAGCCGATCTCTTCTCCTGTCCCTCTGCTACCACTGGGATCCACAAATCCACCAACCGCTCTCCTCACCACTGGATATTTTGTAAGTTGCTTCCCTGTTAGCTAGCCCTCTGCTTGCTCCTCTTCAAGCAGCAGCCATTGTGATCTCCTTAATAGCACAAATAGTTATCTTGTAAGCAGTCTCACTGGGTTGCTTTCAGTTCAATCATTTCTGATGTTTAGTCCTAGGCACTGATGTCTGCCCAACCCACTTTCTGCAGTATCTCTTCAGTCTCATCTCTATGGTGTGTTAGGCACATGACCCCAGCTCTTGCTCACTTCCCGGCTGGCTGTTCTTTTGCAGAACACCACCTGATCATCTCCTACTTATGCTTCAGTTCTCAGCTTAATGCCACTTCCTCATGAAGGCTTTCTTGTCCCTCTAATCTAAATCACATCCCTCTATTTTCTCCTGTGTGTCTCCAATTTGTTTGCTTTTCCTTTGTTGGAGACTTCTGGCTGATTCTCAAAATTCATTCTCCCTCTCTTCAGTCTAAATAGAATTTACCTAGGCACCCAGCCTGTTTCCCTCTTTAGTGCCAAGATATGTCCGAGTCCCAGCCAATGGGAAATGAATGAACAGGCTGGAGTACATCGAAAGGCTTTCCACTAAGGCATGAGGGCTACAATCTGACTACAATGTGATGCCAAAGCTGTCATCTTGGGCCAGAGATAGAAACTTTCTGATTGTTATGGGGATTAGGAAGTGGGAGTAAGGGCAACTACACTATAGGAGAAAACTATGTAAACCCATTTGACTAATAGGCTTTTATACATTTGTTACAGTGAAGAAGGTCACTGATGAGTTTAACAAGAATCAAAATGTCATGGAAGCACATGCAGTGTAAAGGGTGCCCTGTTGGTGTTCTGCAACCTCTAAGGACTGAAACCCTGAAGAGCAAATATTTTCAAAAATTTTTTGGTTGCAAAATAGAATGATAACTTACAAGAGAACACACCAAGGGCAGACAGGCCTACAAAATCCAAGGAAAATTAAAACACAAATAAGGTATGCAAAGGCATATGGCCAGAGAGGAAGAGGAAAACCAAGTTATAGGCCTTGGAGGAGGAGCACAGTTGCAGTGACTACTTGTACAAGAATAAAATCTTCATACCTCCATGTATAAGCATACATGCTTATGAGTATTTAAATGAGCAAGACAGTGTGACTGATTAAGAGCCAAAGCTAGGTGCAGGTCTGTGTAAGTTCAGTGCAGAGCCTGTCATTTGCTAGTGGTGTGCACAAGTCTCCTCGTTTGTAAAATAGGATAATTGTAACCCTGTCTGCATGTGACTGCTGTGGTGATTATGTGAATAAATAAAATTGAATATACATTGAACCAGGCATGTAATAAATCCTGGGTGTGAGGGATCTTCAAAAAGCATTGCTAATTGTTACAATGTATTTATCTTACCACTTAAGAACAAGAAATTCTTCCAAAGGAAATAACGGAAACAAGGATTAGGAAGAGGACAAATGAAATTAAAATAGAAGAAATTAGTTTATAAGATAAAGTAAATGGAATACACATGGGCTGAATACAAGGAAAAGTTTGAAAGACCAAGTGGGCACAACATTCAGGAAGTCTTCTAATTATCAAGCACTGGTGACATGTATGAAGGCTGCATTTTCTGTCTGAGAAATGTAGATAAAATCCACAGCTACTCATCACACCGTCATGTGAGCTTCAACAACAAATAACCAGGGACTTGCTCCTCTGTGCACCACAGAGCAGGTACATGCTCTGTCTGGTTCTCGTCTACTGTCTGTTACTAGTCCCTCTTCTACAATCTCACCTCTGGTTTGTGGCAGCTGGGAAGAATGGCACAGCTGAGACTGGGCAACAAATAACCAGGGACTGTCTCCGGGACAATCTAACTAGCCATGTGTTTGGAGGCTAATTTCCCATATCACACAGACTGATTACCCTACAGGAGGTAAAAAAAAAATTAAAAAAGTGTGTGTGACAATGGTGTTGAGTGGCAGACCGTGTTTGCTTCATGCATATTTATGTTTTTAAAGAGATTTTTATATTATTTTTAAAAATTATAATAAATTTAAATAGGACCCAGGAGATATTGTAAAAACTGATAAAAGCATTGTAGTTGTTGGGGTGGGGTGAGGAATCCCTGCTCTTACAAGGCCAGTTACCAGCGCTTTCTCTTTTGGTGGTCCTTTAGGCTCTTCCCATTTGACACAAATGCCAGCTTTCATCCCAGGATGGCTTGGCTTTACTTCTTAATATGGAGCCACTTTTGTAGGTCAGACACTAGACCCCTCTCCCAGGTCCTTTTTCCTACACACTCTCTCCTCTCACATCTGATACAGTCAGGTCTTCAGCAGCTTTGCTTCTCCTCTCTCTCTCTCTCTCTCTCTCTCTCTCTCTCTCTCTCTCTCTCTCTCTCTCCCTTCCTCCCCTTCTCCCTCCCACTCCCTCTCTCTCATTTCCTTAAGGGCTGTCCAGATCAGAGACTGCTAAGTCTCTCATGATAGTCCAGTTGGGTACTTGAAGAGCTTTTCATTTTCACATAATGCAGAGGGACCCAGCTGTCTCCAGGTCACACCAGAGCAGATCAGTCATCCTTAGTACAAAGAATCTTGGTAATTTTCCTCTGAAACTCCAGCGGACACCATCTTTGTTCAACTTCTATGTCTCAACGTTTCAAGTGGCTTGTCATAAGGCTGGCGTGTTGACTGTAGGAACTGTCCCTGGAAACTGAGGCTGAGCATACAGCAACTGTGTATTTGTACTTTTTCGTAAAGAGGGGTTCACGTTTTGAATTACTATAAAATTCTCTTTAGTAATGTCACTTTCAGTCTCTCTCTCTCTCTCTCTCTCTCTCTCTATAACAACAGGTTAACATTGCTTACATCTATAAAATTGAATGGTGTGTGAACAATGCTTCCCATATAAGAAACAAATGTCCCTAAGTGTTAGCTGGCGTTATTACTGGCTTTGCTGAGAACAGGCTCGGGTTCCTCTGCTCCGCATCACAGGCACGCACATACCCGTGACAAACCAAACCGGTACACAATCCACTCACTTTCTGTATTTAACAAATAATACAGCTTGGTTCTTAGAGTAACACCGGTGCTCAGGTCACCTCTTCATCTAGGTGCCACGTTCAGATGCTTCCTGGGTTCCAGAAGCTCCTGGAGCGAGCATTGTCATCTTCTCGCTCTTGTCTATGGGGTCATCCGAGGACAGTTTACCAAGGTTGTGCCGAGAACCAGACACCATGCATCTCATCAGCAGTGTTAGCTTTGAGGGTGGCATATATTAAGTGCTGGAGAACTGATGGCTGTCACCACCCCTAGAGCAGGTTGCCATTTACTTTGGGCCTCAAGTTCCCTCCAACCCACCTTGTCTCTCTCAGGCCTGCTGTGATTAAGGAGTAAAGAAAGCACCGCTCAGCCAGAGCGCAATGGGTGTGGTGGAACGGGGATGGGACATCGCCCAACTCTTCACTCTTCAGATGTGCCACCCCAGCCCGGCTGGATCCTGGGTCCCCCCGGGCGGCCCCAGAGGGCGGGAGGCCGAGAGGAGGCGGCGGACGCATCCGCCGCCGCAGGAGGCGGAGCGCTGCACCTGGCGCCCGGTCCTCCAGCTCAGCCCTGAAACGGGTCCAGCCGGTCGGGAGCGAAGGCGGCGGCAGCGAGGCCAGGCCTGGGACCCAAGCCGTGAGGAGGAGCGGACGGAAGGTCGCGCGGCGACTGCGCCCGGCCACCGCCGTCGCTCGCCCCACCCGGCCTGCATCCAGCCGCCGCGCCCGCCGCACCCCCGGGAGAGGAGCTAGCGACCCAACCGACATGCCGCGCTCTGGCCCGCCCGCCGCCGCCCCGGCTCCCGGAGCGGCCGCCCCGCACCCCGGGGACAGGGCTCCCGGTGTCTGGCGTAGCTGAGCGCCGCCAGGTGAGTGGATCGGCGCCGCCCGGGGCCCCGGATCCTCTGCGGTGCACCTGCTGCGGGGTGGGCGCCGCCCCGGCCCGGAGCCTCCGCGCCTATCCCGCCCTCCCGGGTGTCGCCTGTCATCTCAGGGTGCAGGGCAGCTGCGTCCCCGGCGCCCGCAGCACTTCCGCAAACGTAATTGGAGTCGGGAAAACAAAGGCGCTGCCCAGGAGCCCTCGGCCGCCGCCCGCAGCTGCTGCAGAAGGTGGGGGGCTCGGGTGGGCCCCGTGGGCCCAAGCCCATCAGAGTCCGGTCCCACCATCGCCTTGGAGGTAAACATCCCTGGGAGAGAGGGGGAGGCGAGGTTGTCCCCATGGTCCATGACAGGGACGTGGCCCCCTGTGTAGCAGGAGGAAACTGACATTGTTTGCCTCCCACGGATACAAATAGGAGTGGTGCACCTCTTCCCCGGGCTGCTGCCTCCTTAGGAGAAATGCCCCATTGCGTGCGTGTGCTGAGCCCTGAGCTTCAACTCAGGCACGGGTCCCTTGCTTCACCTAGACTACCAGGTACAAGGAGAATTCAGATGTAGTCCCTCCTCCTTCCCTTGCCCCTCCCCACGTGGTCTTGCCCGTCAATTATCACTCTTAAGTCTGGCACGCTGTGTCTTTTGCTTCTCTCACAGGCCTGCGAAACCACAAACATTCCTTTTCATCAAAAAACATTTAATAAGCACTCCTACACCCACTGGGATGTATAATACCTGTCAATCCATCGTAGAAATAATCTTGTGGAGTTGAAGTTTCAACTCCCAACCTGTGTCTAAAATAGTTTTGTGTCCTTTGGTTATTGTTACATCATCCCAGGCTGCAGTTTTCTCACACATAGAAAAAAGATGGACGGATAGGATACCAGTCAAATCTTCTTTTACCTTTCTGGAAGTTCGCGATATTGTGTAGTTAGTAAAGTAGGCAGCATACAGTTTATGTGTTACCAGCAGCACAGTGAAAGAGAACATTTGGTAGGTTCGTGTTCTGCACAGAGCTTCGCTTCCTTGAGACTAGGCACTAGCCAGCTAAAGGTGTATGCATTATTGATGGTCTTAGAAGAAAAGGAGGAGGATAGAATCCTTTGCTGCATTAGGAAGCTTGACTCTGACTTCCAGTACGTGTCATTAGCATATGCGGAAGATTTTTCATTTAATTGGTGATGAATAATGGTGATTGGGCCTTTTCACAGGTTGTGAGTAAAAATTCACAGAATTTTTTAAAAAATTCTTAGGAAAAGGTTGAAACATTGTTAGTGAGCTGAGTGCAAGCACACCTGGAAAGAAAAAAGGGTCTAATTTCAAGAATGAATTAAAACTATAAAATATTTTACAGTAACTTGTTTCCCAGGCTGTCTCTCTATCAAGGTAAATATAAAACAAGAAGGCAGACTAAAACAGAAACAAAACAGCACGTTTGGTGGCCTGGGAATCAAATCACCAATACTATCCAACATATATACATACACATATGTATGTATATATAATATATATTATATATAACTTCTGCATTATCTTATAGTAATATGGTACTTTGGGAATTCTTATGTTTTTAAAGGCACCATTCTGGAGTTAGTTTCCAAATCTTTGTACCAATGTCTAATTTTATGTACCATGAAAAAGAAGCTTAGAGAAATTATGCAACTTAGATCAACCACATGCTCAATAAGAGGTGGAGTTGGAATTCACCCATCCCTCTGACCCCAAACAAAGCACAGGAAACTTCCAGATGATGTTCCTCCCAGATATGGACCTATTCGGTCTCCCCACCTACACCGAAGCTTTTCCTTTGCTTCTGGCCTTTGAAAATTAACTTTGTTTCAACACACATGTATTACATTGGGTAATTTATCCATGCAGAATGGTCTACATATTGATAATGTATATAAATTAGTGAATGTATAATATTTTTCCCATTTATTCTTACCATTTTTGAACTTACAAGAAATGTAAAACTAAGTGCCAAATATGAATTGAGTATTAGACGAATAGGTTCTCATACTTACTTCTGATTTTGAGTAAACCTTTAGAGTTCTCACTGCAGAGAAATAGTGAAGTACAGTACCTGTGTCTGCTACCTGCTTAAGAAAATTCAAAGTACATTAATCGAAAAGGTAGGCTGCAGGCCAGACTTACATACATTTACTTAAACACCAGTATGAACACATATGTAGTTCCTTGCCCTTGATAACTATACTATCCCTAAGAAAGTGGGAGGGCTACAAATACAGGGCTAATTTTTCTTTTGACCTTAAAAGGTTAGTTAAGGTTTAAAAACTGGAAAAGTGTATGTTCTTTTATTATATAAACTAAAAAAGGAAAAGAATAAAGAAAATAATTCACTGAAGAGAAAACTGAGTGCACCTAACCACAACATACAGTGGTTTTGTTGTTGTTTTTCATTGTTGTTGTTGTTGTCTTTGTTTTTTTTTTTTGTTTTTTGTTTTTTTTTTTTTTTTGGAAAGTAAGAGGGCATCAGGCTTCAGGGGGTAGGGACAGAGTCAGGAGTCTCAGATGACCAACTGTTTCCTTTTCCACCCATAGCTGTGGCGTAATCTATAACTTGCTGGGTTTCCTACAAGAAAACTTTGGTGCACAGGCTATCCACTAAGTCTAGGCTGGGATGCCAGAATTCCTTTCTTTCTGTCTAGTCTTGCTTGCGACTGCAAGCAGGGAGGCACTTTTATTTCTTGGTAGAGCAAGTTTTGGTAGGAGGAGTCAGCTTACTTGCTGTGTCATCTCAGGAAAATATGGCATTATAGATGACTTCAGGTTTACTTAGTGTCATTTCAGAAGCAGCACATAATCAAATTTAGTCTAATGTACTATAGGTATTTATGTACTGAATACAGTTCCACAAGTCTTCTTACTTCTGGGTAAACATAACAAAAATTAATGTATAAATTTTATTTTAGTTTTTTAAAGATTTAGTTTTTTATTTACTTTTTATTTATATGAGTACACTGCAGCTGTCTTCAGACACACACTAGAAGAGTCATCGGATCCCATTACAGATGGTTGTGAGCTACCATGTGGTTGCTGGGAATTGAACTCAGGACCTCTGGAAGAGCGGTCAGTGCTCTTAACCACTGAGCCATTTCTCCAGCCCAATGTGTAGAATTTTAAAAAGTCAATGCATCTTTTTGCTCAGAAATAGAAATCCAAAGAAAAATACATTCAGACTTCATATACAAGAAAACACACCACTTTGTATGTGAAGAAAACCTAAATAGTCTTGGCCTATTTGAATGCAATATTATTATAATGCAATCTGGCAGAAGAGGTCCTTGTAAAGTTCGTTTGTAGAGGAGGTTTTCCGACAGTTTTAGGCATCATGTAACATTTCATTTAAGGTTTTCATTATATTTCAGGTAGATAGAAATCTTTCTGATTTGGGGATGATCAAGTGCAAAGAACAACCCTGGTTAAGGCCAGTTTGGATAGAAGTTTCTTTCTTTAGGTGGAATTCCACAGCATTTCCTAGGGCACAGTAGTTTTAGGTTTCGATGTGAATTTGGGGCAGTAAACACATGTTAGTGCCTCCAGCTGGGACATTGCTTCTGGGTTTTTGCAGTCCTCCATGTTTAGTTCCCCAGAGTTAACAGTGTTCACTGTTCTGGCCTTAGTGTGTGAATACAACTTTTGTTCATCCTGCCTAATTTCCTGACTCCTGAATAACATGTTACCCAGTAGTTAGACTAAACGATTCACTACCCTTTTTTTGTAGCTGCTTTGGTTTCTGTATTTGAAAAATGTTTGTTATTTTATAAAACGGCATAGTCTCAATTCATTGGGCAACTTTTGGAAACTACCTGTGTCCTTTACCATGACAAATGATGCTTGGTTTGTTGGTACAAAGGCAAACAGGAGAAAACCAAAATAAATATTTAAAATGTGAAACCCAAGCCGCCTTGAGGTTGTGTTCACTTTAGAAGTTACACTCCTAGTTGCTACTTTGTATCTCTAAACAGTATGTTTCAGTGTGTCGGTTGTGTTCTGTGTGTTTGTGTGTGTGTGAGTGTGATGTGTATGCATCTCTGTCTTAGTTCCAACAGGAACTAAGCCTGCAAACCCTGTTGTGTGTTGTCTACATACCTTATGCTTTGGTTCAATAGCATGCAGGAGTGTCTGAGCCAGTTAAACTGATGTAGAGTTGAGGGCATGTCCAAGTTTGGCGGCATGAATAAGATCGAAATGTTGCCTTCGCTGGTGGCTCTGCTTCATTTTAGAATGAAGTAGGATAGAATGACATTACGGAGCAGAGATGGAAGAAATTCAATCTATTAGAAAAGTCATATTCGAGAGACATGAAAAGGAATAAACTAGGTGACACCGTTCTTGCCATTGTTCTTAGCTGATTTGAGAAGAGAGAATAATCCGGGAATATTTGAAATTAGAAAACAGGAGACTCCAACTTTGAATTACTGAAGAAATGATGAAAGTATTTCGATCTGAGCTGTAGAGCAAACTGGAGACAGAGAGGGAAGCTGGGAATCCCATGAGTCAGCTGTGGCTAGAGGGAGGCCTCCTGTGGCTTTGAGGGGGAGAACAAATGGGAACTAGAAAGAGGAACTCTTGCTGTCTGGATGAGCCTGATTTGTGGGTTAACCATGCCAAGGGAAAGTGAGTGACAAGTCTGCACTAGTCGGTTGTTCCCTCCTGTGTGGGAAGCTTTCCCTCCTCAGCTGGGCGCTGTCTACTCTCCACAAATTCAGCTGAACATCCTTTATAGGGCCAAGACAAACAAGGTTGCTCACACACAGCCAAACACAAATTCCCTATACTAAGCACAGAAGGCCAGAGTGGATATAGTGGCAACCCTACTTTCTGTGACTCTTAAAAAGTTCACTGTTCTTGGTGAACCTGTTTGATCCCAAGACTCCTACTGTAAAGCTCCTTCTATGTTTTTGTTTTTTGTTTTGTTTGTGTGTGTGTGTGTGTGTGTGTGTGTGTGTGTGTGTGTGTATTTTCTTGACCCCATATTTTTTACCATAATTATATTGACCAAACTCATTCCTTTCCTGAAAATATTGGGATGGGAACTCTTTGTATAAGTCTGACTGAAAGAATTCATTTAGCTAGTTTTCAAAAGCAGCCTCTCAGCCACTTAGACCGGACAGTTCTTTGTCTTTTTAAAAACTGATTTTCACTTTATATAAATTACCTCAATGGTTTAACAATTTTTTATTGAAGAAAAGTCTTCATAAAACCTTAAACAAATAATTGTTTTCAATGTCAACTCTTAAATGTCCTTTCTTTTATTTATATAAAAAGATTTTAAAAATCATTTTATTGCTGGTTTACTGACAGCCAAATTTATGGTCATGGGATAGGGGTGTGATTCTACTGGAGACAGCTGTCAATGGCCACTTAGTCATAAATTGACCATGTAGTTAGATTCCATCCTCCCTGTCTTCCCCTCCCCTCTCACTGTCACTATGAAGAAATGGGACCCCATTGAGCTCATGACCACCAGTGTGTAACACATTTGTTTAAGGCTTTCTGAGAGCCCTGGCCATAGTACTGTTGTCTGGAGAAGGCTGGGGTAGAGTTGCAGGTCCCTGCTGAGGGGATGAATATAATCCTGAATCTGTGGGTATGCCAGTGAGATGTGTTGCTGGCATCCCAGGTTATCAAGTAGGAAGGATTGTCCCATAAAAATTGTGTATTCTATAATCGTTGGTCCTTAGTTCGCTGAGTAATCTGGGTACTCCTCTTTGTAATGTTATTTCCTTGAAGAAGTGGTTTCTGAGCTTCAGCAATTGAAGTACAGTGGGTAATTGCCACCCTGCCAGTTCCTACAAGATAATGTCATTGCCATCTGGGTGGGGTTCATGATTGAGGAAGAGATCAATAAAATTTGTTTCCGTTTCACAGAAGCTTCCGGAACCCCTTTAAGTCCCTATATTGTATTTCTTTCTTTCTTTTATTTATTTATTTATTTAATTATTTAAATCAAATCGTAATTTACTTATTCACACAGGGGTTATAAACACAAAAAGGCAGGATGTGGGGAAAGGGGACGACACCGGAGCATAGGTGTTCAGGGGGAGTACAGATACCTTTCAGAACAGGGTATCAGCTGGGTGTAGGTTCAAGGGACAGGTCACTATGACTCTGCCTATGATTCACTTGTCCTTATCTAAGTTGGTACTGTCCACTGAGGCTGCCTATTTATAAGACTATGACTACTCAGGCTGGTAAATTTCCACAGAAGCTGCCTGTTTAAAACTAGCTTGTAGCCTTCTGTTTCAGTGTTTTCCCACAGAGACCCAAGACTTTGTGTTAGCATGTATGTATGTCAGGCCTATTGCTGATTTTAGGCCTATGGCTGATTTTAGGCCTACAGTGTATAAGCATGGCTGCCCCTGACATCTCCTCCCTTCTCTAAGTGTAGAAGGGCCATGGCGATTCAATGTTTCAGGAGACTCCTTCTGGGGGGAAACAGTTCCCCCTCTTTTATTTTTAAAACCAGTTTTTCAGAGTTCTTGTAAAATCTGGGCAGAAGGGCCAGCAGCCGCTTCTTCCACACTCAGAGAGTCATAAAGATACTATTTAAAGAAATATAAATCTGCATTAATAATCTCTTTTATCAGAGAACTGTTATAGAACAGCCAACAACTAATCAGTCTATATAATATATCAATTAGTATTTCTTCTTAACAAATAAATACACAGGTTCAGTGGCACATTAATTCTCTTGAGCATCTATGAATTATTTTTATTGGAGAAATGGAAAAGATATAAATATGTTTTCTTTAAAAAACTTGTCCTTGAAGATGGGATGCTTATTTGAGAGAAGATGATGAGATTTTGGAACCAGCTTCAAACCTTTATTCTATATTATTTTTAGATACCTACCCATAGACTAAGTCAGCCATTTAAAACACATAGGCAGGAATCTGACAATAACTGATACAGTCTAAAAGACCTGAACTGTAATTTCTTTTTAATTGACATTTGTTTCTCTGCATAAAGCAAAGGTGCTGAACCACCTACTTGGTTCTCTGTTAAGGCTAGAGCTATTTCTCTGTTTTAAAGAAGTGAAATTAATTTGTTCCTGGTACCTTCTTAATAGGGTGGAGAGACACGTTAAAGATTTTAATCCCTTTCAGATTTGTGATGTCACTTGCAAATACGCCAGGCGCTTCTTTTAACATAAGCAGTTGTTTTGGGCCTAGAGATAGTCCTTATTGCTTCAGTGTGTAGTTCAAGGGTACTTTCTGAGAGCCAGATCCCCATTCCCACCCACTTCTGGGTGGGAGCCTGGGATGCGGCCACAGCCTAATCTGTTAGCATCATGAGGAAAATACCAGCTAGTCTAGTGGGGGATGACAAGTATTTCTAGAACATTTATTTGAGAAGAATACTTTTAGAATAATTGCAAAAAACAAGTAGAGAATTATGTAATAAAACTGCAGCTGCCAGTCTACCACCCACTAATGTGTATGTATTGCTTTTGAATGAAAATAATTGATGTTTGCCCATGCATTGTTTCACTGAAGTCGTAAAATCCTCTGGGGGTAAAGTTGGCTGGGGTTGTTTTGTTTGATTTAGTTTGGGGGTTTTTTATTTGTTTGTTTGTTGGTTGGTTGGTTGGTTGGTTTTGGTTTGGTTTTGGTTTTTCAAGACAGGGTTTCTCTGTGTGACCTTGGCTCTCTTGGAGATTTTGTAGACCAGGCTGGCCTTGAATTCACAGAGATACAGCTGCCTCTGCCTCCTGAGTGCATGTGCCACCACTACCTGGCTCCTTTGGGACTGATATTTTTATCATCCTTTTATTGAGAGGACAAGGAGGGTTAAAGAGGCATTTAGGACTTCACTGTGCTCTTTTCTAAGATTAATCTCATATTAAATTAAATCATATTAAATTCTATAAATTTATCATATAAATTTAAGACACATATTGCTATTGTGAATTGTCAAATGACAGAGTAAAGAACAATATGAGAAGTGTATGATCCTCTCTCAGCTGTCTGTAATCTTGTGGGTAGGGAGGAGAGATTTTGGAAAAGATCGAAATAGGATTACCTGTAAGTCCTGTAATAAATCCTGCAAGTCAGTTGTGAGGACAGTGTGTGAAATGCAAGTGGAGGGAGGAGAGACACACAGTGTTACAAGATGAGTCCAGGTCCAGGTGTTAACAATGGTGGCATCAGATACAGTTTACAAAGTGCCCTTTGTCCTAAACATACTGTCACATCTTTTATATCGTACTGTGTGAAAAGCCCCTACACTAAAATATAAGTTCAGGTGGTAGGATGTTTGTAATATCCAAACATGGGCATTCTACTCCCTGCTTCACCCCCACAGAGGCTCGCCATTGCTCTCAGCATAAATAATGCCCACAGGTTCCTACACACACCCTTGCTGTGCCAAGGCCCAGTATGTGCGATTTCACTCTCACAGTTTCCATGAAAAATGTCCCCTCCCCTGCTATTTTGCAGCCAAGGAGACTAAGACTGAAAAGTTAAAACACTCCCAGAATTTCGACAGCTGTGATTCTAGTCCCTGCCAGTCTCAGGCCCCCAGATCAGAATCCTTCCGGTCTTCTGAAATGGCTCTGCATCTCTGTCAGCTCCCTCAGAGACCTTCCTCACAGGGACTTCCTCTCCTGTGCTTGCACCTGTTTTAGCATTTGAATCAGTGTATTGGGACCACTGAATTGGTGTATTGGCCGATTTATTGAGAACCTCTGTTGTCTCTCACTACTGGACTAGAAATCACAGACTATATGATTTTCACTGTGTGAATCATGGGCCACAAAGTGCCTGTCCATCTAATGGTTGGTGGTGAGGTTATACCTGTTAGATTAAAAAGAAAATGGATATCTGTATTTTTAGTCTTTGGTATCATGTTTTGTGCTGTTTGTCCTTCAGCTTGGTATTCAAGTATTTTGTGATCTGTTCTATCTGGCAACTTCACATGCTCCATAGTCCTGCTGGAAATTCCTTAAGGAACTGTGGTTCTCTTTTCATTTCCCCTCCTGGAAGACCTTTCTCTCTCACCTTTGCTGAAATAAATCCTGTCACTCAAGGTTCAATTTAAGTCTCATCTTTGCCTGACTTTAAAGGTTCAATTTAAGTCCCTCATTTTCTTTCTTTTTCTTCATCTAATCTGTTCCTTTGTTTTGTGTGTGTGTGTGTATTGTTCATGGGACTGGATTGCATAGGACATCTTGTTTAAATATTATGTACAATGTACTTTGACCACACCTCCTCCTAACCTCTCTGTACTTTACCTTTTCACCTCTTCCTGCTCCTGGCGACCACTCTTTTCCCCTTGACAATAGTTTATGTCATTTGAACACATACAATTTTGTGTGTTGATATAAAACATAGGTGCCGCAAAGAATAAACATGGTATTTATCTCTCAGACTGACTTAATTAATTCACTGAATTTGATTATCTCTGCTGAGCCCATTTGCCTGACAATGACATGATTTCATCCTTTCTTATTGCTGAGAACTTTTTCCTTCCACACTTTCTTCATCCGTTCCTCTGTGATGGATACCTCCACTGGTTCCACAGCGTAGCTATTATGAATGGCAATGTAGTAGACATTGATGTGCAAGTGTCTGTGTAATGGTTGCCTTGAGTCCTTTGGGAGTGGCAGCATTAGGTCATATGGTAAATCTACCTACAGTTTTATGGGAAACTCCACACTGATTTCCATCGTAGCTGGACTAGTTTATATTCCCACCAGCAGTGTATAAGGGTTTCCTTTGCCCATATCCATGCTGCATTTGCTGATTGTTTGTTTGTTTGAGACAGGGTCTCTCTATTAAGTCATGGATGTCCTGGAACTCACTATGCAGAGCAGGCTGGCCTTGAACTCTGGAAGTTCACCAGCATCTACCTTCGGTGCTGGGATTAAGTGTTTTAGTGTCATTGTGCTTCAACTCTTGTTGTTTTCTTAATGACTGCCATGCTGGCTAGGGTAAGATGAACTATCAATGTGGTTTTAATTTACATGTTCTCTGATCACTAAATATTTTTCATTATTTACTGATCATTTGTAATTCATCTTTTACTTGTCTGTTCTTTTCATCAGCCCATTTATTGGCTGGGTTATTTGATTTCTTGTTTAGGATTTTGAGTTGTTATTTGTTCTGTTGTGCAGACACTTCTTAATTTCACCAGAATCCACTTGTTAGTTGGTGAAATTGTTTATGAAGTAGCTCTAATCCAATTCAGGAAGTTCTTTTTTGGTGCTTGTATCTTGAGGTGTTCTTCCCACGTTTTCCTCCAGGAGTTCAGAGTTCAGGTCCTACATAATGTCTGTGTTCCACTTGTAGTTGGTGCTTGTTTAAGGTGAGCTCAAAGTCCAGTTTGATTCTTCTGAGTGTGGATGTTTAGTTTTCTCAGCACTTTGTTGGTGTGTTTATCAAAACTCAGGCGGCTGTAGTTGTTTGGGTTATATCAGAATCCTGTGCTACATTCTATTGATCTGTGTGTCTGGGTTTTGTTGGTGGTGGTGGTGGCGGTGGTGCATGTTTCTGTGTGTATCTGTATGTGTCTGTGTGTACACATGCTAGCCAATACCACACTAATTTTAATTCTGTAGCTCAGCAATATAACTTGAAATTAGGTAAGGTGAAGCCTCCAGCATTGCTCTTTTTGTCCAGGATTGCTTTAGTCTCTGTGCTCTTCTGTGCTTCCATTATTGTTTTAAGAATTTTTCTGGTTTCTGTGAAGAATGGCCTGGGATTTTTGTGTGAACTTTATTGTGAATATCTACATTGCTTTGAGTAGCATAATCACCTCTACAATGTTAATTCCTTCAACTCATAATCATGGGAGGTCTTTCTCTCTTCTATGTCTTAAACTTTTTCTGTTTCAGTGTTTTAAACTTTTCATTGAAGAAGTCTTTGAATTCTTTAGTTATGTTTATTCTAAGAATTAAAAAAAAAAAAAGCAATTGTAAAATAGATTGTTTTTCTGGTTTCTTTCTTTTAATTCTTAAAACATTTGTTTGTAGGGCTGGAGTGATGGCTTAGCAGTTAAGAGTACTTCCAGGGGACCAGGGTTCAATTCCCATCACCAATATAGCTGCCCACAGCCATCGGTAACTCCATTCCCTTTGTGAGATCTGATTCCCTTTTTGACCTCCATGACCACTGCATGCATGTGCATATATTCAGGTAAAACACTCATAACATACAAATAAATAAAATCTCAAAGAAATCTTTAAAAATTAAAAAAAAAAAAAACAACCTGTGTATGTTCTTGTGTAAACACATGCAAGATATAGGGCAAGCATCCCACTGCATAAGATGGAGGCCGGAGGACTACTCTTTGGAGTAACCTTCTTCTCTTCTTTCTTTACATGGGTTTCAGGGATCAAACCCAAGTCACTAGGCTTGGAGAGCAAGTCCGCTTAGTCACTGAGTCATCTTGGCATGCCCTGGTATCTTTCTCCGTATGTGTATGTATATATGTGTTATTTATGGTATGTAGGCAATCTGCTGAGTTTTGGATGCTGATTTTGTCTTCCTGCTGCTGTTTGTCAGACCCAAGAGTTTTCTGGTGACGTCTTATGATGTTGAGAATCATACAGTCTGCAAGAGTACCTTGCAAGCCCTTCCATTTTCTCACAAGCTTGTGACCTCTTTATTCAGAAGTCCTATTGTCTGTAATTCGTTATTGTTAATTTATTATGCAGTGTGACGTGGCTTCTATTTCATTACTGTTCTCTATTGCCACTTAACGCTTTCACATTAATGTTTCTTTGAGCTTAAGGATTATTTAACCTATTATAAAGCATGACTTTGAGGCAAAGGAGCATGCCTTTGGCCTCTTATTTAATAGATACACAGTACATCTAGAAACAGCACCTGCTACGAGCACAAACTGTCTGAAACTGAATCGCATTTCTTCAGTTTATTCTGGGTATGAGCTGGATCTAGCTCTCTGATATGCCTCAGTTTCCTCATCTGCACAGTAGGAAAGTGGTCATGTGTATTCTGGGAACTATTGTGAAGATTGAGATAATCCTTATGAAGCCATGACAGATTAGTGACAAAGCACTGTGCTTCTAATTAACATGTAAATATACACCACTACAAGTTAATTAACATAAATATGAAATCACAAATTATGGATCTCCTTGTCATCTTACATACAAGTTTTGTCAGGGGTCTGGGAAGGGCTTTCCAAGGTGGCAAGTTCTGAGAGGAGGCTCAATTGCTGTGAAGGCTGTGGGGCGGCTCTTCAGGCCTGGGCATAGTGCTGAGGCCCTGGAGAGCCCAGCTGGAAACCGGATTAACAGGGTGAGGATGGGCATAGTCTCTCAGCTTGTCTCAGCCCTCAATGTCACAAGCCTCAGAAGGAAGAGGAAAATTCCAAAGCCAGCCCTGTGGTGTGCTTCAGTGCCTTTTCACTGTGGGCTGCTATACAGCCAAGTTTGTATGTGTTTTTCATGACATGGGCTGAGTGAGTAGCAGATACTAAAGCAATCCTGATCTTAAAAGATCTGTTGGATTAAAGGTTGAACTGACTGCCAGAGAATGTAGCATATAAATGCCAGGACTCTGGGTCTGGCTTGTACTGGTTTCCCCTTGTCTCTGCTGGCAATAAATTGCAGCAGTCAGTGGCCAAGTTCTGCTTTAGGATTCACATTGCTTAAGGACATTCTGAATGATCGGTGACAGTTCACAAGGCAGAGCTGGCTCCACAATTCGGAAATAGATGTCTCTGTTTCACAGCTGCAGTCAGGTTTCTGGGAAACACTGGGTTATAGTAGCAATGGCACAGGGGACACTTTGCTCCTGTGCTAACTCCCCTCTTTGGTAGCTGAGCCACTGCTACACCAAGACACACTTGGTCATCATGTTCTTGAGTCTGACCTTGCAATCAGGCCAAATAAAGCCTCAGATCTGAGGCTGATTTCCTCTCAGAGTTTTCCCACTACTTTTCATCCTCTTAGCAGATATTTGTGGACAATATCATTTAAGCCATGTTAATATAAATACCAAGTGAAAAGCTATCATTCTAGCAAAGGTGATTTCACAGTCTCACATCAATAATTCAGAAACTCCTGCTGTAGGAATGACTCTGTATAGGCACTGGTAGGCACCTTTTAGGGCCATGTTGTTGATTACTGACGTTAGAATCTACAGGGTGACAAAATGTTCGGCTTTCTACAAAATAAACAAAAGGCCATTTTTACCCGGTTAGAAGTAGTTATAGACCTGTCCAGAGAAGTTCCGGCATTTCTGTGTGTCACATCTAAGGAAGCAGGAAAACAGAAGCTGTGACCCAGATGTGCTAGATGGGTCTGTGTTGGCTGACCACGGTCTCAGTATTCACAAGCTGCTGGAACAAAGCTCCATGTGTGCACTGGCACTGGTTAAATTCTCATGGTTCTGGAGACAGGGAACTCACAGGTCACAGTGCCCAGTGAGGGCTGCCTCCTACCTTCAAGTGAGCTGCCTCTCACCATATTGTTACAGGGCCTTTTCTCCGCAGGTGCATATGGGAAAAGAGAAACCTATTTTGTTGTTTGCTAGGGATGTAATCCTTCTCTCAGGTCCTTCTCTCAGGACCTTTGTCTAGAGACTTCCCAGTGGTGTCTATGGCTTTAACTTGGGCACTTGTCAGGGAGATGCAAACAGCTTGAGTCTCAGTCTCTAACTAACAGAGTTGTGCCTCACTCTTAACATACTAAACCTCAGGCCTTGCTAACAGTCTGCGTGTTTTTCTGGTCTGCATTTGTAAAAGATATAATCCAATTCAACAAAGGTACATTGGCCCTAATAAATCTTAATTTTATTAAAATGCAGGCATCATTTCTGGCTTGTTTCTTTCCTTTGGCCCTGAGGTGGCAGAGGTGACTTCATTTCTACCTTGCTTCATCGTTGTTACAGCAGTTGGGTTCCGTTTCTTCAAAATCCAAATAAAACATGAAAATATTGTTTAAAAACGAATGTCCTGGGCCGGCCTAGTGCTACATGTCTTCAAACCCAGCACTTTGAAGATTAGAGTCAGGAAGATCTCTGAGTTTGAGGCTAGCCTGGTCTACACAGTGAGTTCTAGGACTCCCAGGGTTATATTGTGAGACCGTGTCTCAAAAACCTAACCAACCAAACAGAGACTAATGGTCTGAATTTAGACTAAAGTAGTTAATTGTTTATGTTTTTAGATTGACATTTCTGAGTGTGTCTTCCATATAGACAAACATGTGGTTATAGAACATTTCCTTAGTTACTTGCATTTGTTGATACCTTGAACATTTGTTAATGCTTGGGAACTAGTGGGGAAACTTAGAGAGCTAGAAAAGTCATTGGAATCAAGAGGAAAGATGGGCTTGGGCGTCACTCCTCAGGGCCCAATTGCCCTGACATAAGAGTTACAATAGGTCTCCTTTTCTCAAGAGGACTTGGTGCCCTCTTCTGACTTAATTGGGCATTTAATTGGGTTTATAGTTCCAGAGGGTTAGAGACATGAGCGTGCAGTGAAGGTATGGAGGTAGGAACAGCTGAGAGCTCACATCTGGAGCCACAAGCAGGAGGCTGAGAACACAATAGGAATGACACAAAAACCTCAAGCCTGCCTCCTGTGACACATCTCCAACAATGTGGCACCTTCTCATCCTTCCCAAACAGGCTCACCGACTAGGGACCAAGTATTCAAATATATGAACCTATGGGGCCATTTTTCTTCAAACCAGAGCAGTCCATGCGAATCTCTAGGCTGACAGAGGGAAGAGCTCTGCTGGGCAGACCCTCTTCTTCTTTTCTCTACTTCTGAAATTATAGCTAGTCAACCAACCTATGCAGATACTCTGAAGTGCTTTTTTATGTCTTGGATGGTTTGTAATGATTTTTATCTTTTTAAATATTCATCATTTCTTCATAGTAAAAACATTTCATATACTGTCTTAGGATTTTCTGAGTGGAAGATCCCTGGATTTTTTTATCTTTTAAATAAAAGCCGTGTATATATGTACAGTTTTAAAAGTAAACACTTACAAGATTGCTTGTTTTGTTTTTAAAGCAGACGACTACGACAACAACATCAAAAACAATAACAACAAATTGCTTGAACTTTGGTTTCTTTGCTCATTTTCCCCTTTCTGTGTTTTAGGTGACTCTTTGGATATTCTGGTTTATGGACTTTTGAGCATGTCTCCAGCTGCAGGAGGTGTGGCTGCCTTGCTGGCTGTGCCTTCTTGTTCCCCAGCAGAGCTATTCTCTTGCTATCTTTGTCAGTGTGACTGGTCATGATGGTGACATATAGTGAATTGTGATTGTCTTTCCTGCCCTGTGCAACCTTTGTTTTCTTGTACTTCACACCAGTACATCCCAGGCTCTTCCTGAGTTATCTACATTTCCTCTCAGGATCTGGTGAGATGTATTGGTGTTTGACTAAAGTTCTAACATCCTTTGGCCAGCAGAGTTGCCAGTTAAACTGCTTGAGTTGAACAGAAGAAGATTTTAATAACCACAGAAAAATAACAACAGCACATTGTAGAAAGCCCATCATAACCCGGCAGTAAGAGCTTTTTGTCTGGAAAACATGTTTTCTCTTGCTACTGAGATAATAAGGTTTAGGGCTGGGCATGTAGCCTGGTGGCTGCGCATGTTCAAGGACTCAGATTGTACCCCAGCTCCTCAAAGGGGGAAAAATGGGAGAAATGGGAAAACGAGACTGAGAAATGAGTTCTTCTGCTCAAGCTTGTGAAGCCCACCTGATGGGCAAATGTACACATCGTCTTAATGCTAGGATGCTCCATAGTCACCAGGCTTACTAAACAATCCCAGATGCCTAGCTGGGCATAGCTCTGAAGGCTATTTGGGCAGTGTTTCTTAAAGCAAAGGGAACTGTGCTGGAAAAGGCATGGTTCAGAGTTAAATGCGGCTATCAGGAAGTGTGACAGGGTCCAGCTGATCAAGAACAGCAAGAAAATCAGAGCTTTGGTGCCCAGTGATGGCTGCTTATACGTCACTGAGAAAGCAATAATGTTCTGGTTGCTTGACTTGGTCAAAACATATAGTTGGTGATATTCCTGGAATCCAGTTTAAGGTCATTAAGTAGCCTGTGCATCTCATTTGGCTCTGAAGAAAGGCAAGAAGGAAAGATTATGTTCAGACATTTTCTGAGGGAAATGCTGTGGTAATACGTTTTCATATTTAAAAAATTGGAAATGAAGTGAAGGGGGAAGTTATCTAATGAAGTACCAGTGGCCTATTTATTTTAAAATGACTCATGCCCTTTACCTCAATTTATAAACCATTTTAACCTAAATATCCTAAAGTTACAAGCTAGTGCCTGTGTGCTACATCATTTTGGGGGGTTGAAGATAAAATCAGCTTACTACACAGGTCCCATTAAATTGTGTTTCCAGCCATAAGCGATGGTAAATGGATTTAATCCAGAGGTCCAGCCTGGTCTACTGAGCAAGTTCTACATAGTGAGATGCTGGCTCAAAAAAAGAAAAAAAAAAAAAGAAGTTTCTATTTGTCTAGGAGCCTGGTAGAAATTTACATGCATGATTCTGCATTTTTTGAGTGCCAATTCATATTGGGAAAAAGAAGTTAAGATCATGGCCTGCGGTGGCAAGTGGAGTCGATGTTTCTCTCTGCTAGAGAAAGTTAAAGGATTTGAATGGATGTAATGAGCAAGCTTTGGCATCAGGATATTTTTACTGCAATTAGAGAGGACAAAGTTTGATGTAAGCACAAACTTTTGACTCTTTAATCATTTCTGTAATAAAAGTAAGAGAAAGTTATGGAATGTGGCATGGTTCCTATAAATTTATACTATTGATGTATTGCTAATCTTTCATACAGAAAACACCCCCTCTTTCAGTTTATTATATAATATATGGTATTTGACATTTTAGTGGTTGAAATATCCAATCTTTTGATACTGCAGCA
The DNA here is from genome assembly GCA_021653895.1 of Mastomys natalensis. NCBI lineage: Eukaryota > Metazoa > Chordata > Mammalia > Rodentia > Muridae > Mastomys > Mastomys natalensis. The sequence continues at coordinate 262,663 of JAJTUV010002074.1, read as the reverse complement.
TGTCTCTTGTTATTTACAAATGTGTCGGACTACATTCATAACTATCCAAGAATACACGTAGCCCATAGGATGAAGGCTGTATAAGCTGAATACTGCATCAGATTATGTGTCCTGAAGCTATACAGCAGGGTTCAAATCCAGGCCCTGCACCTATTAGTTAAGCTTGCTGGGCCTCATTGTTCTTATTTGTAATGTGGACAGAATAGTAGGTGTGTTGTGATGAATGCGAATGAATACATGTAAAAGTCTTGCTTGGTGTAGTAAGAGCTCAATAAAGGTTTTCTTTTTCTTTTGTATACTCTCAACCAGGAGATTGAATCCACATCGATTTCTACATGTGTGTCTTGCTAGAGAACCAAACCCAAGGTCTCACATACAGTAGACAAATGCTCACCATGGAGCTAGCTATATGGCAGCCCTCAAAAGATAGCACCCGTTTTTGTTTCTAATCACTTAACTGAATCTCTAAGTGACGATTTAGAGCAGCGGTCTCAACCTGTGGGTCTTGACCCCAGTTCCAATCAGTGATCCAAAGAGTACTTAATTTTCAAAAGAGATTTTATTTTATTTGTGTATATGTATGTGTCCTTCCGTGTGTATATGTATCTATGTGCATGTATGTAAACGTGTTGTGCCTTTGTCTGTGGAGACCAGAAGAGGTCATTAGAGCCCTGGAGTTGGAGTTAAAGTTGGAAGAGTTGTGAGCCACTTCCTTGGGTTTAATTTTTTAAGGCTGTTTTCCTTGGTCAGGACCATGTGGCTGTGATAAGAACTCTCTCCCCAGTTGTGGTTTTATTATCTGCAGCTTGAAACTTGCCTTATCTCTGCAGACTGAGGTTCTGATGGTCATTGCTAAGTATCTTTACCCTTCAGTTTACAGATCACCATTCTGGATTTTGAAGGTCACTGACCTGATGGTGGTGGTGAGCCATGGCTGCCGATGATAAAGTTGCTATCCTAACTGATGATGAAGAGGAGCAGAAGAGAAAATATGTTCTTGCTGATCCCTTCAACGGCATCTGCAGGGAACCCGAACCACCTTCTAACGAAACTCCCTCCTCCACAGAGACTTCCCGCCATTCCCGAGGAGGAAATAGACTGGATAGAGAAACACTGTGTGAAAATCAACAATGACCTTCTCATCTCCAAGGTGTTTTATTTTTTCTTTTACTCCGCCTATGGCTCTCTCTACCCTCTCCTACCTGTGTATTATAAACAGCTGGGAATGTCACCTAGCCAGAGTGGACTGTTGGTGGGCATTCGATACTTCATTGAATTCTGCAGTGCCCCCTTCTGGGGTGTAGTTGCAGATCGTTTCAAAAAAGGCAAAGTTGTCCTTCTCTTTTCGCTTTTGTGTTGGGTTTGTTCAACCTGGGCATTGGATTTGTCAAACCTGCTACCTTGAGATGTATACCAAAGATCCCCCCAACAGCTCACCCGACCAATGTAAGTCACCCAGTAACCGTCCTGCCAATGAATTCCTCCACTGTCGCTTTCTTTACCACCCACCAAAATCACGTGAGAAAAGGAACCTGCCATTGTCTGAAACAGAGCCCAATATCTCAGACATAGATCTCTTGTCAACAGAGTTGACTTTGACCAGTGAACCCACCCTACGGCCCCAGACAGAGGGAATTACCCACCATGTTACAGACTTAATTTTGAACACAAGCACAGTGACTCTGCTCCCCACAGGAAATGTCACCAGGGAGACAACCATTGCTGTGGTCACCACCACCAAATCTTTACCATCTGATCAAGTCACCCTTGTTTATGACCAACAGGAAGTTGAGGCGATATTCTTGGTTATCTTGGTGGTTGTCATAATAGGAGAATTTTTCAGTGCCTCTTCTGTCACGATTGTAGACACAGTAACCCTCCAGTACCTGGGAAAACACCGAGACCGCTATGGGCTACAGCGCATGTGGGGCTCCCTGGGCTGGGGCCTGGCCATGCTGTCTGTGGGCATTGGGATTGACTACACTCATATAGATGTGCTCATTGATGGGAAAGGGTGTAAGCCTCCCGAGTACCGGAACTACCAGATCGTCTTCATCGTCTTTGGAGTTCTCATGACCATGGCCCTGATCGTTGCCACTCAGTTCCGGTTCCGCTACAACCACTTCAACAATATGATGATAAAGGGAAGAGGTGAGATCCCACAGGTGGAAAGGGACAACTCCACAGAGTCCTCCGAAGAGACTCCAACTGCCGCGACTCACTCACAGGCCTTCAACTTCTGGGACTTGATAAAGCTGCTGTGTAGTGTGCAGTATGGCTCGGTGCTGTTTGTGGCCTGGTTCATGGGCTTTGGATACGGCTTTGTGTTCACCTTTCTCTACTGGCACTTGGAAGACCTAAATGGCACTACAACCCTCTTTGGGGTCTGTTCAGTCCTGAGTCACGTGTCCGAGTTGACCGCTTACTTCTTCAGTCCACAAGCTTATTGAGTTGATTGGCCATATCAGGTATGAGAATGCTTTCTATTGGCTGCTCCTCGGCAACTGAAGTTTCCACTTCCAAGTATAGCTTCTTAAGAGTGTTATGCTTTGGGTGGGCCTGTGTTGGAGTGGAGCTTTCTGCTACTCCTCCTCCAAACAGAAATAAAAGGAAGTAAGACCTGGGCTTAGCTGGATTATCTAAGAGGAGCAAACAGGAGGCTGCAATAACCCCCACACCCCCAAAAGACACATAGGTATGAGGTTGTGTATCAAGGGACTCTGACAACTAATATTTCCAAGTATCAATGTAGTGATCTCTGTTAGTCCTGAAATGCAAGGCTGACCTGTCTGTGGCACTTATGAAGGATGGTTTTAGTGGGTAATGATTGTCTTTCTCCAGCCTTTATACAGTCTCAGATACCTACTAATAATATAGAGCTAGGGACTAGGGTGTAGAAGCAATGCCAGAGGCTGGCATGTAGCTCAGTGACAGAGCCCTTGTGAATGTGAGTTTTGATCCCCAGAACTGCTAGGAAAATAAAAAAGAAAGAAAGGGAGGAAAAAATAACTGTTATATTCAATAAAATATATTTATTTTGTTGTGATATAACATACATAGTCCTCTAATCCATGGTTTTATATGAAAGAGATTTTCATATAACATTTCTCCTGATTTAGCTTAGTTTTTAAAGTTTTTATGTGTCTTCATGACCTTTTCCCTGAAGTTTCTTATGTCATCCTTTTAGTTAAAATAAAATAGACAATTGCCTACCTTTTCTGTAGTGTAGTCTTTTACCGTTAGAATCTTGTAAAGCAGATCAAAAGGTACCTGGCTCTATAGTCTTTCTTGGTCTAAAATGGGGAGTGAGCTACACTTAACACTTATGCTATAGAAAAGTGCAACAGATCTGTCCATAGACTACTAGGTTGATCTCACTGTATACCGGCTGTTGTATGTCTGTGATACTCTTCAGATCTGTGTTGCAGATCATAGGACATTTTGCAGGCATCACAGTGGGAAGGCTTGGAAAACAGTGAAGTTTATTCATTTTAAACTGAAGAGAATGTTTTCTAATTTAAAGTTCCAATGAGAATCACACTTTCCCATACGTCACTGTGAAGAGTTTTTCTTTTTGGTTTTCTTCGTGAGGTTATGCCCTGTTCATTTTCTTCCTCATATCTTTGATCGTGTGCTGTCACTAAAAGCCAGGCGGTGTATGGATGGTTCCCGGATTTTGAGCCCCTTTTCAGAAAAGGGACTTAAGTATTGGGGATTCTCAAAAGCACCCTCAATCTTGTGTAAGCCATGCCTAGTGCATCGCCCTTGATGAGTTTGTTACACCCTGGATATGAGAGTGGGCCTCACTGCTCAAAGTATCTTTTGAATCAGTATTTTATTTCAAGGGGCATGTCCAGTTAGGTGTCAACAATGAGTAGAATCCCAAACAGAGTAATTTAACAGCCAACAACATAGTTGAAAACAGTATAAAATATATGTACATTTTCAAATAGAGCCCTCCTTACATCTAAAAAAAGACACCTTCTGGATAAGAAATATATTTTCTTTTTATGTTTTTTTTTTTGTTTTGTTTGTTTTCTAGTACTGGGGATTGAGCCCAGGGTCCCCTGCATGCTAGCTAAGCACTCTGCCACTGAGCTATCTTCCCAGGCCTTAGATACAAACCTTCCATAACAAAATCATAGTCAGTTCACTGCTGTGTTTGGTAATTCAATGAACTAAGCAGTATCATAACTACTTAGAAATCTACAGTTCACATAAACTTAATTCCCTGTTTTATGTTTATATGTATGTGTATGTAAACATCTCCCTTCTCCTGCTTAGTGATGTAATCAAGAAGGGGGCTCCTGTGGTTTCATAGTTGCTCTCAAGAGAGCTTTGAGGATGCCATCAATGTGAGGTTATTCTCCCATTTTAAATTCTGTTCATTAAAATATTAATTAGACTCTTGAGGGATAGCTGAGTTGTTAAGATGTTTTCCACGCAAGCACAAGCACCTGAGTCTGAATTCCTAGACTCCACATGTAATCTGGATGTGGTAGTGCAGTCTGAAATTCCAGTACTCCGGCGGAGGTGGAGGAGGGGTGAGCTCACAGGCTGGCTTAGTCTGTGACACACAGCAAGGAAACAACAGAGAGACCCTGAGTCACACAAGGCAGGTGGTGAGGATGGCCACCTAAGGCAGTCCTCTGACTTCACACACGCCTAGCATATGTGCATCTGCAGTCACAAACATGACCATTCACATACAGTCACACATATCATACACAGATACACAAAACATGTTACTAATTAAAAAATTCTAATAAGATTAAGCCCACACTTGTACTCAGAGATGGAGGGCTATTTCTCTGGGTATCAACTTTGAGAGCCCAGTCAGACGTTTGTTGAGCCGTGGGAGGTGAAATGTGTAAAATGATCACTCAACTTTTTGTTGGAAAAATATCAGTACATGAAAAAGCCTAGGGAAGTATCTTTCTAAGAATTTTAGACTTTATACAAATCCATAAATCTCCTGGTGTATTTCTATGCATTTTGTTGTTATTTGGTTCCATTGAGAGTTTTTAGAGTTAATAATAATGTAAAAATTTGAAAATAGTATGCAACTATGACTTCATAAAAAAAAATTGTGCATTAGTATGTGGTATGTGTGTATATATGCATACATGTGGAGACTATATTAGGTGCCATCCACCTTGTTTTCCTTTTCCCTTATTTTTCTCTTTACTTTTGGGGAGTGCTCTGAGGCTTGGGGTAAGATCTCACTGGGTAGCTCTGGCTGGCTTAGAAGCCTTTATGTAGACCAGGCTGGCCTCAAACTCACATAAATTCACCTGTCTTTTCCTCCTAATGATGGGATTAAAGGAGACAGGCACCTTGCCTGCTCTCCTTGGTTTCTTAAAGCAGGATCTGTCTCTAGTCTGGGATTTGCTAATTAGTCCAACAGCCAGAGAGCCCGGAATCTGACTGTCTCCCAACTCCTGGAATACAAGCATGTGCTGATGTGCCTGTTTACATGGGTTCTGGGTATTGAACACAGGTCCTAATTCTTGGAAGGCGAGTATTTCATGATGATTAATCTTTCTCACCAGTCTACTGTTTTCAAAGATTGTTGAGATAGTTTCACAAATGAAGACAATTTCACAGGAAAACATAGTTTTAAAAAAACTGTCTATTAGTTTTGAACCATTCAGTAATTAAACAGTTCCACAATTGTACACAGCGTTTCAAGGAAAAATTCAACAGTCTAACATACAGAGGCAAAGAATAAATAGTTTCTGATTGTGCCTTGGATTTTGTCCTTCTTTGTAAGGTAACTTTGGCAAATATGATTCTTAATGTTTGCACTAAAAAGTCTTTTATTTGAACTCATAAGACTTTGGAATTTCCTGCAAGTATATTTCTAGCCTGTTTATGTAAGGATGGTTTACTGGAGTTCTAAAGGTAGCATAAGAGCATGTTTACCTTGATGAACACCTGAAGAGTGATGAGTAGGTTGTGACCAAAAATAAATCCTACTAAGTCATTGTAAATTTATAAGCCATCGTTACTCAGTATGTGGCTACCACCTATGTTATTCTAGTTAAATTTATTTTCATTTAAGGGCTCTATGGAAATTTACTTAATCACTTTGCCCCAAAATTCTCATATTTAAGGTCAGTTCTGGCATGCAATATTAGAGGGAAGAAAATATTACCCACTGTTTTCTATGTATTAGATACTTATATATGTACTTAATTCTAGCTATGTACTATAGGCTAGCCAGTTTGGCAAAGATGACACAAACAATAAGAGGAGCTCCAGGCATCCAGAGGGAAAGACTGCAGGAAGACCCAGGACAGGTGGGAAGTGCAGAGCTGCACCTGACTGAGGATTTTGGAAAGAATACACACCACAGTATACTCATTGGAGGAACACAGAGCCTGGAAGAGGGAGACATGCCATCCCTATATGTGTCAAGATTTGCTTGTTTCTCATACTTTTCCTTGTTTCTACCCATCTCTTGCTTCTGGACTTGATGCCTCTGAAGAGCACTGATTCCCAAGGCTATGCTTCCTGGGATCTGCCACCCTGTCTTCTTCAGAGATCAACAAATGTATTGGTTCTCCACCAGGAGACTTCTAAGAAGGCTTTTATAGTTCCCCATACCCAGGCTGTGTCTAGATCAGTGACATCAGATGCCAGTGTGTATTTTCCAAAGTCCCTAGAGGGTTTCACTCTGCAGCCAAGGTTAAGAAATGCTGAGCTAATTAGATGCATGGCTGACACAGGAAGTCGGAAAGATCTAGGGGTTATTCATTCATTTATTTATTTGGCCTTCCGGGAATATGTAGCATGGCCCTATAACCTTTGCACTTCTATTCCTTAATCCTTCTAAGTAGTCCTTTCATTCCTGGAGTGCTTCTCACACATACCTGTGGTAATTGGTACTCAGGGAAACCGGCTTGTAGTAGGTCATTCCACTGCTGTACTCCGGCTGGGATATGGAAGGTCAAACTTATGCTGGCATGAGCAATGGACCTTTCTTTGGTGGCAGATGGGAATCATAGCAATGTTCAATGCAAGCAAGGTCTCATTTTTCACATGAGATGGCCACTATACTACAGAGTGTGGCCTACAGCCAACTCTGAAGTTGGGGCCTACGAGAACATTCTTAGAGTCCCTGTGGGAGGCAGTAACTGAACTGCAGAAGTAGCAGCAGAAAGGGACACTTTGGGAAGGTGAAACTGATGGACTAGATCAGTAAGTGGGAGGTTACAGCCCTGATGTGTCCAGGTAGGCTTTGAAATAGGAAATCCAGAAAAGAGAGAGTTGAAGAAAAGGGGAAACATAATGATTTAGTGTTGGGTTTAATTTGGAGTTGGAATATGCTATAGGGAACTGTCAGACATGTAGTTAACTACTCTAAGCTTGGGCATAAAGATTTGGTACAGTTTAAATCACAAGCATAGATAAGATTGCTAAGGAAATCTTATAGGCTAAAAAAGGTAGTGGGCTGTGGAAAATCAATTACAGTTCTCTCCAAGACAGCATTGCAAGTCCCTGATGGTGTTGAAGTATTGATCTTGACTTCTGGCTTTAAGTAAGTCCTGGCATGCTGCGAGCATGCAGTGTTTTAGGGATGTGCTATGGATTTTATGTAGCTAGTTTTCCACATCTGGATTCAGAAGAGTTGACCTTCAAGCATCCTCCCATATGATTGTGAGAGCCAGTGGCCTGGTTTATAAAAGGCTGCTTCATAGCAAATGCTAGCACAAGCTGAGCTAGGTAGCCAATCTAGAGAGAGAGAGAAGAGACAGAGACAGAGAGAGAGAGAGAGAAGAGAGAGAGAGAGAGAGAGAGAGAGACAGAGAGAGAGACAGAGACAGAGAAGAGACAGAGAGAGACAGAGAAACACATTTGCTGGTATGCATAAAGATGCATATGAAGAACAGAAGACATCAGGTTTCCTTCCTCAGATGCTATTCACTTTGTAGGGATGACAGGTTCTCTCTCTGCCCTTGACTTTGCCAGTAGGCTAGACCAGCTGGCCAGTGAGCTCCAAGGAGCTGGTTGTCTCTACCTCTCAGCACCCAGATTGCAAGAACATGCCACCACACCTTATATTGGTTTGGGGTTCAACTCAGCAAGGACATTGACAACTAAATTATCTTCCCAGCCCAGAATTTTAAATCCTTATAAAACATGAGATGGTCTTAGAAATCAGTCTAGATAATTAAAATTAATTAGTTCCAAACAATCAAGTACCTTTGCCTTTGGTGAGTTGATGGAGTCTAGCTAGTTAATAAAATAAAGCATACTAACTTGGCAATGGGAAATTGATACCCTGTTTCCTCTGCCTGAGCTGCCGGAGTAGTTGACTGTTCTTCATTGTCACACAGAAGGCAGGGATACAGTGTAGTCAGAGCTGCACTCTTGCTTCCGGTGTCAGCGTCAGTATAGAGAATGTGGAATGATGACTGGTCTGTTGTGGAAATTAGTGTTTAACCCCAAGATCTGAGGCAGGTGGATTGCAGTAAAATGACTGTGTCCTTTGCCTTCTGTGTAAAGGAGACTGTCATCACCCTGGAAGCCTCTATTTTGCAGTGTTCAGTTTGTTATTGCTTGTCATACTTTTTCATTGTGCCATGAAAAATGTGGTGAAGCACTGCAGAGGACAAATGTCCTGGTCAGTCAGCAAACACTTGTATTGAATGTTTACATCAGCATGTGCTTTTAACAGTTATAGTATTGAAGTATTGGTGTGTGGCAAGCAGCCCAGTTCTTCCAGAGGCAGTTCATAAAGACTGTGATTTGTGCAGTTCTGAATTCTGTCTCTTCAGTTATTAAATTCTAAGCTCTTTATGACATTATTTTGCCCATTTTACACTATATTTAGTTATATTAATTCTCACATGCTAGATGAACTAGATTGAGATAAAACCATTCAGGTCTCTCATTTAAAGACTTGCCTGGCAGCTTTGGCTTGAGCCTGCACTGGCTTCTATCTGGTGTCAGGTTTGTCCCTAATAAGACAGTGCTGGGTGTGCTGTGTGTGTGCTGTGTGCATTGTGTGCTGCGTGCTGTGCTGTGTTGTGGCTGTTTCGTGTTGTTGTGTGCTGTTGTGTGCTGTGGTGCTGCTGTGTGTGTGCTGCTGTGTGTGCTGCTGTGTGTTGCTGTGTGTGCTGCTGTGTGGTGTGCTGTGTGTGCTGTGTGTGTGTTGCTGTGTGTGCTGCTGTGTGTGCTGTGTTGTGCTGTGTGCTGTGTGCTGTGTTGTGCTGTGGTGTGCTGTGTGTGTGCTGTGTGCTGTGTGTGCTGTGTGCTGCTGGCTGTGTGTGCGTGTGTGCTGTGTGTGCTGCTGTGTATGTGCTGCTGTGTGTGCTGCTGTGGTGGTGCTGCTGTGTGTGCTGTGTGTCTGTGTGCTGTGTGGCTGTGTTGTGCTGCTGTGTGCTGTGTGTGTGCTGTGTGTGCTGCTGTGTGCTGTGTGTGCTGTTGTGTGCTGTGTGTGCTGCTGTGTGTGCTGTGTGCTGTGTGTGCTGCTGTGTGTGCTGTGTGCTGTGTGTGCTGTGTGTGTGCTGTGTGCTGCTGTGTGCGTGTGCTGTGTGTGCTGCTGTGTGTGCTGTGTGGCTGTGTGTGCTGTGTGCTGTGTGTGCTGTGTGTGCTGCTGTGTGTGCTGTGTGTGTGTGCTGTGTGTTCTGTGTGCTGTGTGTGCTGTGTGCTGTGTGCTGTGTGTGTGTGCTGTGTTGTTGCTGTGTTGTGTGTTTTGTGTGCTTGTGTGTGTTGTGCTGTGTGTTGTGTGTGGCTGTGTGTTCTGTGTGCTGTGTTGTGCTGTGTGTGCTGTGTGTGCTGCTGTGTGTGCTGTGTGTGCTGTGTGTTCTGTGTGCTGTGTTGTGCTGTGTGTGCTGCTGTGTGTGCTGTGTGTGTGTGTGCTGTGTGTACTGCTGTGTGCTGTGTGCTGCTGTGTGCTGCTGTGTGCTGTGTGTGCTGCTGCTGTGTGTGCTGTGTGCTATGTGTGCTGCTGTGTGTGCTGTGTGCTGTGTGTGCTGCTGGGTGTGTTGAGCTGCAGTTTTATTTAACTATAAATCTGGATGGCAGTAATTACATAGGAATTCCGGGGAATTTCATGAGCATTCATGTACATCACTTAGTGTGGGTTGGGTAGAGAGCAAAGATGGGGGAAGTAGAAAGGTCTGCTGTTACTAGCTGTAATACTTGAGTGTGACGTATTTTTAAAATTTAAAAAATATATTATTGTGTGTGTGTGTTCACATGATGCTTCTGTATGGGCTACGTTGTGAGTGTGAGTGTGTGTGTGTGTGTGTGTGTGTGTGTGTGTGTGTATCAGAGAAAACCTCCAGCACACAGTTTTTTTTTTTTCACTTTTACATGGGTCCTAGGAAGCAAACTCAGGTCACTTAACTTGCACAGCAAGTACCTGCTGGGCCATCCACTATCCCAAGTAACTTATTTTCAGTTTATTAGAGTAGTAAGGAAAATACACAAATCACACAGTTTGCATCTGAAAGTAGATGCAAATACAATTAGTTCTAGGCTCCCTGCTGACTTATTTAGTGTGGTGCTGTGTGTGTGACTAGCACAGCACATGTGTGGAGAGAGTGGAGTCTGCTTATGGGAGTCAGGCCTTTCCTTCACCATGTAAGCCCTTGAAGTGAAGCGCATGCCCATCAGGTTTGGTGGCATGAGCACCTTGCTGACCCTAGGTGCTTTTTTCTAAGATACCCTCTTTTGCAGAAAAAGTGGTACATTGTGCCCAGTCTAAAGACGAGGGTGGGGGGCTCTGCCAGACTTTGCTAGCTGGTGCTCCTTAGAGCCACGGGGACAGATCTTGTTGGTTAAAGTGCTTGCTTTGCAAGTATGAGGACTTCCATTCAGATCCCCAGAAACCATACAAAGCTGGACTGATAGCACATATCTGTGTTCCTGGCATCTCCACAGAGAGATGAAAGGCAGAGTAGGAATTCCTGGAAGCTCCTGGGCCACCCAACACAGTGTGTGCAGTGGGGACCAGAGACCCCATCCTATGGTGAAAGGCAAGGACTGGAACCAATATTGTCCTCTGATTTCCACACGTGCCAACACACACACACACACACACACACACACAACCAGTATTTCCTATGGAAATGCATGCACAGTCATACCCACACAATCACACATACAATCACACAATCACACCACATACAGAGGGGGGAGGGAGAGAGGGAGAAAGAGAGATGTTCCACCATCGTCATGGAACACAACAATGAGTTCTCAGTTCTTCCAAGGTTGATGTCCTGACTAGCATGATCCTAGTTGCATAAAGGAGAAGGTCATTTATTTCTTGTAGTGACTTGCTGCAGAAAATCATATTTCTATCCTGGTATCTTCACTTAAAAAACCTGTTTATAGAGAAAGTTGGGACAAGTGATTCTGTTTTTACTGTCATTACTTCAGAGCTGCCTGCAGGGAAGGAGTTAGGACTACTGCCACTGACTGACTGTGGACCACAGGAAGGTGGTTTTACCAGTTTTTCTTTAAGCCCCAGATTACAGAACTGCTGTTTTCAAAACAGTCTTCTGTTTTAGACGGGAGTAATTTTTCACAGGAGATTTAGAGCATGTATTAAAGATACTATTGTCAGAAAAAAAAATGATATGTTATCACCACATTCGCTCAAGAGGCATAAACTTGAATATTTTAAAAAATGTCTTTGTAAATTGAGTCAACTCTACATACATGTGCACAGGCACACACATATGCACATGTATACACACACACAGACACACACACACACACACACACACACACACACACACACACACACAAGCATTCTCTAAAAGAGACACCATCCCCACACGATGTTCAGACTTCTCTGGGCCTGTAATAGGGTTGAGTGCCTTGTCTGACTTTTGGTGATGACCTTCACAGAGTCAGATGAGACGATTTCCTCTGATAAGGTAGGGACCCTGTAGAACTCCTAACTCCTGGCAGAGGATTCCATCCACCAGAAATACAGCCAGAAGTATCTTCCTGTGTGGAGTCTGCAGCTCCAGTTGTCACCGTTCCCTCTAATTCCTGAAAAGCTAAGAGAAAGGCAGTTCTAGCCAATACAAACAATACCAGCTATAAAATTTGACTAGGCACCTCACCAGGATCTGACATTGAAAGAAAATTTGGCAATGTCAGTGATATTTCCAAAGTTGAGAGGGCAGTGGGATGCATTCTATCTATAAAGAATCCAGTGAGACATAAACCCAACCAGGGATTCCACAGTGACCAAAGAGAGGCAATCTGTAGCAGTTACTGACTCTGGGACAGCACAGCCGGGCCCTGGGGACTGGAGAGACTAGGGGATCAGTACTTGATTCCTGGGATAAGTGTGTCCCTGGCTTTTCAGCAGCAATGGCTTGTCTTCAACATTGAACTTGAGTGTTAAACAACACAACACAGTAGAAGACTACACTAACTCTAGTTGTAACAGAACCAGAGTTTAGAAGGTCTGAGGTTTAAGAAGCCAGGAATTTAAGGGATGAGGTTATAATGACTCCTAGTACCTTGCTGGTCTATGTGAGGCACTAAGGAAGATAATACATCTTTATTCCTGTTGCCAAGAGACCCTTGTTTAATACAGTCCTGTTTCTGAAGAAACTAAACAGAACTCTCCAATCCAATTTTGTGTGCATGTCTGTGTGTCTGTCTGTGACTTATAGACACATATAAAGTTAATAGTACTTATAAAGTATAAAATATTAGTACAACTGGGTAGATCTGAGATGGAATTATTAAGTAGGTAATAAAATGAGCCAGTTAGCACTTTTCTTATTAGGAAACAAAGTTAGTTACTTCAGAGTTTTAGATTTGTTTTTATCTGTGCAGATGGGTGAGAAAGAGAAGCTAGGTCAGAACAAGCCCATCACCAGTGGATCTCCTTTGTTAGTTGTGCAAACTGGAGCATTTTGAAATTAAAATAAGAACAACTCTTGGCTAACCAAGTCCAGTTTGTAAATGGAAGATATATAAGATATATAAGGCATATTTTGTAAGTGCAGTACATAATGATAGGAATTAAAAAGGAAAGAAATAAAATACAAGACAAATGGCTTACATTCGCTTTAGTGCTATTTCTCTCTCTCTCTCTCTCTCTCTCTCTCTCTCTCTCTCTCTCTCCCTCCCTCCCTCCCTCCCTCCCTCCCTCTCTCCCCCACCTATCTCTCGTTTGTGTGTGTGTTAGAGGACAAGTTTTGCTGCTGGTCCTCTTCAGTTGCTGTCTAGTTTTTTTTGAGACAGACTCTCATGGGCCTGGAACTCACCAAGTAAGCCAGGCTTGCTGACCAGTGGCACAGAATTTGCTTGCTTAACTGGAAGTGAGGGCTGCCACTCCTAGTATGTTGTTTTTATATGGGTTCTGGGGATTCAACTTAGGTCATGCTTCCAAGGCTAGCCTTTTACCAATCAAGCTACCAACCTAGCCCCCTTAGTGTCATTTCTTAAGGCCTTGGGAATATAATATACGCATTCAATCTCTGTGATAGCTTGCATACAGCTTAATTGTAAATAGCTATTATTATTTTTATGTGGGTTGGTTTCTGTTTTCCAATTCCTTTCCAATTCTGCTTTCAAAGAAATCAATACATGTCAGAAAAGCTTCTCGGAGTTATTTCAAGTTTAGAATATCAGTACTAAAGTGTATGAAGTAAAGTCTGAAAAAAATAGAAGGACTTGTGATTAGGACTCGAAAGGAAGTGATTTGACTTTTATGTCCTTTGAAAAAACATTGTTGCAAATATATACCTGTATAATATATCCTAGCCCCCAGGCTGACTTATTAATAAGGGTTCACTTGGAACCTAGCATTCATAGCTCACAACAAAAGGCCACTGTTCCAAGAACAAAAACAAATCCATGGTGTTCAGTTGTTAGCATTGTGTTCTCTTCCACCTTCAGAGTTGATGAGGCACTTGAAGGCTTAAAGACAGCAGGACTGGCTTGTTACACTTCCATAGCTGTGAGACTGTCACCTGCTCCTGTTCTCTACACACCAAGGTGCTAGCCAAGGTGTACTGGACAATGGTGAAGACTGTCCCTACATGTCTCTGTTTACACAATCACAGTGAGACTCATCTAGTAGTGTATGCTAATCTTAAGTTTAACATTCCAAGTGACCTAAGAATTACATAAGGTAAAGGAACATCTACACACACACACCACACACACTACACACACACACACACAAGAAACATGTGGCCAAATTGTATGTTTCCTGTCCTTTTTCTACAGCAAAAAGCAGACCAATGACATTCAGTATGATGTAGTCATAGGAAGGAATTGCATGCAAGAGGTAGACTAAATATGTCAGCATAGAAGGCTCTCAAAATACCAAACAAAATTAAGTGAGTAAATGTCTGAATGATATGCTTTGATACATTTATTAGGTTCTAACAATGCATAAAATATTAAATGTTTAAAATATCATTTAAATTTATTAAATTTAATACTTTTAAATATTAAAAGTCAAGCATTTTCATGGATAAATGAACATATTTCACAAAATACAGAATGGAGAGACACAGAATACATTCTAATTGTTATGGGACTTGGATATTTTTTCAAACCAGATGTAAGGAAAAGGGAGCAGAGAAAACTCATGCTACTTGACACTGTCCTGTCCAAGGAAGGAGGGAAATGGGTCCTAAGTTTCCATTTCTTGGTGCTCAGTGTTCTCTGCATTTTCTTTTGTTTGTATTTCCTATTGGAAAAATCGTTTGATTATTTTGTCTCCTTATATATAACCATTCTACTATTGAAGTCATTGTAGCTGTGTCTTAAAGAGGTATATCCTTCCAAATACATCAGGTATTCACTAAGAAGTTTGTATACTTACTATGTTTATTACTACATTTTCCCTAAATAGCATAAGCATGAATTATTAAAATGTGCTTCATATTATTACCATAGACTCTGGCTATATTATCTTTCATTTAATAATGAGACTTGGTCATATTTATATTCTAATTAAGAATTTGTGTTCTACTGTGTCTAACAACAGCCCAAGTCTGAGTAGTAATTATAGTTCTTTTTTTTATAAAAGGGAGTGGGGTTGTAAGGGGCTGTTGAGAATGTGCAAGGACCCAGGTTTGATCTCTAAAACAGGGTAGAGTAAGAAAGGGGTGGGCTAAAGCTCACATGAGGATATGAAAAAGCCAAGTAATGTGCAGTCTGAACAGCTGTGTGATTATTTGATTCCTTTAGTGCCAGTCTACTTCCTATCAGATAAACCAAAAGCCTAAGTCACTAATTATATTTCTATATATCCATGGAAATATTTAAAGAATTGCAATTATATAATTTAGAAGAGAAGAAATCCCTAGAAGCTTTTTTGTAATCTCTTTCTCTAAAGCCTTTTTAACCTAAGGAAGGAAAAAAAACATAATTCATTCTTATTTCTGAACTATTAAAAGCTATTCTTTGGTGACTTTCTACTGAAAACATATCTGAAAGGCTCTATAACAGGCACCAGTTATAAATCTTACTTTCTTGAAACAACATACAGATGTGGTTTGGCATTAACATGAAGATGATTTTGATTGACCTGTTTCGTGTCTTTGACCATGCCACTGTGTGCTGTGGTTGTCTGTGGAGTTGGGAGTGTGACTGATAGACTGGTGGTCTATCCTGGGTTACCTCCGTGGTCAGCCATTCCATTCCATTCCATTTAGGAAACTGAGAAAGAGTGAAAGAGGTCGGCTTAGGCTTCACTCTGGCTGAGCCTCCAGTCTAAGCCTTAGATGGTTGGGTGTATGGCAGCCAGCATGTTTGCTCTTTCTTTCCTCCATTTTGTGAGTTTCAAGTTCCTTGTTGGTGAAACTGGAGCGACAACTGTACCTGAGTTCACTGCATGTTTAAAAGCCAGTGGATAATGCACAGTATTGACTAAACTGCTCAGCTAGGAACAGGAAACAATATAAGTTCACTCCTTGAGCAAATGTTTAGTAACTACACAGTCTTGGTAGGCACTGTTGTAGATACAGGCAAATATGTAGTGTATAATATGACAGATGAACAGGCTTCATGGTTCTACTGTTCTATTGGGGTGGGCAATAAAGA
This sequence comes from Mastomys natalensis, assembly GCA_021653895.1. Classification (NCBI taxonomy): domain Eukaryota; kingdom Metazoa; phylum Chordata; class Mammalia; order Rodentia; family Muridae; genus Mastomys; species Mastomys natalensis. The sequence goes on along the minus strand of JAJTUV010002074.1, from coordinate 246,619 downwards.
GTAAACATTATTTTAATTTCATGACATGTGAAACATCCCAAATCAGCTGAGTGGGTTTAGTGTGGGTAGGCCAGTGTGTGGGTGTGGGTGCTTCCTCCGAAGAAACATCGTTCAGAGTCCTGCATATTAAGATTTGAGGGACAAAGAAAATACATGAGTGTGAATGGCCTAAGTGGCAAAGAACAGTAGGTAAGCACAGCAGGCAGGAGTTCTATATGGCTCAAGGATCTCAGGAACAGTGACATTGTTCTTCTAAGGGCGATGAAATTTGAGCATAACATAAACATTCTTTTCTTTCTTTGAAAAAACATTTATGGGAAGACAGGATATCTGTGTGCATGTTGGTGTGTATGTATATGTGTCTGTGCATGTATGTGCGTATGCATTTAGGGCAGCGGGTGACATCTGGTACTTTGCACTGTCATTCTCCACCTTATCAGCTGAGCAAGGGCCACTCACTGATTGGCTGACTGGTTGGCCACTGCGCATCAAGGATTCTCTGGCCTCTACCCAGCCCTGAGCTGGGGTGAGAGCTCACAGGAGCATGCTTGTACTTTACAAGGGTGCTGGGGAATCGGAACTCAGGTTTTTGTGGCATGAGCTTTACTACTGAGCCTCTCTTCAGCCTCTTTTCTTGTTTTGTTTTGTTTTTAATACAAGTTATTTGATTTAAGTATTTATGTTGCTATACATCTAGAATGGTCCATTTTACTTACATCTTTGGATTTCAGAGAAATATGAATTATTCTTTTTATTGAACTATAAGTCAGTACTTTGTGTGCTCTTAATTCAGTTGAAAAATTTTTATTCTATTTTAACAGCATCAAGATTTCTGAATTTCCTATAATCTAGAGAATAAACAAAATATCAAAATATAACAATCTCTCATTGCAATGAAATATAATTTTAGGAAAAGACAATGAGAATAGTGGTGGCTATACTACCATTTGCATGTTTATTACATACCAAGTGCTTTGGAGAAACTGTGTTAAATGCTTTACCAACAGTGTTAGATGTTGCTATGTACACTTTAAGATGAGAGTTGTAATTGTTAATTGTAATTGTAATTGGTGGCACAGCTCGTTAATAAATTGACAGTATGTATTTGTCCAACCCCTGACATTGTGACATCACCTTTTCAACTATGTTGAGGAACTTTGCTATTAAATTATAAAAATAAAATTGAAAAGAAGTCTCAGTAACACTTTTAATAAGTCTGTGGATGTATGGCTTCATGTTGGGGCATTCTGGTAGTTCTGAGCTTCTGATGGATTATTGGTTGGACACTCTGAAAACCAGCGGACCTCAAAGCCCCGCTCTCAACTCTCAGTTTATAAGTTAGCATGGCCAGAATTTTGTTCCTTTATGGAATCCATTCTTACCCTTTAGTCATCTTTTCTTCTTGGACTGAACAATGTCTAGTCCAACTGTGAAATCTCAGGCACCTTTGAGACAGAGCTGCACTGCGGAGGGCTGGGCTGTGTCTTCCTATGAACTGACCTGTTGACACTTGACTGTCACTGGGAAGCTGCCTGGAGACGAAGCCTTTCCAGGTTATTAGGCTTCAATGAGGTCACACACGGGATTAGTACTTATCAGACGTGTGCTTGTGTGCTCATTTCTTTTCATGTTTGTTGGTTCCCTTCCTCCCTGACTCTCTCCCTCCCCTCTTCTCTCCCCTCCCTTCCATCCTCCTCCTACATTTTCTGTCCATTTCTCTCCTTTCCTTTCCCTCCCTGTTTCTTCCTCCTCTCCTTTTTTCTCTGTCTCGTTTCCTGGAATGTAAGGAGACTATAAATAGGGAGGCAGTCTTCTACCAGATAGAGAGTTGTCACCAAACACAACCATGGGTCTCCAGGTCCCAGAACTTAGAAGTAAATGTCTGCTTTTTACAACCTAGGTACCTTCTTATGGCAGCCTTAGCTAACCTCTATGTCTCTAAATAGAGGCAGGAAGGAAAGCCTGAACTGTTTGTAAAGAGATTTTCAAATACTCTCACAGTAAAGCAACTTATGACTCAGCATAGCAAAATAGCCAAGGAATGAGTCCAGTAGTGGCAAATCTTTCTTCTGCATGTGTATGCATTCTTGATGACATGTACATTGGTTTGGCAGACCTCCTGTGCAAGCCTAAAACAAACAAACAAACATACATCAAACCAGATTTGTCCATAATCTCCCCTTGCTTGAGAGAAGAGTGAGACTTCAGTCCAGATCATTTGATCATTTACACATTTACACATTATTGTCAGTGTAACCATTATAGATGACATTATGATCTCATTGCAATTAATCAAATCACTGATAACAACTATGACTATTTTCTTACTAAATTATTACTGCTAATTGTATTATTCTGGAGTTGTATGATATTTTTAGAAACCAGTTTAAAATGTAGGCAGAACATACTAATACATACTTGTAAAATGAGATTTTTAAGACAGGGAGAGGTATGTGTGTGTGTGTGTGTGTGTGTGTGTGTGTGTGAGAGAGAGAGAGAGAGAGAGAGAGAGACAGAGAGAGAGAGAGAGAGAGACAGAGAGAGGAGGTGGGGAGAGAGACAGAGACAGAGACAGAGAGATTTCCCTAAAAGGTTGATAATGGGAGGAAGGGCTGGGATTAGATTTAAAGAGTAGGTTGAGTGCTCTGTGCTGAGTGCTCTGTGTTGATGTGCTCTGTGCTGAAGTACTCTGTGCTGAGTGTTCTATGCTGATGTGCTCTGTAGTTGAGTGCTCTGTGCTGAGTGCTCTGTGTTGAGTGCTCTGTGCTGAGTGCTCTGTCTTGAGTGTTCTGTGATCTCTGTGGCTTGTTCCTACCTCCCTTCTTCTCTCACCATGTAAGCCTGTCCTTGGTTTCTGTTACTTACATAGCTAACAGGAGATTTCTAAGTACTGTCTCTCAAAGCTAGCTGGCTGAAGGCAGCTGCCTTTTGGCCTTCAGGAACCCTTCTTCACCCCCTCTCCTGCCTGCATTGGATGCCTGTGGTGTCTCCAGCTTCCTCAGTGGAGATGGCCTCTGGCTTCCTTTCTTCCCAGAACACCATTTGCTTCTGGGTGAGCTTTTTTTGTGATCCAGAATCTTGGCCCACTGCTGAGTGACATTTGCTTTTCTACTTTTCTTCTGCCTGTTCTTCTCATTGATTCGTGAGAGTTTAAAATGTCAGAAAAATTTCCAAAGCCAACACAAATACATACCCAGCTTCCTTATTCTAAATGCTCAGCCGTTTCCTGTGAAAACACATCAACATGCCAGGCTACTGTCCAGGGACCCACCCTGAAGTAGGAGAACAATACCTGGCTGTCAAGTCCAATAGTGACGGTGCTGGATCCCGCCACCGCTGCCCTAACCCTCTTTGCTCATCTGTGAAATGGGCTGCTGGAGTAGCCACTGTGCTTTTCTTAATTCAAACTCTGGGTCTACTTTATGCTATGGTTTTGAAAGAAATCACACATCAGACCTCCCCTCCCTGGGTGCCTTTTCCATGATGCTCAAGACTGTGAGTAGTAGGACTATGTAAGAGACATTCACACAGTCTTATCTGTCTATCCAGCCAGTGATGGGGCTGTGGGTGTGTGACTTAGAGCAGTGCTGTTGCACCCAATTGCTATTCTCCATAGCTATGTGGCCTCAGTGGAATTTGAAACCTAGAGTCTTATGGGTTTGGGCAGAATTGTCAGGGCATCAGTGTTCTTGTTAAAAGCTTTGCATTTCACTCAATGCTGGGTTAACAGTTTATTTTCTATTCCGTGTGTGTCAGGGTGGAAGGATTTGAGAAGTGCCACAGCACATGTGTGGTGGTCAGAGAACAACTTACAGAGTCACTTCTTCTCTCCACCAAATAGGTTCTGGGGGCTTGAACCCAGGTGGTTGGGCTCTGTGGCAGGTGCCTTTACTGACTGAGCCATGTTTTTCTAGCCCTACACTTATTCTTTACAGGCTTATTTGATCTGCTCAAAAGTGACCTTATAGAAAGGCCACTTCAAGTGTGCCCGCCTGAATATAATCCACATACCCCACTGTGAGCTACACTGGCCAAGTGTACTAATTAGTAATGTTTGTACAAGCCTTTCATTTTATATCAACCAGTGGAAAAGTAAATGCCAATCCCCAGCTAAAGTAAATGAGCAAATATGTCTGAAAGAGGCTGTACAAAGCGCTCACGGCTTCCTTCCACCGCTTCCATCCACCTAACTGCAGAGTCTGTGGGACACCAGCACTGACCCATTGTTTATGGGGAAGCTGCAGTGGCACACTCTTAAGGAAGACAGACAATCTCCATCAAGTTTTTCTGCATGTTTGAGTTGGAAATATCTGGCGTGGGAGGAGGCATTTTTCTGGGCAGTCTTGTGTCCTCTGAAAATTCCTGGAGACGCTAACCTCCAGGACCTCAGTGACTGTATGGAATGAGTGTTTGTAGAGTTGGTTAAATGAACATGCAGGCATTTGTACGGGCTCTCATCCATCCTGACTGCTGTCCTTATGAGAAGTTATCAGGACACAAGCACAGAGGGAAGACATACTTCACAATGACAGAGGACAAGACAGTCACTGACAGACCGGGGTGGAAGGCATTTGAAAAAACACAAGCATACTGGCACCCTCCTCCTGAACTCCAAGCCCCAAGAATCCGATGACAGTAACTGTCTATTGCTTAAACCATTCAAGTACTCTGTAGTCTGTACTGGGATAGACCCACAGGACTGGCTTTATCCCGCTGTGGCCTCTGTTCCTTGGCAATCACTGCCTAGCCTTGGTCTGGCCATCCGTAGTGACGTAGAACTTGCTAGCTCATAAGTCAGCTAACATTCGTGTGACATGGGACTCGCAGTTGAAGTGGCAGAAAACCTTACCCAGAGAGACTTAAGTGAAGAGGGGATGTATTATGTAACTGAAAAGCTCAGCCAATGGCCTTAGGTATAGTTTTAAGTAGGTTTCAAATGATGTCATCAGAACATGGGTTCTTCCTTCTACCAATCTTTAGGGACAGGAAGCTGATCCAGGAAGATGCTCAAGATCCCTGGCAGCTCCAAGGTCAAGTCCAGCTGGACACTGAGGAAGGCCTCAGACAGCACTCCGCTGTACAAACTGTACCCTTGTCTGCCTTGCACTCCCTCTTCCAAAGAAGGGGTACCCACCTGCTTGAGTGTCCTCAAAGCCTGCTTCTCCAGTTCCCTTGGCTACTCTTGCACATCATCTTATCTGGAGTTCTCTATCCCCTTCGTTTTCTGGCTCTTTGTTTTTCTGTCTGATTTGTAAGTCATGTCTTCAAATGTACCATTACAAGCACAAAAGCAAGAGGAGCAGCTTTGGACTTGGTCACAATTCTCCTTTAGCTTGGGTTTTAATTAACTTTTTAGAGTTCTCTCAAATGTCACCTAGAGTCAAGTAAACTTTGGATGCCTTTCCCCAAATAACCAGTATATCAGATGCCACTGATTATGCTCTGGAACTTAGAGCATTCATACCATGTGGCTGCCTCAGCCCTACTAGGGAAAACTAAATAATAATGTGTGGTGTGTGTGTGTGTGTGTGTGTGTGTGTGTGTTCACTTGGCTTTTACCTATTTGTAAAACATAACAGCCAAACAGAAGTAGACAGATCCCATTAATGAGAGTCCTGTTTAGTTTTGAACATTCTAATTTTCTTCCTGGACATATATAGACAGGTAAAAGAACAATAAAGAAATGTAAATATGACCAGAGACTGGCACTACAGTGACCTTGCCGATGGTGCTGTCAGTGTCCTATCAGCTTCTTAGCCATCTAAGAGGAGAAAGAGCTGACAATAATATGGAATGAGTTGGTCCACAGCAACCTCAGATTTTGTCAACTCAACCTTTATTGGTATCTACACAAGACACACACATCTAAGATGATCATCGCTTCTTTCCCATCTTCTTTTCTGATGCAGGGTAGTTCTTAGGTCCTGTGTTCCAAGGATGGGTCAGTAGCCCAGGATATCTGCCTGGTGTCTCCCAGGAGTTCAAGCTTGTCCCTTCAGCTGTGCTATGGGACCACTACTGGTTCTTAGAGCTTTGTGGCTTACATGTTAACAATTCTGTCTTTTAGTGAGACAGGTCTGTGGTGAGCAGAGCCTTGTTGTCTGCTTCTGCACATGTGCTGGCTTCCATGGTACAGTGTCTCAGAATGTCCCCCAAAGCCACTTCTTGCCCCTATGCATTGAACTGTTTACATCTTCACAGAAATCACGTTTATCTTCAAGCTTAGTCATGAACCTTGTCAAAAATATTGCCAAATATGGACATCTTTTTTAACCTTCCAGTTTCTGAGAAGTTCATCAATTTCTTCATAAAATCACTTGCTCCTATACTCTAACCAGCTATCTGAAAATACACTTATAAACATAATACATGCATAATGAATATTTGTATTGTCTTTGCCACTGCATCCCTAGCATACAGTATAAATGTGTTTTTTAAAGTATTTATTAATCAGTGTTTGATTTAAAGTATTCATAATTCCCACCAGTTCATAAATATTTATTGAGTACTCATTCTATCAGGCAGTAAGTGGAGTGATCATATTGGAGACCTCATCTTCCATTGACCACATGGTCAGCTTATAATGTTTGGTTACACGAGAGTCACGTGCTGTTGTGATCATTTGCAAAAAGGAGTGCCGTCATATGTGATACAGCTGAGTAAGATCTGAAGGAGCAGCATCAGGACATAGGGATGGGGTGGTGCTGGGCCAGTTGTTCCTCCAGAATGAATATGGTCTGGAGGAACACAGTGCTGGGCTAGGTAGGCTGCATGAGAAATGGTTTCTAAAATAAAATTGGTTTGATCTGAATGTCCCCACTACATTCCATATGCTTTCTGATATATGACGCTGAAGCAAGCAAGTAATTTCCTTAAGTCTGTCTCTACACATCACCTTCTTTTCTTCTTCCTCCTCTTCCTTCTTTACTTCCTCCTCCCTTCCTCTCATCTTCCTCCTTTTTGGTTCAGAAAGAAAATGATTGTGAAAATACTATTTCATGTTTTCAACTCTTTAGGCAACTATATGTTTAGTTACACCGAGACTCTCAAAGGTTAAAGGTATAGGAACACTATTCAGTAGTATCTCAGCTAGGACCCTGTTATTTTTTAATTTTATTTTTATTATTTTTGTTTAGGTGTATGTGTAACATGTGCGCGAGTGCCACAGATGTGTGGGTATTTATGGCAGTCAGAAGAGGGTGTCAGTTTGGCCAGAGCTGGAGTTTCAAGCAGTTGTGTCACCTGACAAAGGCGCTAGGACTTGAGCTTGAGTCCTCAGTGAAAGCAGCCAGTGCTCTTACCCACTGAGCCCTTCCTCTAGTGCCTGCTATTTTAAACTGAAACAGAAACCTAGGTCACAAAACACAGGGGCCTGGAGATATAGACTGGCTGTGTAGAGAACCGGTTGAGCATCACGGGAGAGCCTACGTAGACTCCCTGTTTCCACCTGTGCTGTCTCTGGAATAATTTCTAGAGTAAGTCTGGATGAAAATGTTTCTTTACCCCCTCTGCCCTTGTACTTTTTATCCCTTTTGTATCTTTTCAACACAGTCTTCATCCATCTTTCGCTTTCTGGTTAATTTTCCTTCCCTCTGCTCCTGCTGTGTAATGCTGTTTCTACTTTTTGTCAGTTTTTAGCCCAGGTGTGTCTGACCCAATATGGGTACCAAATGTCCTGTACTTCTTTGTGCATGCTTCCTTGTTGTAACTTATTTATTGACATTGCTTTCTTCCCAGTGGATTGCCAGGGTTTTTTAGGACAAGGAACATTTTCTGTTTGTTTTTATTCTCTTTGAACCCAGCAGTGCACAGAGAAAACAGTGATGTCTCAGTAAATATGCACTATTAAAACACATGTTCACTGTGGTTTTGTGTGGCTCTTGGGGATGGGCACTCCGCCATATTATAGTTGGTATCCTGCTCACATACCCTGTATCAGGAACCCCACATGACTTCACAATTCTGTGTCTTTCTTCAGTACCACCTATTGAAAAACAACATCAGCTTTATTGTGACAGCCTTTATTGTCACTCCAAAACTGCTGCTACCATGAACTGTGATTACATAAAAAGTTAGAGTCTCATAAGCCCTTCTCTCTGACTTTCACATTTTGCTCCAATTTAGGTTAATCTGACAAATTATTTGGCTTTTTGCTATGTTTACACATTTTAGTGGGTAATGTCACTTACACCAAATACCAGCCTCCTTCTTGTCTGCTTTTCTAACTGACTCCTGCTACAAAATAGGAAAGAGATGAACATTGTTGCTACCCTCACAGCAATGATTTATAGGTTAGCATCCATGCTCGCTCCCTGAGAAGTGTTTTAGGTCACTGGTACCGAGGAATAGTTTAAGACCCTGAACGTAACTTTATGTTCAGTTATAAAGACTTGGCCTGTCCAGAAGAAGGCCTAGTAAATACCCAGTAAATTCCTTTTTATTAAAAAACTCAAGAGTAAATGCATTAGCTTCAGAGCTGCCCTAACAAAATACTAGCCACAGGACAGCTTAGAATACTTGTTTTTCTTCAAAGTTTTTGAAGCTAAAAGTCTAACATAAAAGTGCTATCAGGGTTAGTTTTTCTGAGGGCCACTTTTGGCTTGCCTTCTTCCACTGTCTACCCCTTCATTTTCTACTCTCCTCTTCTGAAAATATCAGACCTGTCACATTGGATTAGGACCCACCCATGTGACCTTATTTGATGTCACCATATACATTCACATTTAGTCTATAAAGGGGAATATATTATAGTTTAAATATCCTCTTCATTCAAACACTCAAGGGATTCTCGGGTTGCTGAAATACTTTTTGGTCGGTTAAGTATGTCTGTCTTTGCCTCTTCATAGACCCAAGTACCACTTTTCTTTCAGCTTATAATTCAACCTTTGATAATTGCTTAAAGCAACTATTCTCCAAAACGGTGGGTGAGGAATGAAAATGCTCGGCTTCAGTATTCGTCAGCTGTAACAAAATACTAGAGACAACATTTAAAAGGGGGAAGATATGTTTGTGTCTCTGGGCTTGTATTGCTTGGACATTGTGGTATGGAATGTATGGTGAAAGAAAGCCTCTCGCCTTACGGTGGCCAAGAAGCAGAGAACAAGAAAAGGGGTGGGTTTCCCCAAGTACATGGCCCCTGTACTAGTTGTGTTTCTCACTGCTCTGACAAAATACCTCATATGGCAACTTAAGGGGAAGAGGGTTCGTTTTTACTGTCACAGTTTTAGGTGGTACAGTCTGTCATGGGGGAAAGCGTGGTGGCTTGTCAGCAAGGCAGTAATGTGTGGTGTGGCTCATTCGTTTATAGCTTGGTGACTTGAGAAGCACAGGGTGGGACTGGAGCAGGGCCACTATAATCTCCAAAGACCTACCAGTAAGTAGCTCACCTCCACCAGCCAAGCCCACGACCTCCCAGAGCAGTGCCCGCAGCTCTCACCTACACTGACTTCTTAAAGTTTCCACTGCATTCCAATAGCACACCCATCTGGGGGCCAGACCTGCCCATGTAGACTGTGGGGAACATTTGAAATCCAAAACCTAAGAGGCCCCCTTGGGAATCCTGGAATAAAGTTTTTGTCAGAGAATAAAAATTTCTTGGAACTTCCCCCTTTTTTCTTAAATAATGGTAATGCCACCATTGTCAAGTGCTTGTGTTGTAAGATCACCACAAACTTGTGGGATACGATGTTATTATCAATATTCAATGTGTGAAAAGCCTATTTTAGAAGACAGAGTAAGTTGTTCTGACTATTCTCATTTTTCTTTTTATGGGACTCTTTTTGATCTAGCACACTATCTGTTGTGACTTTGGAACCAATGGGATGAAGTAACGATAAAGTAAATTCATAGCAACCAAGCTTGGTGGTGGCAGTGAAGATCTAAGTGTCCCAAAGGCACACACCAGTAACTGTAGTGACTGAGCTCCGCATGGGAGAATCTGGAGGTCACAGTATAATGCACCCTTTAATCTGGCTGCTTGACATTGTGCTACTTTAACTAAGAGTTTTGAACTGTGTCCTGGATCAAATAAAGATTCACAGCCCAAAAGCATGGTTAAGATGGGCAGTATGAATGTTAGAGGGTGAGTAGCAATTTTGCTTAGGACAGGCTTATGGGTACATGGGAGACAGCTTGGGAGAAGCTTGTCTTGGTTCTCCACCCTGACTCAGTATCAGAGCAGCCTTGGAGGTTTGTAATGTACCACACCTGGCTTTAGCCAGAGTGTTCTTCATTGAGATGGGTCTTGACACTGTTTGGAAATTATCAGAGTAAATTTGATATATAGCTAAGGCTAGCAATTAATAAGTTAGGCCAGTGGTCAAGATTGTGGCTTAAGAGCAAATCTGGACTACACCCTGTTTTTTTGTATAGCCCATGAATTAAAAAAATTTCTACATTTTGAAAGTGTTGTAAAAGGCACAGAGGAACATATGAGAATTAAATTAAAATTCTAGTGCTTCTAACTAACTGTTGGTATGGGCACACTTACTCATTTGTGTAGCATTTGTGGCTGCTATCACACCACCACTGTTAGTTCAGTTGTAATAGACTGTAGCGCAGAAAGCCTAAATTATCTACTTCATGTCCCCTAATACTGATCCCTAAGCTAGGCTAAGTGAAAGCCATGAACAGGGCTGCTTTCCAACTTAAAAACGAAGTTGAAAGTCCTGTTTCTGTAGCAAGAAAAAGTAATTTTTATCAAACAAGATTGAAATATCTGCTTTTATTCACTAAGCCAAGAAGTATGAATACACTGTCTGTAGAAATGGATGGACCAGGCCTCTCTCTATGGAAAGAAGTTCTTTGAGGACCGACTCACAAGCCCCTTCCTGTGTGTCACTGTCCCCTGCACCTCCCACTTTGATTTTGTCTTTTCTCCATCCTTTCTTAAATACTTATTATCACTTACAGCTCAGGGCTCAAGAGCAAAGTTGGACAAGAGACAGTATCTAGAAAATGTGAAAATAGAGTCGTGCAAGATGAGGGCCAATCGTCCTGTGCGTTTTCATTCACTCTGGCTTCCAGCCACTGGCAAGCAGGCTGGAGGAGGCTGTGACCACTTTCTGTGCTTCTACAGGACCTGAGATTGGTTCCTAGGCTCATAGCAGACAGCTTACCACAGCCTGTGGCTCCAGGTCCAGGGGATATTATGCTCTTTTCTGGTTTCTATGCGTACCTGATACATGTGCACACGTTCTCTCTGTCTGCTGTCTGTCTTGTCTGTCTGTCTCTGCCTCTGTCTCTCAAGGAAAGAAAATAAAAGCCTCAAGGTTAACAAGATTATCAGAAGATAGAAAATCGGGTTGGGGAAGGGTGCTCCAGTCATCACGTGCTGAGAAGCAGCCACGTTGTATCCTGACTTGCTGCACAGCCTCATTCTATGCTCATTTGGATTTACTTATTTTTTTGGTGGTAGTAATATATGAGAGATTGCTGAACATTTATCTGTTTTGTAAGAATGTGATATCACAGGTAATTTTAAAAATGACAAACGTGAATCAGTTGTACTGCTGAGAAAACATATTTGATTTCCAGTCTATTGTTTGTCACACTTGGTTAGCTTTCAAAGATGTGAATTCTATGAAACTCTTTGGTGACCTGCATATTTAATCGAGGCTTAGGTTTCCATTTTACACTTCCCCCCATCTACTTTAACCTCTCCACCCATCATTGTGAAGTGGCTATGGGCCCAGCCATGTTTATGCTCCAGCCACCTGGAAGGAGGCCAGCAATGTCATTATATAGCTGGCCGTGGGCCCAGACTATCTGAAAAAGCTTCAGTTCTGCCACTAATGAAGTTTCAGGAAGGGTGATACTGGCTTTGACATTAAGCATTTGGGGACATTAAACGTAAGGCAGCAGGCAGATAAGGTAGGGACAGCCTCCTTCCTACACTGGTGGTTAAGTTTTTCCATGAGCTCTCCTGTTCCTAAGTTTGGAACATACCTATTTGATCATAAATGGTTTGAAAGGCAAAGTAAGTAATGCTCACAATTGTGTCTCACGCTTGACCCTCAACTCTCCCTCGTTTTTTTTTCTTTTCCAGGGTTTTGTACATTGGCCTGGCCTGTAATACAGCTCGCTATATTTACATTTCCTACCTGGAAAATGCCTGGACTGTCCTCCCTATGGAAGTTCTTCAAGGTAAGCTGATAGCTAGCAAAAGAACAGTGTCCTTGCTGCTCCTGCAGTGACTGCAGTGGCCCTGTATCAGGTTCTAACCCGGAAGGGAGGGTCCTCTGCTCTGATTGCGGGGGCTGGCTCTTGAGCTGTTCCGAATGCTGTCTTGTGTGGAGCCAAACAAACCTGGATGTTTTCTGCACCCTTGTTTAAACAAAGAAAGAGGAAGAAATTCTGCTGCAGTCTCCAAAGGTGGCTTTAAAATATAAAAGGACATATCTTTCAAAGACTCAGGTTCTTCTGATTTTATTTTAGATTAACTGTATATATAAGAAAATATGGCTCTAATATTTTATCTCTTTGGTTATTTTTATTGCATTTGGTGGTTTATAAGGAAACCTTGAGAGTCATGTTATTGTTTTCCGTGAACCACCCCAGTCTTTACTCAGACAAGCTCTCCTGACTTCCTTCTGTTGCTTCAGGGCCCTGCTTCCCTCCAAGATATAAATCTGAAAGGCTCTTAGCCTGTGGCTCAAGAGTACTGAAAGCACTGATCTGTGTTCAAAGTTCCTTGCCATGTTAGTGTACATAACCCTATCTAGATTCTAAAAACTCTGCTGGCCTACATAGTGATTGGTGTTATGATTATGATCTTCAGGATGAGAATACTGGATTAGAAGCCCTGGGCTCCTGAATCGCTGTTCAAAACGGTTTGTGATTGTATAATTTCATTAGGTATTGCTGTATAGTTTCTTAACTTAAAGGATGTGTGTGTACTTCGGCCAGGATAATGTCCTGTGTGACTCAGGTTCACAGTTATTCATCTAAGCAGACTGTATAAAACACAGGCTGGTTTACCATAGTCCCTGCTCAGAATGAAAAAAACAAAAGAACATGCTAAACTAAATATATATCATTACAGTCATGTAAGTTTGTAATTCAAAAATATGTACACTTTAAAGGTGCTTTTCTCAGACCCGATATAATGTGTCATTGGTAAGAGAAAATGTGTTTACAAGTATATCTACAAAGTTAGGTTATATAATAGCAAGTTCCTGTTTGTTGAAAGGAAAGCTGTTGTCTGTCACTATTAGAGGTCTAGAAGGGTTTTACAGTGAAGCACACATCTCAGCATTGCATCACTTAGGAGTCATAAAGCAGTAAAAGCATGAAGAGCAACGGCTCTCACATAGGAAACCCGAATCTGGGCATTTCCCACTTCAAGTGTCTGTTCTCTCCTCTTGCTTAACTGCAATATCTGCTGACATATAAAGAATTAAGACTCCATAAAGAGATCTGTGTGCCTACTAAAAATGTATGGTGCTATAAAATATAAAATGTATATTGCATATTCACTAATATACTATTTTTTCTTTAAATTAAGATACAGATTAGATAGAAAATGACAGTTTGCCTAAAAGATTCAAGAAAAAGTTAGCGTTGGTGAATTTGGGCATGCTGGGTCATACCCGTAATGCCAGCACTTGAGAGGTTGAGGTAAGACGATTGTTGTGAGTTTGAAGCTAGCTTGAATACAGCATGAGATCTTGTCTATAAAAACCAACACATGGGTTTACACTTGATTTCACTATTTCAATATTATTTGCTTGTGAAGGAGCTTATTGTGGTTCTGAATTTTTTTAAACATAACTCAAAAAGTATTGCTTGTTTGAAGGCTCTATAGAATTCTTGTATAAGTATATCTGACCTTGGTATTTTGCTTGTTTGTTTCTTTCATTTTATTCTGTTTGAAGGCTTTTTAAATTTTTTGATTTGCTGAAAATAAAATTAAAAAAAAAAAAAACCAACACAAACAAACAACAAAATACATTCATGGCGTGATTAAAAGAACAACCCAAGAGGTTTAGAAGAGAAGAAAACAAATGTTCCTTGTTGTCAATTTAGAAATCCTTTCCTGTTATTTAGCAAAGGTGTCTAAGGTGAACTGAGACACTGTTGTAAAATGGACTCAGGTGCTAAGGTCTTGCTGTGTGCTCCGGACGCCAGACACATACAGCTTTGAATAGACAGAGAAGTGTGTACTTGCAGTAAGCTCATTGGGGAGACTAACCAGATTTGTGAAGCACGGAGTTGAGGCCTGAACATTTTATTGAAAAATTCTCCAAGGTCTGATCTGGGCTGGCATCTGAAGGGCCACATGTGGCCTATTGGGAGTAAACACCTGGTACGGAGCAGCACTGCGGACCAAAGAGTAGATGGCAAAAGCCACCCACACTCAGGAACACAAATACTGTGCTATGCTCAGGGACGGATGGAGTGGTCATCACAAGCTGCTGGCCTGGGACATACTTTCCTAAGGTATTCCCTCAGGATGTGTCACGTGGGAGCTGGACATGTTCAGAATCTAACAGGAATTCTTCCTGAGGCCAGCTGTGACTTAAACTTCTATACTTTGTTTGATTCTCCTTTGTGCCCATGGAAATCAGCACTGATCTGCCACAAGTAAGAAAGGTCCAGAAATGAATGCTTCCTGGTCCAGCAGAGGGCTCTGCAGCCTGTCTCCCTGGAGCTCCCTGTTTCTATACTGGAGGCATGGCTTCAATCCTAGGCAAGCGTGCTTGTATTCTGCCTGCACAGATCCCTTTCTTTGCTATGTGGTATCCCCAGAAGGCTCATGCAGATGAGACCAATCCACACCACATTACTAAACAGGTTTGTTTGGGCGTCTTTGATTCTGGTGCCTGAATAGGCTTGTCCAAATGACCTTAGGGTCTGCCCTTAAAGGAGATACTCTTAGGATATAGACAAGGTGGGAAATAATTGTAAGGAAATCCCGATTGTGGGACAAGCCCGCTTGTCGTCATGAATGCCTATTAAGGGTAGGGGTATAGCTTAAGTGGTATTTGCTTAACACATATCAAGGCCCTGGGCTTGAGTCCCAACACTGCAGGGAAAAGAAAGATGTCCTCCCCCCTGTGTGTATTATGTTTGTGAACACACATGTGCATGCACTAGCAGCACACATTGAGAAGTTACAGGATAACCTTCAGGAGTTGAGTCTCTCTTTCTATTGTGGGTTGCAAGAATCAAACTCAGGTCCCCAAGCTTTTGTGGCAGGCACTTTTACCTCCTGAGTCAATCGCTGGCCCAAGAGAATCCTCTTAAAAAATGTAAGAGAAGTCTGTCTGTAGCTGCAAGCTTTTCTACCCATGCCCAAGTTCCAGAAATAATGACTGAGACTGAATTATTTATGACTAAATGCCTAGGCCTAAAGCTTTGGCTCACTCCCACTAGCTTGTAACTTAATTAACCCAGTTCATTCTATTCTAAGACCTGCCACATGGCTAGTTTCCTCTCCGCGGGTACGTGCGTCTGACCCTCTCCATCAGCTCTTCCCCGTGTGGTGGTCAGTGCTCTCTTGAGAAGGCCGGCTACTGTCTTCAGCAGGCAACTGGCAGCACCATCTAAAGAATCAGGCTTCCTGCTCTGGCGAGCCTGCAGTGATTTAAGAGTTGGATGGTGGTAATACTGGCCAAGATTATTTTTATTTCTCACCATTACTTTTACAAGGAGCATTTAGACACCTGGATTGTGACATTTGATAAAGGTCGCGATCAGATGTGCTACGCTCCTTTCCCGTGTAGAGGTTAGCTGTAGTAAATCACAGCAAGACTCAGCAGCAGATGTGATCACAATTACTCTGGGTGGTAGTGTGTCTTGATGACCTGAGTTCACTTCCAGTGACCCACATGGTGGAAGGAGGGAACTCTTGCAAACTGTCATCTGACTTCCACACTGTCACATGCATGCACCCTGTCCAACATATAAAGTAAGCAAGTAAGTGTTTTGGTTGTTTTAATGGAAGCTTAGCAGTTAAGAGCACTGTCTGTTCTTCCAGAGCGCCCAGATTTGATTTCCAGAACCCACATGGGGGTTCACAACCATCTAATTCCAGGCCTAGGGGATCCAATGCCTTCTTTTGGCTTCTGTGGGTATCAGGCATGCACATGATACACAGATATACATCCAGGCAAAACACCTCCACACATAAACAAACAAACAAAAATGTGTTTAAGGAGAATGAAGCCAGACAGGGCTGCTATGGTAGAAGAGTTCCTTTTGAAAATTTGTTTTTATTTATGTGAATGTGTATATGTGAGTTGATGTGCACCATGTGTATGCATGTGCCCACAATGGCTAGAAGAGGGCATCAGATCACCTGGAATTGTTCTACAGGTGGTTGTCAGCCACCAGTGAGTGTTGGGAGCCAATCACAGGTGCTCTGGAAAAACAGCCAATGTTCTTAAGTGCTGAGCCATCCCCCTAGCCCCTGAGGAGGTCCTTTTGAGTTACTTGAGCTAATGTTTACAGTACTGAAAAGTAAGAATTGGCCAGCTCCTCTGTGGGCTCTAAGAGGTGGAAGCAGAGTTGAGATTATGAGAGGTGGCTTTTCTGTTAGCAGCACGGGGGCTTGGTCTGACTGTTACGGTCTCAGTCTGTCTCATGCCGTATGATAGGCAAGGGGGTAAGAGTCCTGTTTCCTTCTCATTATGTCCTGGAAGCTCACAGAAAAGCTTTATAGGGTAGTTAGCACCCAGGCTTTATCTGACAGCAGAAATTCTATTCTAGACATGATTCCAACTGTTAGGACCCATATTGGAAAATTTCTGCCTGGCTTAATCCTTAAAGCATGTGTAGTTTGCTATGTGAATAACTACGATAGACTAGTCCAGTTAGTAAATGGCTTATGGAAGTCAGTTATTTTACAGTTACTGAAAGATTTTTAAACTGTTTCCTTCAAAGTAGGACTCCCTTGTCCATCTGGAATGCTTCCGGTCTGAGGACACTGCTCTGGCAGTTTTGTCCCACATATAGCTTTCTCTAAAGTATTGTCACCACATGGATTTCTGTAATTCCAGTTATATAGTTACATAGGACTTAAATGCTTCCTAATCAGTTTCCAAATACTAGTTTTGTTTCCACAGTGTAACCCCTTGATTAAAAAAAAAATCCATGCCTTTACCATTTGAATTCTCCAAAGACGTGTGTATATACAGAGATACAGGTTTTGTTACCCCCTGTATCCTGTACTGTAGTTGCTATTTTCTAACTTCAGAATGTCCTTATTAGTAGATGAAATAGTTCTTAAAGATGTGTAAGTATCAAATAAATTCTGAAGCCCGTGCCAGTGTTGCTTCTTTCCCATGGACAGTGCCTGTCAAGACGCTGAAGTGGAACACCCACAAACTTTTTTTTTTTTTTAAATGTAAAAGTAATTTATTTCTAGGTTTTCTTTTATTTCCAAGATTGTAATTCATTACAAGGTTGGCTTTTAAACTTAAGCCCTCATCTTTATGTTAGTTGAGGGAATTTTTCAAAATCTGCAATAATCTGGAAGTCATAAAGTAGCATTTGCTTTGCCTCTTCCCCTGCAAATAAGCTCTGAGTCCTTGTGCAAAGCATCAATGCAGTGTATGACCATAATTATTGTCCAATTAGTGTTACATAACACAGTTATACAGTGGTAAAGTTATTAATATATAAAATTAATGTCAAGGAGAAGATACTTTAAAAGAGTCCCTTGCTAGGGGCTGTAGAAATGGCTTCGTGGTTAAGAGTAAGTACTGTTCTTCCAGGGATCCAAGTTTGATTCTCTGTACCCATCTCTAGTGGCTCTCAACCACCTGTAACTCTAGCTTTAGGGCATCTGATGTTGCTGGCTTCTGCTGGCCTAGCACACTCACATAGAGACCCACATGCACACACGATATTAAAAGTAATAAAAAATACAGTTTTAAAAAAGACTGTCTTCCAAGAGAATCAACTGCAATTACATCTGCCATAAACTGGTTCTGCGGCCTCATGACCAAAGCATGTGGCAATTATATCTGCTCAGTGCACACTGGTCTTCAAATTACCTTTGATGATGTGGTATTCTTATTTACATTGAGAAAACTCATTTTCAAGGCTGCATGGAAAAACACAGTAGACTATAATATTGCCAAGTCTTGACATTAAACACAGTTTTCAGTGACACTACTAAAACCTGCCATAAGATAGGCAGAAGGCATAATGTAAGATTCATGAGGTTCTCAAATGTTGGATGGGGTTTTGTAGAGCTCACTGTTTTCCTTTATGTATATAAATGAGATACATGTAGTGTTTTGTTCCTTATCCTTTTTTGTTTATATATGACATTGGGACATTTTCTCCTGTTTTATCCAGAGTGTGTTTTACCCACAAACACTTCCTTCTTCACCTTCCATCATGAGACCACTGCCTGACTAGCTTCAGGCCATTGACCTACTTTGGAGCCCTGTGCTGTGCTACATTCTTAAGGGCATTAATGGGCTCTTCTTTCAGCTAAATCCTGTCCCCTTCACCCATACAACATGCTATCCGGCACACAGTAAGATGCTAATGTATGGATACACAAAAGAGATTCTGACAGTGCTGTATATTGGTCAATATGGAGACATGGACCCTTAGTAATAATTGCACTTTATAATTTTCTCCCCCCCCACCTCCACAACCACCTTCTCCTCCTCCTCATTCTTCCCCCTCTTTTCTCTTCCTCCTTCAGAAAGTCCTTTGTTGCTGTTGGCTCTAACTCTGGCAGGCTTGCTTTTCACCTTGTTTTCTTAACCTTGTGATGTACAGCTTTTCCAGTACCCCTTACAGTTAGTTATGTCTGGCCAGTACAAAATGAAATACTGCCTCTCAACCCATTCCACAAGACTTCCCATATGGACTCACCCCTACTTCCTAGCTTGGATGCTGAAAGTCGGGGTTGCAAGACATTGAAGAGGACAGTGTGCAGCTGGGTCTGTGAATGTTTGTGGAGCAGAGCTGCAGATCCTCTGGTCTCCTGCCCACCGGACTTCATGTAAGCAAGAATATTACAATGCAACGCCAGGAGTCTGAGGCCTGTTTGCTATGACAGTTACTTTAGCCATTATGGCTACCTTCTACTGCTTGCCCGGTGGAGGCCTTTCTTAGGAAGAGAGAGAGAATTCTTATTGAGGTTCATCAGATTGATCTTTCAGAAACTCTTCCAGTCCCCACATTTAAAGGCCTCTGGATTGAGCAGGTGCTTTGATTTTTTAGTAGCAAAGGCTGGCACAGCTGCTGTTCTGAAGGTTCCTAACAAGGAACTTATATCTTGTTCAGTGAGTGTGCACAGACAGCAGAAGCAAGAAAAACAACACAACCCCGCCTCCCAGTGCTTTGTCAGTTCTCACCCCAATGGCCATTATGATTTGATTTCCCCAAGTCAAGCAGCATTGTACAAATGTCTCTTAAGAAGGAGTCTTTCCCCCTAGCTTGTACATTCTGTTTATTGCAGTAGAATACTACTGTGGGCCAAGAGAGAACAATTTTGAAATACATGTTTTGCAGTATTATAAGGTAAAGAATTCCTTGGGCCCATGAAAAATTTGAAACATGCAGTTCCTTAGGGAGGGAACAAGGTAATAATATTCATTTCTTAAGAAGATAAAACCTTTGGTCATGTATGATACTATCAGCAAAACTTCACAAAGCAGTTTAACTTATGCCAATCCTCAAGGAATTATTGTGAAGTCATACCATATTCCATTTACACACTTCAGTTCTGAACACAGACACCTGAGATTCAGATCCCTTCTGCCGTTCTGCTGTCCCTCTGACCCTGAACAAGGCTAATCTCTCGGTGCCTAATCTTCATTTTGGAAAATGTAGAAAAAATAGATCCTGTGGTTTGAAGGAATAAATGGAAGGCTATGTAAAATAGCATAATCCTATCTAGAGAAAGCTGCTGTACAGGTGCTACTAATGGCCTTCTTCCTGTTAATTATGCCTCCAGGTAGATACAGTCTGAATAGTACAGAAATGTTTCATTCCATGAGCCTCAAAGCTAATCCCGACTGAGCCCAGTAAAGCTAGTGAGGACTGAGACAGTAGACTTCATACCTGTCTGATCTTTGGGGGTCATTGTTGCCACTCAGCATATTCATCAAATATCTACTATGTGATTTGGATAATTACTACAAGGAGCTCACTACATTTATGACAAATAGCCCAAGCAGGGTGAGCATGCGCTCTCGCGGAGTCTGGGGGGCGATTAGAGGTAGGAACTTTACTATGTGCATTACTGATTTTTCCTTCAGTTAATGCCTCCAATTGATTTAAAGAACATAGTTTGCAATTATCTAGTAATAACACCCCAAACAGAAATCCAACTGCACAGATTCTTTTACAATTGCCATGCAATACCAGCCAACAAATTCTAAACGTATTTATGCTTTAATTTCCTTGTAAAATAAAATTTTTAGAAAACACAGTTTTGAAGGAGGAGGGGGATGTAGAAAGAGGGAAGAAAAGAGAGAAAGATGGGGAGCAGGAGGCAGTGAGAGAGATGTGGGTGCATTATTATTCAAATGCTTTTGTGTGGAACCACGGACTTAGGTGTGATCTAAAATCACAACCCCAAATACAATGTAATGTTGTCGTCACATACATAGCCATGCCTATCTACCTCTACTTATAAACTGTGCAACTGATGTCATCAGTGAAGTTAGCCTATGGCCATTTGATATGGTTTTAGGTCATTGGAAATCATTTCTTAAAAAGGACTCAATTTGAATGCTACTATTGAGTCTAATTAATTTTGTTTCTCAGTATACTTTTGAATTTATTCTAGTGTTACTCATAAAAATAATATAGGTATCTGAAAAAGAGGTCAATATCATCTTTAACAATATAAATGAAAATATTTTCATTACATATACTACTGTGTCAACCTTCATAACGAGGACTCTATCTAGGCATTATTTGATTCTGAAAAGACTGACGGTATCTGCTGTGTTGCAGTTGTTTAACCAGACAAAGCAAATAGGTTACTTGACATCTGTGGAAATTAATTGTTCATGCTATTAATTACTATTCAGTCCATATTTCTAGTTAGAAAATAACCTAGATTGGTTCAGGGATGTAGCTCAGTGGTAATACTTGCCCTGTGTGTAAGAAGGCTGATTTAACCTCAGCACTACTGTCGCGTCTTCTCCGCTGCAGTAAGACCGACATGCTGGATTCTTCTTTGACAGCTCTTTTATTCCAGGCACAATCTTCATCCATCGAAGGGGGCCCAAGCAGCAGAAATGCACTGCTTATATACCCTTCCAAGGGCAGGCCAGCGGCTGTTCTCTCAGGATGGTTAGGCCAGTACTCATTAGCATAAGCCCTGTGATTGGTTGGCTCATGCCTCATTAGCATAAGCCCTGTGATGGTTAGGGCTCGTGCCTCATTAGCATAAGCCCTGTGATTGGTTAGGCTCATGCTCATTTGCATAAGCCCTCTCGGAGGGTTTCAGCTGACGCATGCGCAGTAGACTATATAGGAGCTGGCCAGCCATGTTGGAACGGCGCCGTCCTTCGGCGCCTACACACTACCAAAGGCAAAGCAGTGCAAACAAACTCCATAAAACCTACTTACTTGAAACGATGACTGAAACACATATGAGAAGCAGGAAAATGGATTTAATATTTCTAAGTAAATGATAAAGCATATAATCTGATGTGCACAGTAAAGATAGGGTTTATTCTTTCATGGGTCTTCCTAAATCACAGTCACTCCAGATAACTCTGAATTAAGATTCACCTTTCTAGTGCTGGATATATTTGTATTCCTGGATTTTCTGTTTCTGAGATATAGTTAAGTTACTTAGAAACAGTACAGTCCTTCTGGGTTTTACTTTTAAGGTTGCTTATATGAGTCCACGGCAGGCTCAGATGAGGGATAAATATTATATAAGACCCCACAGATCATTCTATTGCACATTCCTCTAATCCAGGAATGGTGTGTTTTTCAGTAGGGCCAAGCAGAGGACTCAATATTCCAGAAATATACAGCTAGCCAATAGTACCTGTCGGTGCTCAGCACTGCTTGTCAGGGTTGTGAGCCAAAGCACAGTGGATGCTGTTTTGCATAGCATTTTGGATTGCTACTATTAGAAGAAAAAAATTCTTTTAAAGTTCTGGTTAGGAGAACTTGTAGATTTCTGGTGTGTGTGTGTGTGTGTGTGTGTTTGTGTGTTTGTGTAAGTGTCAAATGGTACAGCTGCTGTAGTAAACTGCTATTCTTCAAAACATTAAATATAATAAATGCCAAGTAACTAGAAAGTCTCCTTCTAGCTGTATAAACACCAGCATATAAGTATTTACTTGAAGATACTGAAATATCAATATTTAAATAATATTATCCATAATAATCAAAAGGTGTAAACAACTCAGATGCAATCAACAGAGGAGCAAAATGTAGTATATATGTGCAATGGGCTATTATTCAGCGTTTAAAAGAACAGAAAATTGTTTTTATATTAGTAATTTTTGGTTTTAACCATTGCATGCATGTATAAGATGTATTCTGATTATGCTGTCCACCTTGTGGCTCTCGGCTTCCTCCTATCAAACCTCATCTCTCCTAGCCCCTTTCCCAGGTTTGCAAGTTTTGGTTTGCGTTTTGTGACCTACTGAAATTACTTAGGGTCACCTGTGTGGTCATTGGATTGGAGTTATCTATTTGAGCTTACAAGACTCATCAGTGGCTACAGAGCTGCAGTCAAGGATTCCCCTCTGCCAGACTCTTGCCAGTAGCAAGCATTCAGGAGTAAGGGGTGGACTCTGAGCCCTCTCCTTCCATTCCTGACTGCGAGAGGGAGAGGTCTCATTCTTATGCAGAAGTGTTGTATTCATGGCAGCTGTGAGTTCATGATCACCATAGCTGGGCCTTGTCCAGAAGAGAGCATTCTGCAGCCCTGCGCCCTGTCATCTGCCTCCACATTCTTTTCTTCTCCTCTTCTGTAGAGTTCCCTAAGCCTTGGCAAGGTGGTATACATGTCTTACTAGAGCTTACCTATCACTTATTCTCAGCACTTCATAAGGCCATAGTCTTCAGTCACTACCATTCACTGGAAAGAGCTCTCTGACTAAGGATGAGAGTAACATTTCTCTCTTGGTATAAATATAAATATTTA
This sequence comes from Mastomys natalensis, assembly GCA_021653895.1. Lineage (NCBI taxonomy): Eukaryota > Metazoa > Chordata > Mammalia > Rodentia > Muridae > Mastomys > Mastomys natalensis. The sequence goes on along the minus strand of JAJTUV010002074.1, from coordinate 223,527 downwards.
GAGCCAGGTTGACACTGTATCGGTTTAGCTAAACAACAGTGTTCAGTTCCCCACTAACATCTAGGATCTTCCCAACCATGTGTTGGTTTTTTTTTTTTTTTTTTTTAAAGCAGGCTCCCCTTTTAAATAAGATCTTAAATCCAAATCCAAACCAAAAGCAGTTGTTATCCTCGTAACAGTGGTACCACAGTTGCAAAAGTGGGCACATCTTACCCGAGGTCGGACTTATAGATCATAGAGTTCACAGCTGGGTACAACTATTAACACTTCCTCCTCTCCTAGCGACTTGTACAGCAAGCCCTGGGACCTGAAAAGGCAGGGAGGATGTTTGCAGCTCCATCATAGCTGGATTTCTCTATGCTTGTATCCAAGGTGTGTGCTGAAGGAGGGAAGAGGCAGAACACATACTACAATATGGACAAACCTTAAGGACATCATACTAAGTGAAACAAGCTGGACAGAAAAAGGGCAAATACTGTTATGATTCTACCCATATGAGACCCAGAGCAGTCACATTCACAGAGAAGGGAAGATAACCATCTTTGTTAGGGAATAGCCTGGGGGGTAAAGGGCAATGTTTTTGTTTAGGATGATAAGAAAGTCAAAGATGGGTAATAGTGATGGATGCTACAACACTGTGAGTGTGCTTAATGCTACAACACTGTGTGTCTAATGCTACAACACTGTGAGTGTGCCTAATGCTACAATGCTGTCCCTAATGCCACTGAACTATATGTTAGAAAAATAGTTAAAATGACCATCAGAAGTACATTGTATGCTTGTATGAAATTCTCAAAGCAAAAAAAAAATATTGTATTGCAGTGGCTTAAATGAAACATGTTATGTATGTTTTATTATAAAATATGTACATGTGTTTACACATATGCATAGTATATCTAAGTATTATAATAGGTCTCTGGTATAATAAATAATTCAGTCACAAAATAAGTGTAGTCTAAGGAGTGCTGAGCAGACACTCATGCCCGCCCACTCTTCTTCCGTAGGTGTCACACACGCAGCCATCTGGGCAGCGTGCATCTCTTACCTCAGTGCAGCTGTTCCCCCTGAGCTGAGGACTTCTGCGCAGGGAATCCTGCAAGGCCTTCATCTGGGTCTGGGGAGAGGATGCGGTGCCATGATTGGAGGCGTGTTGGTCAATTATTTTGGTAAGAATGATGTTTCTTTTGGTCTTTTGGGGAGGATAGATTTTCTTTCAACTATACCACTCTTCCTGTCCTCCTTTTACATTGCATGGTGATTGTAATTGTAAAGCACACACTCAGGTTGGGAAGATATTTACAGCCAGTTAGGTAATTCCAGGAAATTAGGTTATGAAGATGTTCATAGCCCAGTCTTCTGGCAAATGGCGTGATGAAATGCTACATAAACCTCTAAGGAGCCAAACAAATGAATAAGCACATTCACATGCTTGTACTTGAGTCCAGTACCCAACACCTGCTGTAAAAATTAGAAAGAAACAGAATCCGTCATCCTTACTCAGAAAGGCCTCCCTATTCACTGTTCTTGTCGCTGTGTCTTTGCATCACAGTCAGTCTGCCTCATTCGACCTCTTGTTGGAAATTTGAGGGCTGAGACAGTCAGATCATTCTGGGATTTTTGACTGCTTGGTCTTCTTTGCAAGGCACCTGGGGTTGTGTGAATTAAGAGCACTATTTAAGATCTGCTGCCCAGCTGCAGATGAGCAGCATGGTTCCTTAACAAGCTAGTAGATAGCATCATGAAGACAGCACATGCGTCATGTCGGCATGAGAGACAGTCCTTCACCAAGCAGAACCAGCACTGGGTCTCCTACTACAGGCAGCTAAGGAGAGGGCGCTGAGTGTTCAGTGAACCTGTGCTTCTTTGCCCCAGTGTTAAGGCTGTTTAAGGTGGAAGGTTGCTGTATTTCCTGGAATTACCATTTGGCCTGGTCTGCTTATTTTCAAGGGGCTGCTGCAACCTTCCGAGGGATTGGCATGGCTTGCCTGGTGATCCTCCTGCTCTTTGCCCTGATCCAGTGGCTGGCAGTGCCGGATGAGGAAGAAGGTGAACATTTCCTTTCCTTTCATCGTTGGAGGTGAGCGTAGGAGGTTAAGGGTTTGAGGCCAGGCTTCTATGTGTAACCCGGACTGGCCTTGAGTTTGCAATTCTACTTCTTTCTTGATGGTTCCCCAGGAACCCCACTGTACCGTGAACAAACAGCCTGCAGGCAACATGTTCTCAGTGGTGTCCTGGCGGACTCATGATAGAGATGACACACCTCCTGTAATAAGACGACGACTGGCTGCTGAGCTGATTGTGATTTCTTGGTCATTTTATGTAGTAGTGCAAGATGCTATAGAAATGGTGGTTCAAACCTCTCTGGAATTCTTGAGATTGCAGAAATGGTGGTTTCAAACCTCCCTGGAATTCTTGAGATTGCAGATTTAAGGCAAATACATATAAGGCTGCATGGTAATTTACCACCAGGAATAAGAGGGGGTGCTTGGCCTTCTGTGCAAGGCTTATTAAACTGTATGCCTTTACCTTCATTAGACATATGTCTATGGATGCTTCTGACAAGCATGGCTTTTGTTAAAACTGTCGTGCAAAGGGGAAGGCAGGCCAGTGAAACAGCTCAGCAGGTAGAGGCACCTGCTGCCAAGCCTGCTGAGTTCAATCCCAGAGACCCACATAGTGAACAGAGAGAACCAATGCCTCAAGTTACCCTTTCAGGCCTTCAAATGTGTTCTATGTCACTCCCACAAACACCATACACACACTGGATAGATAGATAGATAGATAGATAGATAGATAGATAGATAGATAGATAGATAGATAGATAGATAGGTAGGTAGGTAGGTAGGTACATAGATAGATAGATAGATAGATAGATAGATAGATAGATAGATAGATAGAATTTTTTGACATCTTAGTTGTAAACCTAGCCTTTAACATCTGAAACATCTCTCTCTAGTCCTGATTAAAAAAAATTAAAGGAGGGAGGTTTTATCAAATGGAATGTGTAGATGACATTAGTCAGGTGATATAAACTTTTGGTGAAAAGCATCAACCAATAGAAGGCACATGTTCTAGTGACTCTGTGCCAGCACAGAGCTGGTCATCTTGGCCTCTCAGTCCTTCCAGTATTCCTGCTCTTGGGGCCTGAGGTGCTCTTGTAAGAGAGAACACTGCTTGTTCCAGAACCTCAGAGGACTGTCTCAATGTCACTGAGTAGCAGGGGACAAAGACCAGTGGTGGTTCGTCTCAGTCTCTAGCCAGGAGTATGGGTTCTAGGGTGCACTACCATGTCAGGACTATCTTCTCCTTCACCTTTGTTTTAAACATGTAGAAAACTCGAAAATCATTTTAACATTATTTTTCTCTCTAGACAAGACAATGTTGGCAGAAAGGATTCCGGTTCCCTCTAGTCCCGTTCCCATAGCAACCATCGACCTGGTACAGCAACAGACAGAAGATGTCATGCCACGTATTGAGGCCAGACTTCCGCCCAAGAAAACCAAGCACCAGGAAGAGCAGGAAGATGTGAACAAACCGGCCTGGGGGGTCAGCTCTTCTCCTTGGGTGACCTTTGTCTATGCGCTCTACCAAGTTAAAGAGCTGGTGCGACTGACAAGAGACAGCCGTGCTTCTGAGATACAACCTTTACAGGTAACCCTCTGCTGGGCTAGCCTGCAGCACTGTTACTCCCTCCTTGTTCATCAAAACACCTGGGACACAGAAAACCAGGCATGTAAGCAAAGGATTTCAGTGGTCTGGGATCACTGTGTCACAGGAGTGTTTACCAGGTAGCATGGGAGGACAGTGTGCTTTATGGAGCTCAGGAAGGCTTCACAAAGGCATTTCTATTTAAAAAAAAAAAAAAATTACATCTATCCCAGCTTTGCATACTTCTCTTATGGTTTAGTGGTAGAAAATGCAATTTGCAGCCAGAATATACAGCTCTTGCTTTCAGAAACTGTGTTTACTAATCTCAATAATTCAGAATTCTAGGGGGACCATTACACATACCAGGAAACAGCAGTAAATTTAGCAGTAAAGAGCTGCTAAATTAACCCATTAATCTATGCCTCATGGCTCTGTCTGACACCCTACTCAGTAAAGTGTGATTCTGAGAGGCCTCACTTGGAGGTAAAGGCATGTTCTTTTTTGTTCCCAAAGGCTTTCCTGAAAGTCAAAGGGTACTGATAAAATGAGCAACTATATAAATAAAGTTGGACCCTCACTTTGGAATAGGAATGTGCCTTCTGTGAACAGTTGGGTCAAAGTCATAAATCTACCCCCTTGTTAGATTAATCTTTCCATTTTCTTGATAAATAAGTCAGCTCTATATTTACAGTAGCTTGAAAGGACCCAGAGGAGGGCAGGCAAGACGGCTCAGTTGGTAAATACACCTGTCACAAGCTTGATGACCTGAGTTTGATCCCTGGAATCCAACAGCTGAAGATAAAACCAACTCCCACAAGTTGTCCTCATACTTCTATACACACTCCATGGCATACTTCTACTCACAATAAAACAGACAATAAACAAATAAATGTCATTTTTAAAAGGGGACTTAAAAAGAAAAATAAGAATAAAGAGTAATTTCTTTTTAAAATATTTGACAAACTACTGGTGACTAAAGAGATGGCCCAACAGTTGTCTGCTACTGTTGCAAAGGACCTGAGTTTGGTTCCCAGCATCCAAGACATACCCAGCATCCAGTGGCATGTACCTCCATCTCCAGAGGATCTAATGGCACTCACGTGCAGGTACCCATCCACCAACACGCACGCACACACATAATTCAAAATAAAAACAAAGCTTCCTAAAAGAAAAGGCAAGTTTGTCAAACTACGGTAATTAATCTTGGCTTTATAAACTACCTGTAAAGTCTTTGCATAGTTTTACTGAACTGACACTTTCCTGATAGCCTGCCACTCTGCATAATCCAGCCCACTCATTCATCGAGCAGGACTGGACATGAGACAGGAGCACTCGGAGGCTTCTGGACCTTAAAGCAGGAAGGGGAATGCAGGTAAAGGATGCCCTGCTACCCAGGAGAGGCAATGCTTTCAGTACTTTGTGAATTCATCCTCATTTTAAAAGATGCCCAGTAGCGTGTGCAGCATTAAATTTGCTTTTCTTCCCCTATGGTGTGAGTTCAAATTAGTAATAGCTAACAGATATAGTATAGTATTGCCGTAAAGTAATTACATTTCAGAATCAGAGGAGTGAAAGAAAAAAAATTCAACTATATGAAATAGAAATGAACATCAATTCAGAAGAAAAAAAGTTCTAAAATCATGTTCCCTGATTTGTACAATTGATGTGACATTTTACTAATGGCACTGATGTGTGTTCTCAGGTCACTCCCCATTGGCTTCACGGACTTGGTGCATTCCTGCTGTGTCTTGCTTAACTAGTAGTACTCATTTTGAAATCCCACATGTGCATCAGGACTTTATCACAGGCATACTTTGCCTTGATGTCTTGAGGCTGAGGGCCCTTGTTTACTGTTACAGTGTCTCCTGGCTCTTGAATATTGTGGTCTTCCTAATGTCTAGCATCCTGGTGTCCCATGGCTCTGCCCGGTGATTTGCCACAGGGCTGGGATACTCAGTAAATATTTGCAATGTATATGTAAATATAAAGTTGTTTGCCTAGTAGTGACAAGAACACAGATAAAAATGTTCTTTAGCCATGAGGTATTGATAAAAATGTTCCCTTAGTCATAGGTATGTCTGCTTATAGTGTTTGTGTTTTTCATGCGGCTCTGGCAGTTGCACATAGGAAAGGAGATGAAAGGTAAGATGTCTATCCTATTCCATTATGCACTGGCCCCTAAAGTGGTCTCGTCGAGAGATCACCACACATTTGTTATGTGAAAATATGTATAATAGTTGATTTTCTCTCAAACACCATGGAACATCTGTTTTTCCTTCCAGGGGACCAGTGAGAATCGGGAAGTCTCTCCAGCTGGTGGAGCCCAGCGTGCCCCACGTGAAACTCACTCTGACTCACCTAGAAACCAGCCATCCCCTGACACAGCAGCATCTCAAATGCAGTCCAGCCCTGCTCACCCCAGTGCTACCCCACATGGACAGGAGAGTGGAGAGCAGCAGGCTCAGCCCACTGTGGGAGAACACTGAGGGCTCCTGGTCATCTCATACCCTGCATGGCACTAGACACCTCATTCAGGACAGAGAGCGAGGCTCCGACCCTGACCACGCCTCTGAAGGGGAGCACCGTAATGCATATGCTTCTAAATATCTAAACTCATTACTGTGGAACCACACACACGCACACACACACACACACGCATGCACAGGCACATGTGAGTACATGTTAGCAAGAAAATGGAAACCTCCACAGTCCTATAGAGAAACAGAACAATGCTGAGAAGGAGCCCCTGCTCTTGGTTAGTTAGGTCTGACCTAACTTCTCCACCAAAGTGAAAGGGTGAGAAGCAGAACTCACACCAAGTTGGGTGAATGAAAGGGCCTCAAGGAGAACAAGGACTTCATCTCCCTCTTCGGATTATTTATTCTAAATATTGGGTCCTTAGTGAAAAGCGAGGAGAAAAAAAAGTATAGCTATAGTTTTATTTGTCTTGAAGAAAAGCATTTTAAAAATTATAAGATATATGAAAAGGGAACCAGATGGAAGCTAGTAGAACATAGGCTTTGTTGTTGTTTAGAAAAGTTCAAAATTTCACTGAACTTTGCACATCTCTAGCAAATCTATTTTTATATGCATATAGTATATAGTGAGCATAGTTCTTTGGGAAGCAGAACTGTTACTGACTACTGCATACTGAGTTGAGTTTAAAACATCTTTGTTGCAATGGGCTGTGAGAACGAGCAGAAGTGGGAGAATATTTAAAGAATTCAACCAACTCAGTATCGTAAGACATGACAGAGAAGGCTTTACTAAGCAGACCCTTCTAAGCAGCCTCTGTTGCTGTAGTTTACAGTGGCTTGGGCGCTAATTAGCTAAGCAGTAAGCTAAAGAGTACTATTTACAAAGAGCAAGAGACTTAAGTGCCTGGGGGAGGGACATGGTGTCTAAAACTTACATAGTAGGTCTGTTTTGTTTGTGGAGGAGTAAATAGGAAGCCAAGAATAGGAATTCTGGGAATAAGAATGACTTTCTAAAGACTTAAGACATGAATCTTAGCATATTCTTCTCTCTGAAACCATAGTCATACACTGAAAGCCTTTGGGTTTGGGCTACAAACTACAGCAGTTACACCACAGATAGGGAGGTCTGGGTGACTGCATGTAGAGCGGGCTCCCAGAAGGAGGCAGCGTGTGTAAGAAGCCTGGGGATGCCTGTGGAAGGGGATGCTGCTGCGGCTGAATGAGGGTCGGGTATATTGTGGATGAACTCAAGAATGGTTCGAAATGGAAGCTCACCCTAGCCTGTAACCTAGGAGACAGGTCAGCTGTACAGCGAAAGCTTCTGAGCTTCTGCCTGCCCCTGCGATCTGGAGGGAACATTCTACACCTGGAGGTCTAGCTTCATCACAAAACACAGCTTGGAACAATGGGAACAATTAAGCAAATCGTTACATTTGCACTTGAACAGTACTGTACTGTCGATCCCCATGGCTCATTTTAAGTGACCTTTAAAATCAGACGTATTTATTATGCTTGTGTAATTACAGAAATGAAGTGGGAGACAGGCTGAGCCCCACCTATGAATGTACAGTATGTAGATTGTGAAACTGACTAGACGGAGTCAGAAGCCGTATCTTGTGTTTACAATTCTGGTTGATTTCCTTGAAAAGCTGCTGTTTTTTGGAGATGCACAGTGGATGTATTGAAATAAAAAGCAAATACCATTTTTAAATATTTCGTAAATGAAAAACACGTGACCAAACAAGAGAAAATCCTCTGCTCTGTAATGAATGACACCAACTTCAACATGCCTTCGTTACAAAATGTTTACTGTGAGCGTCAATCCAACAGTGCGGTAATTTCTAGCCTTTTGAGCTGACACCTTCACGAGTTTGTGGACTCTGTGACTTTTTCTTCCTGTCCTTACAGTGCCATATGTCACTTAAAAAATATTAAAGTGAATTCCAATTAAACTTGATTTGAGAATTTTATAACCTCTCTTGAGATCCTTGGGAATACTCAGGGATGTCAACGCTGAGGCTGGCATCACTGCCACCATGATCTGCCTGCAGCAACAGTGGTTACCCTGGAGTTCTCTGTGGACTCACGTTGGCTCGCTGCTGATAACTAGACTATTCTTAAAGCCCTAAGCAGAGTAATAGTACATTCCAAAGGCCAGCGGCCTAAAGAGCCAGGGTACAGAGGACAGTGTTACTTTATCATCCCTGTGACCTTGTGGTGGCAGGAAGCAGGCAGGTGGCTAGCACTCCCAGGGATTTGCAGCTTGCTCATGGGACCCTAAGCAATATGCCTCTCAGTACATCAGTTAAGTAGAGCAGCTGCAAAAAGGGATCCGTGGTTAGATCATTTGTCTTTAAAAAGCCCTACCTGGTATATATAACCTTCTTCATTTAAAATATGAGGATTCTGACACCCCTCTGTGCATAGAGACAAGACACAGGCTACCTCTGAAACACTAAACCACTCATGGACTGTTTATGCAAAGCTTAAAAAACTCCCTGATGCACAACTTCTAAACCAATGGGCATCTGGGAAAGTGATGCTTATATGAGGACAGGATTTGGGGGTAAAAGAAAAAAAAGGTTTTTTCAAATCAGAAATCACATAGCTTATGCTGTAGCTTACAAAAGGGAGCAACTTGCTGCTGTCAGGGAAAATATGAGGCAGCCCAGGTGATCATCTCACCTGATTCCCGTCTGCTCTGGGCCGCTAACACACTTGCCCTGTTGCGGCTTGAGATTAGACCCAGATTTAACATGCAGCTAGGGTCAAGAATGTGGGCCTGGGGCCAGAGTTTGTCTGGACTGAAGTGTCAGCTCTGTCAGTCACAGTTTATATGGGCCTGAGGCCTCATGTGAAACTGAGGTTTCAGTGAGAGACTTGATAGTACAGACACAGGTAAATATGTCTTTTGGGGTAGAGTCTGCTAGTCATGAGTCTCAGTGTCTTTATCTTCTGCCAGCTGGGAAACACTGAACTGATAGCACATTGGCTAGTGGGAGACAGGTCTAGAGAATGAAAGTCAGGCATGAGTCAGAGGCTAAACCGGCACCTCATCTATCCATGCAGTGTCACCCAGTGGGGCGTCTGTGAAGGTAGCTTGCTCACAGGGTCATCTGAAGACACCTGTCTTGCCATAGGCTTCATCAAATAAGCATCCCATGTTATCTATGTGTAGGATTCCACTTCCAGTTAGACAGAAAAGCTAATCCAAAACTTACGGATTTGATTGTGGAGAATCACCAAATAGAGGATAATGTGAGATCCTATTTGGGTTGTTATTTATCAACATCGCCTCTGGATCTTAAACTCTGTGTGTGTGTGTGTGTGTGTGTGTGTGTGTGTGTGTGTGTGTGTTCAGATATATTGATGCAATCTATCAGGTATTCCAAAATCTGTAATCTCTTAAATTTCCAGATATTTTAAAAAGATATAAATTCAAATATTTTTCTGTCACATAGACACTCCTCTATAATTCATCCCTGAGTATTATTGGCAAACTATATAACTAATTCACAAAGTGTCTTTGTGCTTGTAAACTTCATTTAAAAACTCTTTAAAAATAACATTCGAATGATATGATTTTTAAACCATTTAATCGTGGCCACCTACGCTGCTTCTCAGCCCACACATTTGGTGTCGAGCAGTCCAACTTGCTTTTAACAGGAGGCCTTTGTGAGGCATCTACTGTAAGCAGGGCACACATGGTCTGCTGTATGTGTGCATGACTGCGAAGCATAGCCGCTACTGAAGGGCAGTCATTAGCTGAATGGTCATTAAGTTTAAAGAACGTCGGAGAGAGGAGGAAGGTCAGAAGGGAAGGACTGTCCACCGCTTGATGGGCATTACACCTGTGATTGGTATTTGTCATACACACTGAATCGTAGCCCAAGGATACAAGCCCAACAAACATTTCATTAGGAATGGTTTAATTGTTTAGCTTCTCACAGCTGTCACATAACAGTCTGACAGATCCATGATTCCTTCTAAAAGTAAGCATAAGAAAAGCATCCCAAAAGATTGCCACTGCCCTCATGGTGGGTACATGGGCTTGCTGCTGCTGGGAGCTGCAGCTTCACAGTGTGGTCCCTACCGGCTCAGGAAGGCTGGGGCTGCCCTGGTGGCTCAGGGGGTGCTAAGTGTCCGTCACACACAAACGCATTCTATACTAGACAAACTGCTTAGTGAGAGGTGAACATGGCTATGTCCAAGCGCTGATACAACTGACCTGTACTGGAAAAAGAAAACCAGATTAATGTTACAACTCCTGTCTATTTTTGTAAAATAGTTGCCAGAAAGAACAGAAGCACATTATTTACACGCAAGTGTTTTTGCCTGTGTGTACGTGCATGCAGAGTCAGAGGAAGGTATCAAATCCCCTGGAAGCAGAGCTATGGATGGCTGCAAGCTGCCATGACACTTGGCTGCTGAGCACTGAACTCGGAGTCTCTGCAAGGCTCTTTTTAACCACGGAGCCATCTCTCTCCAGACCCCATTCTTTGGCGTTTTCAAATCACATGAAAAGGCACAGATTGATTGAACAGGTTTCTAAGGAAAGGAAACAGACTCCTGATGCTACATACGTCTGTCAAAAGCAGAGGCAGAAACACCACCACAGAGCTTCACACAGAGGCATCATTTGAAAATGTATATAGGAAGTTCTGGAGGCAGCATCACCATCAGGGCTGACGGTGACCAAGACTGTGTCTTGTCCCTATCCTTCCTCATGCCTTTTGTTTTTGTTATGTTTTATCATCACACTACAAAAGATAAAACAACCTGACTTCGATTCCCAGAGGATCAAGTAGCCACCTGGTCACAGAATGTCTGCCAGTCAACGCTTACGGCTCTGTTTCTGCTCCTTTCCTTGGGCTCAAAGCAGTCAGTAGCTCATTTCATCCTGGAGTTTAGCATGGATCAAGAAACAAACATCTGCTCTCTCTAAAACAAAAATAAGTATCACAAATCTATTTTGTGAGATTTCATTGTAAACATATATAATCAGTTTTAAAAAATAAATCTCAAAATGTCACAAATGCTTCCAAACTTTCAATTTCAATATATAAAAAGTACAAAAAAATAATAATTTTTAATCTTTCTGCATATAAAATCTTATCAAAACATTAAATATAATCCTAAGAAATGTTTTTTTTAAATCACAGTTATTAAATAGCTACTTGGGCATTGCTTAAAAACAAAACAAACGAACAAACAAAAACCTTGAGGTACTAACACCGTAAGACCAAGGCTGTAGGGAGATAGCCTGACCTACATGTGAAGAAGTGTCTTATACCTGAGTCCCAGATGCACCAGGGCTGCAGTGTTGCCAAGACTGCTGGCAATACTTCTGTTCTGACTCTCAAACCTAAATTCCACATCAATAGCACTTCCAAACATGAGTTCTAAAGACTATCAGTCTCACGGTGCATGATGTCCGCCTTTTAGGAGACCCACAATGCCTTCATAGCACTAAAGACTGAGAAGCTTGCAGAATGTGTGACTCTGAGTTAACCACAGCCAGCATCAGAATTCCAACAGTACTTCCTACTGTCACATGAACCGCACCTGAGAAACGTACCGATACCGATAAAATGGGGGCTGGGGGTGGGGGGACAATGCAGCCTTTTGAGCCAGCTCCAGAGCATCCAGAGGGGAGTTAGCACCTGGTGAAGGGACGGCATCAGGTCCTGATTACTGGTCCTAAAGAACACATTTCTACTGTTCCGTGAAGGTCTCTTCATTCAGAGCATGTAGCAACGATTCTTTCAGTCTTCACACCACACCACAGGAAAGCTCTCTTGTGCAAATGCAAATGAGTTTTTTCCCTTACTTTCATGGCTTGTTTTTCTCTGAGGTGCATGGGTCCTGCCCAGTTGGAATAAGATCTTTGCCTTTTACTTGCTTTCTGGCTCAGAATGAAGTCAACTTGCAGGCAGACTGTCAGTCTGCAGGCTAAAGAGCTGCTCTTCCAAGAAGGCACCCCCAAGGCCATACTGCTTTTCATGGGTGCTGACTTCTTCTGGTGACAGGTGGCTTGCTCCAAGAACAAACTCTGCAAACCTAAGAAAATTTAGTTTTAAACAGTTAATTCTGTCACAGAGGTTTATCTGAAAGATGATGTGTGCCTCCCTACTTCTCCCCTTTAATTAAATTTGAATTTGTGTCAGCTGACGATGGCATTAAACCTGTGTAGGGAAGGCTTACGTGATTTGTCTGTAGACAGCATGGGAAGGTAGAAAAGTGGCAGGATTTATGCATCAGACGTGGGTGTACCAAGTCATTCCCTTTTCCCTGTTCCTTTGTGATCGGTGTAGATTGCCAGATTTCACTGTTAATGCCTTGCTCAGATCCACATGGCTCCTGAGACCTCAGTGACTCTCCGGCAGACCAGAGCACCCAGGAAGTTGAACTCCCACAATTCGAGTGTAAGGTATGACCAAGAGGAATGGTTGCTTCTAAGCAGAAGTGCATGCGTGACATGTGTGTATTTTTCAAATCACTTTAAACACCAGCTATGGCCAGGGCAGGACTTACTTTTTAGGGGCCTGGAGTCTGGAGACAGCCAGCCAGGAAGGGAAGTCGGGCCTGCAGCAGGCTTGGCGCAGTTCCTCGAGAGCGCTGGCTGTTTCAGCTTCAGCTTGCTCCCTAAACTCGTCATCAGTGAGAAACTTCACCACCAGTGGTTCTGTTGTGAACCATGGCCTCATTTTCCTAAAACACATGACATGTGGTTGCCAGATTCCTGCCCAAATCAATCCTTATAATACACAAAAATATACATCTTAGACACCAACAGAAATACCTGGAACTCCTTGGACAGCAGCCTGCACTTTCCACAGTCTTTCTATGACTGAGGGGTAAGGAATGGGCCAGGTAAGCCTACTGTGCTTTTCTCTTCTCTGACCGCCATAGCAATGGCCTTTGATGAATCAATTTCTGATTGAGATGGTGATTTCTAATCAAACAATGAGACAAAAAGTCTGGCTTTCTGCTTTGCCTGCTGATTTTCTTTGGCAAGCTTTCAGTGTGTCCTTTTATGGAGACCAACAGGGCCGTACACCACTTACTACACTATGAAGAAGCTGGAGTTTTGGGATCTCACTCCCACCTAGTGGTGGTGCCTCTGATTAACCTGACACAGACAGGAGGCACTGCACAAGGTCCATCAAGGAGAGGAACTTGAATTCATTCTTCTTTGGCTACACATACATCAAGAACCCAGAGGCTGGGAAAGGGATGAGTATCATAAAACTATAGCAATCTGTACTTTAGGAACTCAAGATGCTAATAGAGACATATTTGTGACAAGGTTTCAAGTAACATTTGTGCTACATTCATCAATGAGTCTTACAAATGTTTGCAGGTGACTTCAAATATAGTTGAAAAGATTGCCAAGTTGTGTGTGTGTGTGTGTGTGGTGTGTGTGCATGTGTGTGCATGTGTGAATGAAAGAACTGACTGGATTGAAGAACAAGTGGCATTGGTTCTTTCTGCTTTCTGAACAACTAGGCGGGTTTCCTACAGGACAAACCCAGGCTCTGACCCAGACCACTGGAGCACAACCCAGCTTGAGGGTGTCCTCACTGCCTGAACATGGCCAATCCCTTCCTGTGTCACATGGGAAGGACAGCAGAATCCTTGCCTCATCAGTCACTGAACAGGTGAGATAGGATATTTACACAAACTGCTCAGTATCATCATAAAAAAACAGCTATTATATATTATCAACATAGACGTAAACAGCACTTTGCTAACTAGAAAGTGTGATGTAAAAGTCAAGACACTCTTTGTCTGGTTTATTATTTAACCTGTACGTTTCTACTTTAGCCTTACCTTTTTATATAATTATTCCCTACCAACATGTAAAGTAGACAACATAGCAGTACATATGGATTGTTATAGAATGTCCCACAGACACATAATGAAGCCATTATGCAAATGAGAACACATTTGCTACTGGCAAGGCAGTTGGGTAGCTTAGGGAAGGAGAACGGAACTCTGGGTTCCTTGGGCCATGGGCCTGGCATATATGGTGGCCTGGAGGCTGTGCAATGGCCAGCCTCCTCCTAGTGGAGAGACCTCTTCCCAGATGGGGGTCAGACGAAAAACCCTTTGGTCTCAAGGTCTCTCACTTGCACTGCTACCTTTTGTCCCATGACTACCTTGTGCTGTTGCTAATGTTTTACCCAAGTGATGCTGTCACACATTCAGTTACCAGATCCATACACTACCTGTTACTGTGGAGTCTGTTTCCTCATAGCGGTTTACTGAACATCTAGTAACTCCCTTTACCAGCCTTAATCTCACTTTCCCACTCCGTATCTCTATCAGCATCTGCCTGGACCACAGCAGTGTCTAAGAATGCCTTCTAGTATAGGAGCATCTGTACATCCCTGTTTACCAACTCCCTATGCCAGAAAGCAGATGGTCTACCCCACCAGGCAACAGTTACTCATCTCTAGTTTAGTTTTTGTCTGTCAGGTGAATTTTTTTTCATTAGATTAACTGCCAACATTTACACTGCAGGAATTACATCTGAGTTCTAGTCTACATGTACAGTTTTCCTTTGCATAGCAACGAACAACTCCTGCTAGTTTTAAATGCTGCCTTTGGGATGAGGGTGCAGTGCAGAGTTTCCCATAGTCCTATTGGCCACCCACTTGCCTTGCTCCTGCCTGGGCCCAAACTTTCGGGACAGGAGTCAGTGAACGAATGGACATGCACACTGTTGAGCCCCACGCCAACCCCACAGGCAGAATCAGGTTGGATTCTTCAGTGAGCCCATCCAGTACAGCCAGAGCACACTTCACTCATTGTACTGACAGCACTGTTGCCTGATGATGGCTTTACATGGGGCCTTTTCTCTGTCAAGAAAACATTCCACATCTGTTCAAGGGCCACTCTGGGTCATTACTTAAGAGTCATCCCAATGATATCTCTTCCAGGAAGTCCTTCCTTGACTAACTTTAGTCCCCGAGCAAGCTGTTTTCAGACCTAAAGGATACATAAGTGTTGGGGCTGGAAAGATGATTCAGTGGCTAAGAATGCCAACTGCTCTCCAGAGGACTGCAGTATGGCTCCCAGCACCCACATCAGGTGGCTCACAGCTGCCTATAACTGCAGCTCCACAGAACCTGACGCCCTCTTCTGGCCACTGTGAGTACCCACAAACATATGGTGCACACACACACACACACACACACACACACTTTTTTTTTAAGGCAGCTGATATATAATTGCATGCCCACGTCTCTACCATATATATCATTAAGAACAGGACCATCTCCATCTGTCTGCCTGACATAGATGTACAGACTAAAGAAACACATAACAATACTGTGTCACCAGAGGTTACCTTATCTTTCTGTATTTTCATAAGGCTAAAGCCTTAATTTAAAACCTAAAACAAAGAGAGGCCTTAATAAAAATGAACTGAGTAACTCCTTCCAACCATCTAGGACACATTCCCCCACTAATTCCTATCTTGTGAGCACAATGAATATCACTATATCCATAATGGCTCTAATGAAAAGAAATGTATGATAAAGGTAGAAATGTTTTGCAACCCAGAGCCCAAGCAAATTTGTCACTGATTTTAGTGGGCTCTAACCTCAGAGTAGTTTGTGTTATAACTCAAGAAATGCTTAGAGCTCTTTTTCCTCTGAGAAAAGTGAAACCTCCAGATTAAACATAATTACTTGGTCGGGCAGCAGTGGCACACACCTTTGATCTCAGTGCTCAGGGGGCAGAGGCATGTGGATCTCTGAGTTTGAGGCTAGCCTGGTCTACAGAATGAGTTCTAGAACAGCCAAGGCTACACAGAGAAATCCTGTTTTGGAAAACAAAACAAAACCACAACCAACCAACCAAAAAGCAAGGACAAAAAAAATCCCCCAAACCAAAAATCCCATAATTACTTGTAAGACGTAACCAAAAGTATCTCTTAAAACATAAATCAAACCAGAACTCAAAATGTCAGGTTTGGTAGCCATAGAAAAAGATACCCACCACCTTAGATAGCTGAGTGCTCTCAATAGATAGTGCAGACTCCAGGAGAACAGGAGGAGGACCATAACAGCATAGGCAAACTGAGGCAAGGCCATCCCAGTGTAGACGAGAACCAGGGAGAGGAGCCTTAGCATCCACATCAGAAAGTGTTTGCTCCCCTCATCAGCAAGAGGCCCGTGACTGTAACAGGCAGCAAAGCTACAAAGTCCGACAACCAACACATAGCCTAGAGAAACAGAAGAAAGGCAATCGTTTAAACCTGAGCTTGGAAACTGAGGTGGAAAACCTGGCAGAGCCCTGGCTGAACAGTATCATCTACCAGTTAACTTCAGTTTCAAAAATGAAGCAAGCAAACACAATGTTTCCTTTTTTCAGTGAAGTTTGAAAAAAGTCTCTACAGCTCATCAGTCCTTGACTTGAGCTTACAGGCTGGCTGTTAAGGACATAACATTATTGTTATCTGTCTGTGTGTGTACACGTACAAGTGGTAAAGTCAGAAGATGTCAGATACCCTAGAACTGGATTACAGGCAGTTGTAAGGTAACCATTCCAGGCACTAGATGCTAAGAGGCCTCTGGAAGAGCAGCAAACACCCTAAACCACTGAGCCATCTCTCCAACCTGACAGGCTAACTTTTGCAATAATTTAAGATATATGCTGATTATTATGATAATATATAGTCATATCTGTTTTTAAGTCCAGTGTCCTGGTGAACAAATGGTTTCATGGTTGCTTTGAACATCATACTTTACTTATAAGATCTATATTTAATTTTTAACTTCTAGTCACTAAAGGAGAATGTAATGTTACAGAGGACCAATCAGGTAGCTGCCCTTTGCTAGCCATGCCCAGGCCATCGTTATATCTGATACTTTGTTTCCAGTACTATTAGATGGGAAATGTACAATACTTCTAATGATTGCCACAGCAGTGCCTAATTTGTTTCTAAGCAAACCTGAGATTTAATTCCTTATTTACAGTAGATACTGAGGAGGAATAAGTTAAATTTAAAATGGGCCCCACATCAATCTAGAAAGTGGAGCTTTCACAGGATGCCTTACTTGGCTTCTCTAGCACCTCTGTGATGAAACAAACTATAATGGGGCTATTTCCCTGGTCTGGCCTCAGTGGGAGAGGATGCACCTAATCCTGTAAAGATGGGATGCCCCAGGGAAGGGGGAATGCCTGGGGGGAACCCTCTCAGAGAGGCAAAGGGGAGGGGGGAAGGGTAAAGAACTCTGGAAGGGAACCAGGATTAGGGGACAACATTTGGAATGTAAATAAATAAATAATTAAATTTAAAAGGTTATATGTAATAAAACTCATCTGTACTTGAGGGAAGGAAAGAAACTATGATGGATTGGGAGAGTTACCTGGCCTAGCAGAGGGTTCAGCACAGCATCCAGGTTATATAGTCAGGCAGCACAGGTAACTCAAAATCTAAATATGACCTGTGCAATACGTGATTCTATGCAATTATCAACCTTTAACATCTAAGAGTAAGGTTACGGATGTAACTCGGTGGTTCAACAGACGCTGAGCACACGTGAGGCCCTGGGTCCAACCCCAGCTAACGACACGAAGTAATAGTTGTTCAGTTCTATAGAAAAATGCTCTTGTTTTTTAGAGACAAAGGGTAAGGAATTTATAGGAATATGTCTTGTTATGAGTAAATTATAAATATTTAATATAATAGGAAAATGGGCTAACAATAAAGTGTTCAAGGATGAACTGCTTTTGTTTTGGCAACATTACCCTCATCTGTGAAAGCTGGTGTTAATGGATCTGCAATTCCCATTCTTTCCTAACAAAATGAAAGGAATGTGTAACATAAAACGAGAAAATTAAATGGTATTTTTATCCTCTCTGTTTCTGAAAAGTCAAATTTCATTAGTAACACTTTGCCACTTTTTATACAGAATACATAAAGAAAGAAAACTGAGAGATGAGGAGAGCCAGCTTTTAAAGAAACCTATTTTAATAGCACCTTTCCTTAAATCAAATGAAAAGTGTGTGGTCAGAAGCCCCCAGTTGCACTTCTCAGCCTGGGTGACAGACAGAAGTTTTTGTGTGTTTACCTACCTAATACATACATTCTGTTTCCATACCACAGCCGCTTCAGATCTTCCATCAACCGGCACAAAACATAAACTGAAGCAAACCAACACCCAATCATTAGCGCCCCAAATGTGCTATACTGTGTGCGGAAGAAAACGACACAATATACATATATATATATGGTTCATTCACTCTCATAAAAATAGAAGCAATCAAATAAATTCTCTGTTTGAAAGGTCTATGTCAAACCTAAGTCAAGTATTTATCTAATCCAGAGTCTCACTGTTCAAGGGTGGGCCTCGGAGGAGGACAGCCATTTTCACACGAGCTTAAGGCAGGCATGTAGGCTCAGGTCCCACTGTTAGAATCTACATGTTAACAAGACCCCCAGCTGCCTAGCAGGCACCCTGAAGTTAGAGATACTACTAAAAAGTACATAGTTATCTCAAAATAATGCTATTTAGAGTTTTAATCAGAGTAACTATAAAGTTAACATCATGAATTAACATTTATTTATCCTTTGGAACATAATTTTATTGAAGGTATAGAGGAAGACAAAACAAAAAGCCCAGATGTAGTACTATTAGTATATAAAGCCCCAAAGACTCATGATCATTCTGCAAAGATACCTTTCACAAAACAGTACCAAAATGTCACCAAACTTAATGTAATTCTATACATTGCTAATAAAAACTGACTTTTCAGAAACAGACACATTTTAAGGTCAATTTTTATATAGCAGAGGAGCATATCTGAATTAGGTAATCTTTCATATCTATAAAATCTTGGCTCCCATTTTGTACTCATTTGCATATAGAGACGTACCTTTGGAATGCGTTTCTTAGCCATCAGAAGGACAAAGACTAGTGTCATTAGAATACCTAACATGGTACCCGAAGAGTAATAGAAAATAGGGCTTCTGTCAAGACAGAGAAAAAAATCCACATAAATATCAACCAGCGTTTATAGCAATAAAATCTGAAAAAATTCATAATGCTCAATGTGGCAATAGTGGCCAGTAAGGAATATTAAGAAAGAAAAACTCTAATCACATCTCATCTATATATGTTAAAATTGAAACCAGCATTTGAAAGTTTCAGTAAATACACTGTTGTGGAATGTCTACTTGTCTTCTATAGTCAGAATGTCATCCAATAATACTACGCACTTGTCACATATCAGGCACTTGCCTGAGTGCTTCCATGAACTCCCAGATACCCACAGCTAAAATCTTTCAGAGAAGAAAACTGAGATATCAAGAAGTTAAAAGACTTCTATGTGAGTTGGCTGCTGGAGGATTCAGAGTAGCAGCCCAGCTCATCAGCATGCAGGGCCTAAATTCTAGGCTTTCCTCTTCCTGCTATGCATCCATCCATCATGCAGTCAGAAAAGCTGGCAGGTAACACTACACATACCTGATCGTACCATAAAGAAAAGAACAATGGTGAACGATGCAGAAATACGCGTATTAAGTAGCCTGGGCAAATTAAAAAGTAAATATTGAGAAGAGAGTGGTTTTTATAGGATAAGTTACAAGAAACAAAATATCAAGGTAATATGTTTATCCAAGAAGCGAGTATTTGCATGTCCAATATCTTACACCAGAGCCACCAATCTAGAAGGCAAATTAATTCAATCAACAGCTAGCGTCTGGTATCAGAGCACATGAGCACAAACCCCAGCACTCTGGAGAACATTCTGTAACCAAAAAATAGCAATAGGATAAGTTCACATATGTGTTATATGTAAAATAATGCAAGCCAATGTACTCTGTACCATGTACTTATCAGTTGCACATTACTGCTGTCTTTAAAGTTGATTCAAATGCTACCTTCAGAACTATCATTTGTAAATCCTAGAAGAACCACAAATGCTGAGTAGTGTGCAAATGTTTAGCACACAGTCACAACCTAAGACTTTTAAATCATAATTTAAATTTAAATCACTACAAATATTAAAAGGGGCACTTACTGGCTCAAGGTCTTTGCATAAAAGAAAAGGAAAACGCCTGTCACAAACACAAGGAAGAGTTTGAAATCCACAACTGGAAGATAAAAAAACAAACACAACCGATGTACTGTGTCAGTATATAAAGTTGCAGAAGGAATAGGGAAGTCAACTCGCTGAATGTCCAGCCAATTATGAAAATAGACTTACTGTTTTGATTCACGCTTACGATGTAGGTAAGTATCCTCCCAACTGGCTTCACAGAGAAGCACACAGTTTCTCCATATGGGCTGAACACTATGGTCATCTCCTTAGTCTCCTCTGGTGCCCAAAAGTTATGAGTCGCACATTTGATAAATGATAGAATGGTTTCTGTATGCTGGCAATTATGACTTCCTGTGATATATACAATACTGAGCAGGCCTGGGCTGGTAACTGTCACCTACAAAACAGGAATGGATCAATCCAGGCAGATTCAAAACCTTCCCCTTGGTACCTCAAGACACGAGCAGAGGAGTAAGAAGCCAGAATTGGCTGAAGAAAATACCACGATGCACAGGACTGGGCTCTGGTCCCCAGTGGAACTTCACATACCTGCATTCGTCATAGATGCCTTGGGGTGTGGATGGTTTGCCAGATGTGGTGTGCATGTGGCTGTAGTCCCAATTTTTGGGACTCTGAGACAATGGATCACTAGTCTGAGGTCATACGGTTAGCAACACGGAGGTGCTAGAGACCTTGGCTAAGCAGCCTTAAGGGTGAGCACCAGACTGAAGGAGATGTTTACAGAGCATGGGAGACCTGCAGGCTGCAGACACCAACTTGTAAAGGAATTTTATCAGATAAAAAGTAGTTCACCCAGTGCAGAGAGCACTGCTGCTGGGCGGACTCGAGCAGGCGGAAGTGTGCGCAATCCAGAGCACCGTCAAGGCCTCAGACACTCGGTCCTAACAGAGAGCAGACCATGTGCCTACAGGAGCTGACAATCATTTCTAATTTTCTTTCCATTTTTTTCTGTCTGACCTTAACTTTATTTTTTGACATTTCTTTAAATTGAAAATATTTTTTTTCTGATCCAATATATTCTGATCATGGCTTCTCCCCTAATTTCTCCCAGATCCTCTCCACCCACCCAAATCCACATCCTTTTTTCCTCTGGTTAGAAAACAGGCATCATAAATAAATAAATAACAATCTTTAAGAAAAGACAGAAAAAGTGGCCCCCCAAAAGCTCACAAAACACATACATACGCAGAGACATACGTTCACACATAAGAATCCCATAAAGACAAGGAGCTGAAAACCATGACATAGAAGCAAAAGACCTGTAAATAATTTTAAAAACTCCAAAAAAATATAACTGACTTTGTTTTGTGTTCCTATCTACTGCTGGACATGGGGCCTGCCCTACAGTATGCTTTGTATATCCGGTAACCCTTCGCTGGAGAAACTAACTTTTCCTGGAGACAGCTTCTCAGTTGGAGACGGGGCTTGTGTTCTCAGTGCTGGGACCCGCTGTGCTCGGACGCTTGCACGCTGCCTCTGTCTGTGAGTTCATCTGAGGTGCATCAGTCCTGCTGTGGCTAAAAGCTCGTTTCCTTGATGGTTTTCATTCCCTGTGGGTCTTACAATCTTTCTGCCTCCTGTTCCTCAGAAGATGTTTTCCCCATTTTTAAAGTAGATTTCTTCTATTTTAAAGAAGTAAAGGAGCATCAGGCAAGAATGAAGATGGGAAGCAGGTGCTGGAGTTACGAACTCATTTAACGAATGAAGAATGAATCAACAGGAGTGTGAGGTATGAAGGGCTGCAGCTTTTATGTCCCCAGAGCTCCAGGCAAGGTGGCACAAGAAGCCACGTAAGCGTCAAACATCATTTGCTAGAAAGGGTATGAGCTGACGTCATGTCCTGGGACAAGGTCAAACCTACCCCTCAGCATACAGCACTCTTTCCCCAGCCAATCCTTAGGTAATTTCCATGACTGAAGTCTCAAGTGCCCCATTCGCAGTGAGAGCTACTCTTGCTACTTTTAATTACTGCCTTAGATGATGTCACTCAGTGATTCTCAACCTTCTCGTACTGCCTGGTGTTGTGTGTCAACTTGATGCACTAGCAGTAGAGGAATCAGAGACGGAGGAGCCTCAGCTGAAGAAATGCCTCCATGAGATCCGGCCGTAAAGCATTCTCTAAATTAGTGACCGCTGGGGAGGGCCCATTGCATTGTGAGTGGTGTCATTCCCTGGTCTTGGATTCTATAAAAATGCAGGCTGAGCAAGTCAAGAGAAGCAAGACAGTAAGCAGCACTCCTCCATGGCCTCTGCATCAGCTCCTGCCTCCAGGTTCCTGCCCTGTTTAAGTTTCTGTCCTGACTTTCTTAAATAATGAATAGCAATATGGAAGTATAAACTGAACACACAAACCCTTTCCTCCCCAACTTGCTTTTCGGTCATGGTGTTTCAACACAGTAATAGCAACTCTAACTAAGACTCTTCGTAATGAGGCTACCCTTTCTTAAATATAATTCCTTAAAAATAAATTCCTCATGTTGTGGCGAACCCCAGCCATTTTTGTTGCTACTTCATAGCTGTAAGTTTGCTACTGTTATGAATACTAATGTAAATATCTGTGTTTTCTGAAGTTCTTTGGTGACCCCTAAAAGGGTTACAACCTACAGGTTGACAACCAGTGACGAGGATGGCATATTCATTCAGAATGGTTAGGGGAAGGCCTGGTAGATATAAAAAGGAATTAATGTCCTCTCTCACATAACTCCTCCTTGAGCCACTGCATGCCCAACACATTAGCTTTTATCTTGATAAATTCACTTGATAAATAAAGCCATATAAAAGATATTTTTAAATCCTGAAGTGGTACTTTTTAATTCCACATTTTTAAGTCATGATAAAAAAATAGGCCCTGACCTGCACAGTTGACCACATATATGTCCACTCTATTTGTGAATGTTGATTGTAGCAATAGCAGTCTGACACAGAAGTTTTAATTAAGTCTGTTTCCTTCAGAGATTTACATCTTGGAACTGAAAGATAAAAAATAAAATAAACGGGTTATCTAAGTATTTAAGTTTCCAAATCTTTTTTAAAAAATATGCTCAAAGGGATATTTTCATAGTTTTTATTATCTTATGACCAAAAATCCTTCTACATGGTGATTACGGTCCTTTACTCTTCCCTGTCTAGCAGGCGTCTGTCTGCAAATATCCCATTCAGGGTCAGTACTATTAGGCACTACTGACCAGCACACATGCACTGATGCCTTTGATCCTAAAGTGATGGAAAGAGTTAAAGGAAGCTTCCTAGAAAAGAAACTCGAGCAGAAGACTCAAGAATAAGTTGTAAGCATAAGACAGTATCAGGACTGACAGATGGCAAATGTGCACAGTATTAAGATGAGCAAAGTCATGGTGGCTCATCTTAGGGACATCTGGACAGCTGCCCCTGGAGTAAACCATAGCCACTTTTACATAAGGAATCTATACTTCCCCATGAGAGCAGAGCACAAAAGGACTTCAGGTAAGAATAGAGGACTCAGTAAGAAATAGATGACATTAAAAAGGGCTCAACTAAATTGCCTAGTAAAGTGTGGGCAGAATAAGCACCAATTACCAGGCAGAGGCACCAGGGTGAGGCTTCTATCAACTCCAGGCCCCACAGTAAGGAGTTGATACTTAGGCTGTGAACTGAGGAAGGTAGAAAATAGATTAAAGAGCTCTTGGAAGACAAATCAGCACACTCCGGAGCTTCAGTGGATGAAGGAGATGAAGGTATCTGGTGAATGGGGAGATGGTGAGGTACTTACCCACATCCAAATGCTGATGTAGAGTCAGTTTGTGAGAATACTGGGAGACGAGTTCAATTCTAGACAGATGTCCATCCATCCAGTTTTTACTGGTGGTTCTAAAGATGATGGACAGGTTTGCAGCCAAGAAGACATTTGACTGGAGCTGGATATGGATATGTAAATACTAGTGTGTTCACAAATAGCATTAATGTAGTATTTATATGGATATGTAAATACTAGTGTGTTCACAAATAGCATTAATGTAGTATTTAGCGATGCAATTTGGGACAGGTTGTCTATTATAGATTGATGTGATAAATGTTACAAGACTTAAAATGTAACAAGAGTTAAAAATAAGGTTCATTTTTCTTCTAAGATTGCTGCTGTGTTTGAATTTTGAACTAGGTTCTTTGGAATCCAAGACAGTGTGTCAAACAGGAAATACCACTCAGGAATAGGAAACAGGAGCATGGACACAGAGAAACTCTCACAGGTACACAGAGAAATGAGCCCTTTGCCCTATTCAACGTACAAGAGGGAAATGTACAGACAACCCTGAATTGAAGTTAGAGCAAACTGTTATAACAAAGTTGGGTAAAAACAAAGTAACCAGTAGCTACTAATTGATCATTACACCCATTTGGAGAATAATGTTGAATAAGCTCAAGAGGTATCTGCCCTGGCCTGAAATATCTTTTGTGACAGGCAGGAGTGAGGACAGGCACAGTCCCTCCTTGAAACAGCTGTACCAAAGTGACAGCTCAGTTATATAATGACCCCGGATGTTCTATTGTGACAGATGAATCCTTTCATTTTTCCTCTTAGCATAGTGATGAAACACAGAGGCTTTTAAATTTATCAACAGTCTGAGCTGAAAATACAAGAATCTAGGTCAAGAGCCAGATTTCAAAGCAGTAAGAGGACACTTGGGAGACTCTTAGTTAAACACAGGATACCAAAAATTAAAAATGCATTCCTTCATGGCAATGCCTATATACAAGATCCTAAAGAAGATAGTATAACCAATGCTATAAACACAAGACAGCCAAGGTAGAGGCGTTCTTGGGTAAAACCGAGATGCACACAGTTCAAGGCCAAGGGCAGCACGCTGGAAGGAACAGTCTTTGGATGTCTAACACTAGAAGTTAGCTATGGAAAAGAAAGAGGTCAAAGAATGCAATGTAAAACCAGGAAGTACTTGAGCAGCTGTGAGAATACAATGAAACACCTTGGAAGCCCTACCTTGGAGCCACAGAGGAGAGGATGGAAGATGAGCAAAGTCATGGTGGCTCATCTTAGGGACATCTGGCCTGGCATTCCCACATCACACGCTCCCTACCTCCTGCCCGTCTCTGAACAGGAACCAGAGCTAAACTGGGCAGCCAGAACTGGAAACTTGAATCCTTGGTAAAGGATCCATTTACCACTGGAGAAGAGCATGTCCTAGCAGGAAAGGTGAAGGGCATGGGGCCACAGGTTCACAACCCTAGTGTGTGTTCCAGAACTTGATGCAAATCCTCACTGGCAGTCTGGTTCTCCCTGTAACTCGCTTAGTGAGTCCTATTATTTAAGGGCTGAACTAACTCCCCCAAAAAACTTTGTGTCCATGCTCTGCTGAAGCATCTTCTTGTGAGGACTGAAAACAAAGGCTATCATCAAACAAAGGCTTTTCACAGGGTCCCTCGGCTGTTTTCTAAGTCACTGGATACCTGTAGCTCCTAAAAGCAGGATGATGTCTGTGAATATAGTGCCACAGCGTGGATGTATGAACAAATGCTTCTGCTAATACAAGCCACGAGTGCTTTGCACTTAAGCTTACTCTAACAGCCTTCTAGGTGGTCTCCCTTCTTCCAGAAATACTCCCATGATTCCCTCCACAACCATCTTTCTAAACAGGCACTTGGGGTCCATTACATTCCTCTCATCACTTCTGCTAACACCAAGACAAAATCTACCCTCCTCTAGAAAGGCCCAAGTACTTCTATGACTTCTTCCTCTCTCTCCCTTGATTGCTCCAGACAGATCAATCCACGAATCCTCCTCAAAGTACCAGTTTACTCCTGCCTCAGGTCTCCTTGCACTGCAATTTTCATTCCCCAGATCCTGTGAAGGCTTACACCTGTCAATAGCTGGCATGTTTGTTTGCCCTTCTCTGGAATGCCCTGTCTGAGCCATGTCTGAACATGCACACCCAACTAAGCTCATCTACTTTCTGCTGACTACACGGGGTCCATCTTACACACGCACTTCTTATCTTACTGTCTTTCTGTGGAGTTACTAAATCCTGCAGCATTCAAATACCTGTCATTTGTGTGCGTGTGTTGCAATCTGAGAGGATTAGAGGATTATCTGAGCAAGAACTGCCCAGCCAGTGAAAACACAACCAATTTCCCTGAAGAATTGCCACAGTATTAAGATGAGCAAAGTCATGGTGGCTCATCTTAGGGACATCGGGACAGCTGCCCCTGGAGTAAACCATAGCCACTTTTACATAAGGAATCTATACTTCCCCATGAGAGCAGAGCACAAAAGGACTTCAGGTAAGAATAGAGGACTCAGTAAGAAATAGATGACATTAAAAAGGGCTCAACTAAATTGCCTAGTAAAGTGTGGGCAGAATAAGCACCAATTACCAGGCAGAGGCACCCAGGGTGAGGCTTCTATCAACTCCAGGCCCCACAGAAAGGGAGTTGATACTTAGGCTGTGAACTGAGGAAGGTAGAAAATAGATTAAAGAGCTCTTGGGAAGACAAATCAGCACACTCCGGAGCTTCAGTGGATGAAGGAGATGAAGGTATCTGGTGAATGGGGAGATGGTGAGGTACTTACCCACATCCAAATGCTGATGTAGAGTCAGTTTGTGAGAATACTGGGAGACGAGTTCAATTCTAGACAGATGTCCATCCATCCAGTTTTTACTGGTGGTTCTAAAGATGATGGACAGGTTTGCAGCCAAGAAGACATTTGACTGGAGCTGGATATGGATATGTAAATACTAGTGTGTTCACAAATAGCATTAATGTAGTATTTATATGGATATGTAAATACTAGTGTGTTCACAAATAGCATTAATGTAGTATTTAGCGATGCAATTTGGGACAGGTTGTCTATTATAGATTGATGTGATAAATGTTACAAGACTTAAAATGTAACAAGAGTTAAAAATAAGGTTCATTTTTCTTCTAAGATTGCTGCTGTGTTTGAATTTTGAACTAGGTTCTTTGGAATCCAAGACAGTGTGTCAAACAGGAAATACCACTCAGGAATAGGAAACAGGAGCATGGACACAGAGAAACTCTCACAGGTACACAGAGAAATGAGCCCTTTGCCTATTCAACGTACAAGAGGGAAATGTACAGACAACCCTGAATTGAAGTTAGAGCAAACTGTTATAACAAAGTTGGGTAAAAACAAAGTAACCAGTAGCTACTAATTGATCATTACACCCATTTGGAGAATAATGTTGAATAAGCTCAAGAGGTATCTGCCCTGGCCTGAAATATCTTTTGTGACAGGCAGGAGTGAGGACAGGCACAGTCCCTCCTTGAAACAGCTGTACAAAGTGACAGCTCAGTTATATAATGACCCGGATGTTCTATTGTGACAGATGAATCCTTTCATTTTTCCTCTTAGCATAGTGATGAAACACAGAGGCTTTTAAATTTATCAACAGTCTGAGCTGAAAATACAAGAATCTAGGTCAAGAGCCAGATTTCAAAGCAGTAAGAGGACACTTGGGAGACTCTTAGTTAAACACAGGATACCAAAAATTAAAAATGCATTCCTTCATGGCAATGCCTATATACAAGATCCTAAAGAAGATAGTATAACCAATGCTATAAACACAAGACAGCCAAGGTAGAGGCGTTCTTGGGTAAAACCGAGATGCACACAGTTCAAGGCCAAGGGCAGCACGCTGGAAGGAACAGTCTTTGGATGTCTAACACTAGAAGTTAGCTATGGAAAAGAAAGAGGTCAAAGAATGCAATGTAAAACCAGGAAGTACTTGAGCAGCTGTGAGAATACAATGAAACACCTTGGAAGCCCTACCTTGGAGCCACAGAGGAGAGGATGGAAGATGAGCAAAGTCATGGTGGCTCATCTTAGGGACATCTGGCCTGGCATTCCCACATCACACGCTCCCTACCTCCTGCCCGTCTCTGAACAGGAACCAGAGCTAAACTGGGCAGCCAGAACTGGAAACTTGAATCCTTGGTAAAGGATCCATTTACCACTGGAGAAGAGCATGTCCTAGCAGGAAAGGTGAAGGGCATGGGGCCACAGGTTCACAACCCTAGTGTGTGTTCCAGAACTTGATGCAAATCCTCACTGGCAGTCTGGTTCTCCCTGTAACTCGCTTAGTGAGTCCTATTATTTAAGGGCTGAACTAACTCCCCCAAAAAACTTTGTGTCCATGCTCTGCTGAAGCATCTTCTTGTGAGGACTGAAAACAAAGGCTATCATCAAACAAAGGCTTTTCACAGGGTCCTGCGGCTGTTTTCTAAGTCACTGGATACCTGTAGCTCCTAAAAGCAGGATGATGTCTGTGAATATAGTGCCACAGCGTGGATGTATGAACAAATGCTTCTGCTAATACAAGCCACGAGTGCTTTGCACTTAAGCTTACTCTAACAGCCTTCTAGGTGGTCTCCCTTCTTCCAGAAATACTCCCATGATTCCCTCCACAACCATCTTTCTAAACAGGCACTTGGGGTCCATTACATTCCTCTCATCACTTCTGCTAACACCAAGACAAAATCTACCCTCCTCTAGAAAGGCCCAAGTACTTCTATGACTTCTTCCTCTCTCTCCCTTGATTGCTCCAGACAGATCAATCCACGAATCCTCCTCAAAGTACCAGCTTACTCCTGCCTCAGGTCTCCTTGCACTGCAATTTTCATTCCCCAGATCCTGTGAAGGCTTACACCTGTCAATAGCTGGCATGTTTGTTTGCCCTTCTCTGGAATGCCCTGTCTGAGCCATGTCTGAACATGCACACCCAACTAAGCTCATCTACTTTCTGCTGACTACACGGGGTCCATCTTACACACGCACTTCTTATCTTACTGTCTTTCTGTGGAGTTACTAAATCCTGCAGCATTCAAATACCTGTCATTTGTGTGCGTGTGTTGCAATCTGAGAGGATTAGAGGATTATCTGAGCAAGAACTGCCCAGCCAGTGAAAACACAACCAATTTCCCTGAAGAATTGCCAGCACAAGAGGCAGTGCACTGAGCCCTGCCTTGAAACCTCCCCAGCAGTATCCCTCTGTGTTCAACCTGTCCCATGCTATCCACTCCAGAGCCCATGGTGCATGGGGAGTCAAGTGTGAGGGCATGGGCTACACCCTTCTCCACTTTATCTCCTGTGTACCCTAAACTAGAGGGTAAGGCTGGCTATACTTAACAGCCGCAGGCTAAGGACTATCTTGCTTGTTCCTCCCAGAGAAGGAAGTCAAGAAGTGGCTAGAATCTTGGTTTTGACGTCAGTGTGTGTATAAGGCATATCCTGGTTAGAACTTGTTCTGGATTCCCCCTGTCTTCAACAGATTAAGGAGCATGCAGACGGAGTTAATGACTTACATTACTAAAGGCCTCAAGTTAGGTTTAAGGGAACCAATGAGACAGATCCCTCGGTTCACTTTATCATGCAGCTTACAAAATTCAGCTAATGTGGTGTGGGGACTACAGTGGTGCCCCACCCCCACTTCTGTGA
The DNA here is from genome assembly GCA_021653895.1 of Mastomys natalensis. Classification (NCBI taxonomy): domain Eukaryota; kingdom Metazoa; phylum Chordata; class Mammalia; order Rodentia; family Muridae; genus Mastomys; species Mastomys natalensis. Next base: position 193,878 of record JAJTUV010002074.1, on the reverse strand, counting down.
CTTTATTTTCTACTGTTTCAGTTACTTTGGGCCAACCATGATTCAAAGTGTTAAATAGAAACCTCCAGAAATAAACAATTCATAAGCTTCCAGTAACAGCTGAGTATATTGTTAGCACTGTTATATTATTAATCATTGTGAATCCTTAACTGTCTTAATTTATACATTGTTTCAGTGGGGGAGGAAGGGCGCTCAGGGACTCAGAAGGGACAAAGGAGCACTGCTGTACACATTTAAAAAAAACCCTCACATCACCTGGTTTGTTAATAAGTCAAAAGTAAATGACTTCTTTAACGCTTTTCTGTTATTAGCTTCTTTAATGCCTCAGTATATTTAGCTTTAAAAGTTTAGTCAGACATATGGTAAAAATATTCAGTCAAATCCTAAGGAGTAGGTAGTACTTAAACCTATTTATCGACTCTTCTAAAAATGAAAACCACAAGCACTTCTCAAACCTGAGCAGATATTAAACCACTTCCCATATTAAAAAAAAAAAAAAATACTTCATCAGCACCCCCTCCCCGGGAACCCAGCCTTCCAGTCTGCACACCAGAAAAAACGATCCTCTAACTCGACCAGAACCAAAACACAGCAAACACGACAGAATGCTGCCGCTGTCTTCATTAAACTGGCTCCTTCTTCCTTGTGGGAACTCAAGTATAATGAACGGTCCACATGGAGTTAGCATCTTTCTTGGCATTTTGTTAAATTCACATCTTTCAGAGGTGTAAACTACATAAGTAACATCTCTCTTGTACTGGTACCAGTTTCTTGCTTTTAACCTGAATATAAAACTTGATTTTTCTCTCTCCAGGGTCACGAGAAGGGACACAGGTCTGATTCTACCTTCAGAAGACATGTTCTTTTGCGGCAGAGGAACTTCAGGCTGTGACCCTGAGATGACCTCTGGTTGCCATGGAAGCATAGGAAGCCATTCCAGAGCCTCACCTGAAGGGACTTAGTATTCACGATCTGACCTCCTGGTTTCAATTAAGAGTCATGCTTGATTTGATGTTTCTCATCCTCAGACAATTACCTGTCTCCTATGACAAGTGTCCGCCTTTCCTACAAATAGGGTAACAGAGGGCTGGGCCTCAGAGTGGATGTTCTTCATGGCATGGCAGTGGTAGGCACCCAAAGCGGATTCTCAGAGTCTAAAGGGTCTTTAAGCATCGTCAAAGGCAGTTCCCCCCATGCTATGCGCAGCTCCTACTTTATGGTAGAAAGGTCAACAGTCTTCCGTTACACCCAATTTTACCTTCTGAGGCTTCAAGATTTTGTGTTCAACCAAGGTCTGAAAATATTAAATGAAAAACCTCTCAAAGTAGTAATGTGTAAGTTCCAATAATTTTGCCACAATATTTCATTATAACTGAATTTTAATAATTATCTATCTCTTGCTCTGATATATAATGCATACAAGCATGCGCACGCGCATGCTCGTGCGTGTACACACACACACACACACACACACACACACCACGCAGGGACAGGGGGTGGTGGTGGTGGTGGATGTAAGGTTCGGTACTATCTGAGGTTTCAGGCAGCCACTTCCAGTGCTTTTTTAAAAAATACATTTCCTGTGGGTGAAGAGCGTTTACTGTCCAGCTGTCTCATCCCTGACCCCTTGTAAAACCACAGTAGCAGCAGTTCCTAGGCCTAGCCAATCAAGGGTTCCCACCCTGTCACTCAACACTGCAGGACAGTGATACCCTCCTCCGTGCATTTAAGGACTATCTGGAATAGCAAGACAGAAGTTGCTATTTTTCTAAGCTGTTTTACTGGAATTTTATCATCCCCTGGGTATCTTATCACTTCTCTGACAGAAAATCCCTGGTGAACATTTCCCTGTGTCTTTAACACAACTGAGGACTATTAAGGCAGGCACAACAGCACAGCCTGTAAACCCTTCACCCGAAGGGAGGTAGAGGCAGGATTGTTATACAGTCAAGGCCAGCCTGGTCTATATAAAAAGCTCCAGGCCACCTAGGGCTATATGGTGACTCCTGTTTCAACATCAGCAAAACTTGAAAAACTGAGTTCCTTGAAGCAAATAAGAGAGGAAAATATTGAAATCTCATTTTACTGATGAGAAAACTCTGGTCTATAAAGAATACCTGGGCTGGCCCTGGCGAATATGACACCTACAGGTTAAATCCAACAACTGCACTCCAGCCCACAGCTCTGAGTGCATCTACAACTACGTCTACTAGTCTGCCATGCCCAGGAGCCCTCCTCCTCAAACTGTTTTATATTTTCCCAAGTACCTATTATATTTACTACTAAGTCTTTGTTCTCTATGTAAAATGGGCATATATAAATAATCAGTATAAGACAATGCAGTTAGAGCAATTCAGCCCTACATAGCACAAAACAGTTACTTAACACACTCCTGTTCAATGAAAACCTGACCACGGACAGTCCCCTAAGGTGTAACAAACTGCACGATATGGGCACAAGGTGTGTCAGAAACTAATAACTGCTCACTGAACCCCCATTCTCTTTTCAGTCTTAGACAGCCTACTGACTTTGTTGGTGTGGGGATAGTACCCAATTAAAAGTCTGTATCTTGACAGCCTCCTTTGAGTCTATCAGTGATCTATGTAATGAAGAATACAAACAAGCAATCTTTTAAAGGATGTCATGACTGGTAGAAATAAATGTTAAACTCACGGAGACTGCCTTTTGCAGCTACAAACTTTCTTTCCTTCCTTTCTTCCTTTTGGTTTTTCGAGACAGGGTTTCTCTATGTAGCCCTGGCTGTCCTGGAACTCACCAGCCTCAACTTTCTAAGCCAGAATCTTAAGCACCCCAAACAGTCTGAGCAGTTCCCTGAGGCTTCGACGGTATTTTGCATATGACCAGCTACCCAGGTCACAGCAGCCAATCAGAAACAGAATTCCGGTTTCATTCGGAAGCTTTTATCCTTCTCTAGCCTTGAGTTTCATGAGATTTCTGAAGACGGATAAGGTTTCAGACATAAACTGCAGACAAAGGGCCAGCTGTGCAGGTGTCCAGCGGTGTGATCCTGAAGAAATCAAAACGTGAAGCAGCCGATGCCTGCAGACAGGGGCCGGGCCTGGCCCCGCCCACGTGTGACCCTGCGGCCCCGAAGGGAGGCTCCCGCCCGGAGCCGGGGTTACCTGACATCGTTGTCTCCTCCTTGTGCACCGCACCCGCTGGCAGCGTGGCCAGGGGCGGCAGCCAGAGTACCAGCCACCACCGTGCGGACAGCATCGCGGCTAGTGCGACGGAAGTGGCACAGTAGACCACGGGCGGGAAAGCAGAGGAAGGGGATGGCAGGGGCGGAGCCGGCCGCGGCCCCGCCCTTCCGCGGTCTGCCGCGCGGCTCGCCCAGTGGCCTCCAGGGGGCGATCACCTGTCGTCCTGCTTCCTGCTCCCGCGCCTGCGTGCAGAGTTGGCGGGCAGTTTAAAACAGGACTGATCCTCCTCGGGCAGGTTTTCAGAGCACCAGTCCGGGCCACCTAGGAAGGCAAGCCCTTCGCATGCAGACTCTCAGAAATTAGATCAGCAAGCACCACTTAAATAAAAGCCTGGCTTGTTTGTTTGTTTGCCCCTCCCTTCACCTCTTCCTTTTGTTTTTTTTAAAGCAACAACAAATTGAGAAATTCGGTGCTTAAATAAGTTGTGTCTAAGCTCCTAAGCACAGTCCCTTCCAAAAACCAAAAGCGTCATACAGGTTCGCTATTAATAAAGTGTCACTTTAATAGAGATCTGGTGGCTGGAGAGATGGTTCAGTGCTTAAAAGCACTTATTGCTCTTCCAGAGGACCCATGTTTCAATTCCCAGCATCTACATGGCAGCAGCTCCAACCATATGGTACACAGACATACACAAAGCTAAACACACATACACTGAAATGAAAAAAAAATAAATAAATAAACCTTCTTTTTAAAATGAGATTGTATTTTTAAAAATTAAAAGATATAGTGAGTGTTCTAAACATAACCAGCCTGGCAGAGATGATGCTACTCTAAAGTCAGCCTATTGAAACAGAAGACTGCAAGAAACTGGAATGCCCCACGGGAAACTACCCCAGGGAGAAGAGAAAGTCACCACCAACCACAAGAGAATACTCTTCTCCTAGAAAGTGATTCACAGTTTCTTAGCCTTAACAGAATACTGATAGTCAGGATAGTTCTGTGTTAAGAGCAAGCCTTCTTTGGTCTCTGGAACCCTTTCAGTGTGACTTACTATTCCATACTTGAAACAGGGAAGAAGGGTGGTAGTGGACTGTAATCCCATCATTTGAGAGACAGAGTTAATCATGAGTCAAGGTGAGCCTCAGGAGCATAGGGAATCCAAGGCTAGTCTGGCTACATGAGACCTTATTTAAGCTTCCTCTGATCCCCATCCCTGCCCCACCACACACACAATGCTGGAATAAAAATTGTGTTCTTTTCTCTAATTCCAGTCTTCCACTAACAGCATTAAACTCAATGTAATAGAAATTTTTTTTTTTTTTAAAATAGCCCAGCTTCAATTTTTTTAAAGGTCTAAATAGGAAACAATGTCTCTGAGTTATCTAAAGGAGGCTTTAACCAAATACCCCGTACATACCTAATATGTCACTGTAAAAGCTCAGAAGTTTCTTTTTAGGGAATTACTAGGGGGTTGATTTTTAAAATAAACCATCATTATTTGAATCTGTCCTTTATCAATTTTCCCCCGGATCCCTTTGGTATGCCTCTTGCAAAACAACACTTTGCTCCAATTCTGTTCAAACTGGTTTGGTTAATTTGGGATAGTGCTAAGGAAAGCAACTGCAAAACACATATCACCAAATGACTAATGTACTTTCTTATAGCTGTCTCCAGTAGATAGAGAACAAGCAGAGACACACTGTTTATAGCGCTGCTCTAAAAACTAAACCATCTTGCTACTAAATTGGTAGATGAATTTAGTAGGTTGTTTTCAAAGATAAAAATACAAATGGTCAATAGATATTTAATATCCCTAGCTATGGCAGCAGTTTTTGGTTGTCAACTTGACTATATCTGGAATTAATTAAAACCCAAATGTCTGTGTACACCTATGAGGAATTTTTCTTAAATCATTTGAAGTGGGAAGACATACTTCTACTCCAGATCTTTCAAGGTGAGAAGATCCACCTTTAATCTGGGCCACATCTTTGGCCTGCAGCCCATATAAAGGAAATGGAAGACGGAAGCTTGCTCTTTTTGCTTGATTCCTCTTGCTAAGTCCATTCCTTCACTGTTATTAAAGCCTACCTGAAGACTAGATGAGACATCTATCCCCACGGACTGAATAACTGCTAGATTCTAGGACCTCCCATTAATATACAACAATCATTGAACTAGCTGGTGCATAGTAAGCTATTCTATCAGTTCTGTTCTTCTGGAGGACCTTGACTAATACTAATTTTGGTACCAGAAATGATTCTAGAGCAACAGAAGTAAGTGTAAGGATGAATATAAATTTTTTAAGTATCTGGAATAAGCTTTCCAATTTACTAACATCTATAGTTACCAAAACTTCTCCAGTTATTGATGCTTCTCCTAGCAGCTTGGAGAATACTGAAATCCCATGGTGTAAGCTATTTTACAAACTTGAGAAAATAAACACATTTGATGTGGATGATTGAACTCATCCTGTGATTATTTTCCCAGTCAGTTCTAGAATGCATAATTGGAATGTATATAGTTGGAAGTTGGCAGAATTCCTTCAGGAGTTCCCTGACTGGTGGAGCGAGGGCTATTATGGTTGGAAAGACTAAATAGAAATCTCTAGAAGTTGCCTCTTCCAGGAAAAATAGTAAATGAAAAACAGTATCACATCTCTGGAGGAAATGGGTAATAGAAGAAGGTACTTATAAATCCCAGTCAAGGCCATATGACCAGTTGCAGAAATGAGGATTATAATCGACATGATTATTTTGTCCTATTTTGTTAAAAATGTGTTTGTACAGATATTTGTGGGTTTTCCTTTATTTCTTTAACATGTGATACAGCATCAATTAAGAGAATATCAGTGGTTATCATATTTAAGTTTGAGATACTAAAAGAATGTACCTCAAAAGGCATAGCCATCTATTCTAAATTTATAATGCGTGTGTGTGTGTGTGTGTGTGTGTGTGTGTGTGTGTGGCGTGTGTGTGTTTCTACCATGGATATACATGTATGAGAATTATAATGTTGGGTGTAATGATGACATGGTTAAATATATAATACATTTGCAATTGTATTATTCTACCATGTTAGGTGCAATCACTGTTTTTTATTTGGAAATTAATTATGACATAAGGATATGGTTGTGTGTCAAGTTGACAAGAGGTGGACTTGTGATGGCTATTTTTGGTTGTCAACTTGACTACATTTAGGATTAAATGATACCTAAGTGACTGGGTACACCTGTGAAAGATTTTTTTTTCTTAATTAATTATTTGAAGTGGAAAGACCCACTTCTAATCCAGATTGTTTGAGGTGAGAATATAAATCATTAATCCATATCTTTTGTGATGGGAAAATACACCTTTTATCTGGATCACACCTTCTGCTGGCAGTCTATAAAAAGGACATGAAAAAAAAAGAAGTTTTGCTTTCTTTGCTTGCTTGCTCTCCAAGGCAAGTCCATGGCATTAAATCATAACTTCTTCAGGATTCTAGTGTATACTAAAGACCAGCTGAGACATCAAGCCTCTGGACTGAACAATTACTGCATTCTTGGAACTTCTGTTGATAAACCGCCATTGTTGGAGTAGCTAGATCAAAGTCTGTATGTCATTCTATCAAACTCTTCTCCCCCCCACTCTATTCTGTGTGTGTGTGTGTGTGTGTGTGTGTATTCACTTTTCAGTCCTTTTCCTCTAGAGAACACCAACTAATACATTAGCCATTAGAAAATTACAAATAAAAGCTACATTGATATTCCATCTCATCCTATCAAGAATGGCTATTTTCAAAAACTAAATGCCAACAAATGCTGGTGAATGTGTAGGAGAAAAAGAGCCTTTATTCACTGCTGATGGGAGTGTAAATTGATGGGCTACCATGGAGCTTCCTTAAAAGAAAATCTAAAATAAAACTACCATATGGTCTAACGATACCACTCTTGTGTATATACCTTAATAGCTCTAAGCCAGCGAGCCGCACCCCTGCTTATTGCTGCACAATTCACAATAACCAAGACACAAAACCAGTCTTAATTTCCATCAGCTGGTGAATGATTAAAGGAAAAACGATACATATACACAATGGAATTTTCATCAGCAATAAAGAAGAATGACATCATGACATTCACTGGAAAATGGATGAAATTGGAGATTATTATGCTAAGTGAAGGAAGCCAGACTCAGAAAGACAACACATTTCTTTTTTTTGTAATGAGCAGAGTCTAGATGGAAATTTTTATCAACATATATATGACCTGACGAGGACAATTGGACTATGAGAAAGGAGAAAGTGGTCTAAAGGCTGAAGGGTGGAGAGAACAAGAGGTGGATTATATGTGAGATTAACACAGAAGGAAAAGAATTAAAGGAGAGATGGGGACAATAGAAGAGGAACAGGGGAAATGAGGAGCTTGAGGGGAATAAAAACAAAGTATAACTACATATATGAAAATGTCACACTGAAACTTATTTTTTATGCTAACAAAAATTAGTTAAAAATTACATCTAAAAGAAAAGGTAAAGATGTATACTGCAAGCCTTGGGGCAACACCAAAGTCTTTTTTAAAAGAAATGTAAGTAGGGCTGGAGAGGATGGCTCGGTGGATACACTATTTATGTAATCTACCCAGATGTTCACAATAGTAAATTTCATAGGGAGTAAGTACTGCATTTAATACCTGTACAGTATAACAATGCTTTTATAACAGGCCCCAGACCTTAGCACAACTAACTCCATGATGGAAGGACTACTTAGGTTGTAAATCTCAGCAGCATGTAGACAGTAACAGCTGCCAAAACAAGAGCAAAGACCTAATCCATCTAAGTCCATATTCTGGGAAAGTTTGTGTGAGGTAAGCTCATCCTTGGCTGAAACTCCGATGACAGTTTCTGAGAGATCCTAAGCTCAAACCAGCCAAGCTCCTCTGAGAGACAATACGCATTTTTTACTTGTATATACCAAGATTTAGAGTCATTTGTTATATAATAGTAAGTAGCTAAAACAAATCTAACTTAATCAGCTCTACCTGTTTTGGGACTCAAGGATTGGCTAGTCTTCTCTTATTAATGGCATGCTGTTTCCATAATAATCTTCGGTGGGGCTGATAAGGGCAGTGAGAAGAGAAAATACAGGAAGATTGAATTGTGGGTGTCATTAGATTCAGGGAGACACCGAGGTTTCCTGGCACCATCATGTAAACTGGAAACTTAGGGTTCTTTGGAAAGTCATTTGGATGGTGTTTTGCTGGGGCAAACATGTGAAGGAACATTTCATTAAAGTGGACACAGGTGAAAGGCTAAGACAGACGCGTGAAGGACCATTTCACTGAAGCAGACACAGGAGAGAGGACGTTCTGCTAAAGCAAGCATGTGAAAGGACATGTGATGAAGGATTCTTTGCTAACACCACACGTGTATTGGTCCACCTTACATTGAGTAGTTGAGCTGCATTTGTTGAGATGTCATAAAGAGAAACCACACCAAACAACTTCTAGTGGTGTGCTTCTGTGGACTTGGAGCTGACTGGATGTATGTGCTGAAGCAAGGCCTATGCAGAGGTAAGGCACATGGAAGATACATGATGTTTGGAGGGTATAAACAGGACTCTATGGAGTGACAAAGACAGAGCTTGACTTGCTGGTACAACTAGCTGTGCAACGATTGTGGGTCTGGCATCTTCATTGATTTTCACTTCCCTGAGAGAAGCACAGCTAGAGAACTTCTCCTGGAGTTCCTCTGGGTCCCTCCTGCTGAAGCTGAGGCCTAGCTGCCTCTGCTAACCTGACTCTACTGACCTGGACTGCTGGTGTATCCGTGAAGTGTTTGTGAGTGAATTGAGCTGCCACTGTCACAATCTGCCAATTTCCAGACAACGCAGATGGGAGTTGCTCCAAAGAACCTTTTTAAACAGGTCCATTCTTCCCTCAACCCACGATAACCTTTCTTTTCCACTACCTCTGGTGGGTGGTGGGCTACAGGGGAGGTTAAAACAGTTAAGAAACATCATTAAAAATAAGGCTTGAAGAACTAAAATCACAATCATGTGTAATTGTTTTCCTTCCAAAAGAACTAAATGGAATTATCAAACTATTTGTTGCTGTCTATTGTTTAAAGTTAAAACTTCTTCCTAGGAGTTGAGCTATATTGTTTAAATAAAACAAACGAACAAAATGAAATAAAATAAAACCTGGTCCCTGCAGCCTCCTCTGCTTAGTCTTGTGGGGTGTTGAGCAGGCTTACCTTCTATGCTTGTGCTAGAAAACATAAAAGGGTTGCCTCTTGGAGAAGGTGAGAAATCTGAAGTTACAGTTATCATCAAACTTGTCCTGAAGATATTGTTTTGTAATTAGATGTTACCACCAGTCTGTAAATTCCTATACAAAAAAGATTTATCTTAGAGGACAAAGTGTCTTCTTAGATCAGCTGCTTCTGCATACAGGTCCTACCTATGACCATGTGCCCCTCTGTAAACCAGGATGCAAGATGGCATTTTGGAAGATCTGAATCTCATAGACGAAGTAGGCATCTTTCTCAGAATGCTAATGATACTGGTGCGTGTGGGTAATAAATTCCAGCAGATAGATCCTCGTGGACGTCGATTATGACTGAATTCCCCAAATAATGCAAAATCATAAACTAGCGTTTAAGCCAGGCAAGTATCATGCATGGCAACAGGTATCAGCAGTAAACACTTTGTCACTGTGATATGTACCTGAGAGGACAATTGAAAAGGAGGTTGGTTTCATTTTGGGTCATGGTTTCAAAGGTCTATAGCTCTGCTGCTTACACCAGAGATGAGGCAGAGCACCACAGCAGTGGGACTGTGTGGTCGAGGAGGGTGGCCATGGAGCCCTGAAGTCCAAAGAGGCTCACAGGAAAAGACTGGAGACAAGGTAGACTCTTGTCTAGTGGACACTGGTGTGTCAGGAGTCAAGTCTTTAGGACACAACTCATAAGGGAACATTTCAACTCCAGACCACATTAGGAGCATTTTAGACAAATTAGTAACCACAACTAAACCATTACAAGTTAAGTAATGGTTGTTGCTTTAATAGGGCACCTAAGTATGGACGAGAGCAACATATAATAAAGATCTGAAAGTATCATTGGTAACCTAAGTTCTTTAATTCTATTAGACTCTTCTCATGGGTATTAAAAAAAACGATAACTCAATTTTCAACCTCAGCATTTTTATTTATAGAGTTCTTGTTCTTTATCACTAATTTTCTATAACTGTTTTAGGGTTTTAATCAGTCACTATGAATCAGAAGAAAATCTCAACTCACGTCAGAAATTGTTTAGAAGCTTGCACTTGGCCTCTATATGACATTTAATAGAACCAGAACTAGAGGGATGCAGGTGGGTCCCACCCACCGTGTTGTTCCATAAGAAAGACTCCGGCCTCTGCAGAGACAGCTGTGGGAGTGCTGAGGTCACATGCCACACAAACAGGAGTGGGGAGTGGGGGAGGAGGTGGGGAGGATAAAAGACTGCCCAAGGCCCCTAAAGAAAAAGACAGAGCAAAAGGCATTGTGACTCATTGACTATTCAAAATAGAAAATATTTTGAAGTTTAATGGTAGTTTTCATAACAACAGAGATGTATCAAAGCTAAAAGGGTGGGCATTTCAGTGTGTGAGTGATACCTTATGCATTCAAAGTAAATGCTTCTTGTGTGTGTGTGTGTGTGTGTGTGTGTGTGTGTGTGTGTGTGTGTGTCCAGGAGAGGTAGGGTTGTTCAAAGCATTGCCTTCATTTGGGGCTTTGCCTAGCAAATAATTTGAAAGGTTCTTGAATCACAGGCAAATATTTTTAATTGCAATGAATGTCAGATAAAGGCAGTTAAGAAGGGCAATTAAAGAATAACTGTTGTTTCTAGCTGTTTCTGGAGGAAAATACTGTTGGAATATTTCACCTTATGTATATAAATCATTTGAGTGAAAGTTTCCCAGTGGTAAATCCCGCTCAGCTGCATTGCTTAGCAGTCAATGTTTAAGACTCTGAGGAAACCAGCTTTCAAAAGCAATTGGCAATTAGCCAGTGATGGCCAGAAACTGCTATCTATGGAAAAAGCATAGTTTGTTAATCTGCAACAGACAGGAAAAGATTGAGTGGTTATAATGTTGTGAGTGTAATTAAGGAACAGGGTAACAGAAAATTGTCATCTGTGGGCTAAGACGTGGGTACATTGCAATGAGTTTAGGATTGCGCTATGCAAAATATATTTTCCTTGGATCTGGGGTCCTAGACTGTATTTTACCTGGGCATTGCACAATCCTCTTCCATTTTGCTTAATTTCTAAGGAGACTTGGATGATTTTTTTTTTTTGCAACCAACATCCCCTTAGGAAACTTTAAAAAAAAATTAGTTATTCTCTTCAACCTAGTGCATTCCCTCTGGATAACTTGCACTCAAACGATTTATATACAGAAGGTGAATCATATTTCAACCGTGTTTTCCTTCAGAGACATCTAGAAACAACAGTCATTCTTTAATTTCCCTTCTCAACTGTGTTTATTTGACATTCATTGCAATTAAAAATATTTGCCTGTGATTCAAGAACCTTTCAAATTATTTGAAACACTGAAATTTTCTGTCCTACCTGCCACTGAATCTTCACTTTAGAAAATTCCTGGAGGTTACGACCTATCTAGACAATTCTGTTTTCTTTCATGTATATTTGGAAATGAACTAGCTTTCAAGAGGGGTGAGTGGAGTCTTGGAACAGAGACCAATGTATCAATCTCACATTGTATTACTTTGACCCCATGTATTTCTCTTCCTTTCCTCTTTTCCCCTTCTTAAATTCTGACTTCAACAGCCCCACTTCCAATATTGCAGTCACTTTATGCTGCATGGAACTAGTTCCTGGAGCTGTTACAAATGCACTCTCTCATTTCTCTAGTTACATTATTGTTGATCGTAGGAGTGGGATGTCAAAGAAAATAATAGTAGCTACTGGGAAAACATTTATAACCACACTATTTCTACTCTTCTATAAGGAAAACTGAATACAGAGTCCATCTATTCTAGCTGTTCTAGTAACAAAGTAATAATTTCTAGATTAATCATGTTTCAAAGAGCTCATGGGAAATAGAAAGTACAATTTTCCTAGTATACTTCTAATATTATTAATTGCATTTCCCTATAATGCTTACCTACCTGAAATTAAGCAGATTTTGTTAGCATTAAGCAAAGTCTGAAATTAGATAAGGAATAATAGTAGTTATCATCTAATACACTTTAATTGCTTTCAGTCTCCTGGTGTGACTTACAGGCTCTGACATATCAGCCAAGTCTACCTGAATCAGGGATATTTCTAGCTATCAGTAACAGATTTTGCAACAAAGCATCTAAAACAATGGAAATTACTCTGCCACTTCAGCTCAGCCCCAAGGCAAGTTGACTTTTAAACTTTAAGAACCATATTTGGACAGGCTGTTTCCAGCTTTGTCAGAACCACCGAGTCTGCTGGACCATGTCCTTAAGATTTTTCTCTCATAATTGCAAAAGGCTTTTATAGGGGTGATAATGAGTCATCAAACAGCTATGGCCAGATGTTGGAGAACTAGAATAACATCTGTCCTATCTTTTGAATAAGAAACTTTCATCTTGATTTAAATAAGCAGGTTCTCTTTGCTACTCCTTTTGGCAAGCGACCAGCCCTTATCCTTGCAAACAGTTATAGAGATAGTTACTAGGCACATGATGGAAAGTAAATTTGTAGAAGAAAAAGCTGGAACGGCAGGAGACAAGGGGAGGTCCTATGATGACTTTTTTTGACAGTTCCCAAAAGCTTGCACAAATGTTCGAAAACCAGCAATCTGAAATTCTCTGGTGACCTCCCAGTTAAATTTTACTCATGGTACTAAACTTTAACAAGTGCATTTTCTATTTTCAAATTTACAAATCGAACCAAAAAAGGGTTGCCTCTGCATCAGCTACTTTCCTTCAGTCTATCTGCTTTAGTACAACAGCATAACTCCTTTATTCTGAATCCTTCCGCTTTGTAAGTAGCAGATATTTTATATTCTTATAATGGACAGAAGGGGGAAAATAGACCAACAAGGGTACTGTCTAAAAAAGGAGAACAAGAGGAAAAGTAGAATTTGTGAGGATAAAAAAGAAAAAAAGGAAGGAAAGGCAGAGTAGAGGAAGAGTGAGTGCTGTGGATAATTGGATGTGAGCACACTCAGCTAACCAGCTCACTCTCCACTTGAAATGGTATTGGCAGTAAGCCCTTGAGACACCAAAGAAAGACAAAAGACATAACAAGGAAACACATTCTGCATGTTAGAATCTGTCCCTCCTAACCACAGGCAGGTGTGTCATGGAAACATGCTCACACAGCTTGACTGTGGATTCTGGTGGCACTCCCCTCAGCCCTCACCCCACACGCAGATGATATGCCTACGAAACTATCTAAATACTAAGACTCTTAATTTTACTCACCAATAATTCCAACAAGTTTACAAAGAGCTCAAAGAACTGTCTGTTTCATTGTTTTGCTCTGTTGTTTTGAGGCAGGGTCTGGCTGTTACTCAGGCTGACCAGAAACTCAAGACTACTGTGTGAACTTCCTGAGCACTCCTATTTGGTTGTCTGATTGGTGGCTGGTGTTTGTAAGTGTCTCAGGTGATGGAATCAAGAGCTTTGTGGAAGGGAGGCAAATTCTCTACCACTGAGTCACAACCCTAGAAAGAAAAGTTTATGTTCTGAGCAAGTTATGGAATCTTCATAAAGATGTAAAAGTTAAGGCCACATGAAAGCAAAGACATCACTTATGTTAGAATTGCGTTACAATGCTTTCTGCCCTCAATTTCATTGCTCTCTGTGGCCTTTTTAAAGTTTTCTCTCTTTTTATCTTCTGCTAGACATAAATTACCAGTAATAATATAGGTGCTTCACTTATTTTTTTTTTTTTTTTTGTAATTTGTAGAACTGGGGATTAAATTTTGAGCATTGCACAGGAAGTTAGGCAACATCTTTGCTACAGAGCTACACCTCCAGCCCTCACTACTTTCTATCTTGAGTAATACACATGAGAATCCTGTAAAACTTTCTCCTGTTATTGTGACAGGTATAATTTATGCTAAATGGATTTGTATTCCTTTTTATCTTTATATCTACTGTGAAATAAGTAGGTTTCGAAAGCCATACAAACAAACGTATACTCCAATGAGCATGCTATGTGGCAGTAAACAGCGGAATCAAGGAACAGGTTTTCCAGCTCCTCCAGAAGCCCAGTGAATGCCTGGAGTCGTGTGGCAAACCTTTCCTTATTCCACAGGGCACATGGTGGATGCTGGATGGAATTAGGCATCACCTCTATACATTTCTTTAGAGTTGGTTGACCCCAGTCCATCCACAAACACTACGTTTTGTGTACTAAACATTTGTATGACTTACAAGCATCTCACATTCTACATCCATCTTTTCTGTGTTTCATATATATATTACATATATATAATGGATCTGCAGCCATATGTATAGTTTCTAGGCAGTTAAAGTCCGTCTTCCCCAGGACACTGGAGAATGTATTCACTATCAATCTAGGGTTTACCTCTTTGAAAACTACAGAGTAACTATTATATATGTTCTTTGTCTGTTGCTCTGACAGAATGCCCAACAAAGGCAAATTACAGAAAGAAAAGCTTATTTGGCTCACAGTTTGCAGGATACAGTCCAACATGGTGGGAAGGTTGTGCTGGCAGGAGGAGGCTGCTCACAGGGCCCACGCCTCAGGAAGCAGAACGAGGGAGCTGCTCAGCTCACTGCCTCCACTTTATTCAGCCTGAGACCCCAGCCCGGGAATGGTACTACCTAGATTTGAGGTGCATATGTCTTCCCACCTCAGCTAACCTGACCTAGATATTTCCTCCCCTACATACATATACAGAGATTTGTTTTCTTGGTGTTTCTAAATCCCACCAAGTTGAGAATCCAGAGGAACCGCAAAGGTGTGTTCTTTGATCAGGAAACAATCGCACCTGGCCAATTTTCTTTCTGTGATCTATTTACTTATAGAGTGTTGCAAAATCATGATATTAAAATTCTAGTCTCTTTTCACCTGTGAGCTGAAATCATTCTGTAAAGAGACATGTATCTCCTCTTCTATCACTTGAATATCTAGTTTTACAATTCAAAGGCAGGATATTGCTTTTCTCACATATGCTAATTTTTAGGTAATAAAAGTTCTCCACAGAAGCTGAACAATCCTTTGTTTCTTAAAATCATATTAAGACATTTATAAGGTTTCACTCAACAGCTTTGTCATAAAGCTCAAAATATCACATCTTTGGGCCATAAGGCTATCTTTGAGTTGGTTTCTAGTTCCTTTAGGCATAGCCTAAGACTTTTTGCTGGCTTTTTTTTGAGATCAAAAGTGTCTCAAGTTTATTGTATGCTTCTTGCCTCAGATGTATAATGAGTCTTTTCCACAAAAGTCCTCCTTTTTGTAGTCAGAAATATTAATACAATTCCAAGTCTACAGTCCAGATACTAACTCTTAACTGCTGGGTTGGCTAGTATACCTGAGACTTTGCCTGTCACTAAGTTGATGTAGATATAATTTTATGGGTAAAAATGATCAGACTGATATTTCTAACTAAAATTCAGGACTATGTATGGTTTTTAATTTTTGTTTTTATTTTTGTCTTATTGCTCTTTTAAAATCAGAATCTCTCTGCCTCCATATGAAGATTCTTACTTAACCGGGACGTCATAGATTCTATCAGTTTGGATTGTGATAACAAAATGCCTTAAAATGATTAGATTATAATCAATTAAACTTCACCTTTCGGAGTTTTAGAGACAAGTCCACAAAGGGCATGCCAATAGATTCTGTATGTGGCCAAAGCCCATCTGTTTTTGTTTTTTCACTGATGCTCAGTCTGTGTTCCGTGTGGTAGGAAAGATGAACAACCCCTCCCCACCATGAGCTTCTTTGGAGGTGCTAGTCCTGCTCTGCATGACTCTGCCCTCAGGCTGTCCTCAGCTTCACAAAGGCACTGCTTGCTGCTGGCATTTTGTATAGGTTACTATGTCAACATACAAATTCTGTGGAAACAAACACTCAAATCATAGTAGATGGAATATTCCATGATGATTCATTTACTTTATGCAGCATTGTTCATGCAAAAAGGCCAAAATAACAATACACAAATTACTGCCACTGGCATAACTACATGGGTGCCTTAGTTTCTCATGCACTCTTCACTCAGACCCCACCTTTTACAGCAGAACTAGACCTGTTTCATGTGAAAACATAGCCCCCCTTTTTGTTGTTGTTGTTTTCAATTTCCACTTTATTCAATAGATGTATGTTAAAGAGATATACACATTTTTCAGAAGAAAGGTGGGATTTTACTTTAAGCACTATATAAAATTACAAAATGCTGTAAGGCCTTACAAGACTTATTACAACCAGCAGTATGGTAGTTTGAGTGGAAGGAGGAATATTACATTTTTTGGCATCAAAATAATTTATAATAGTTAAATGCTTCTTAGATATACATGATATTTTCTGAAGCTAAAAGTAATATGCACTCAACCAGTTATTAAAATCTATTTGGAACACTAAACATGATAGAAGTAGAAAAAAACTCTATGAAAGGAAATTGTGACAAGAGAAAAAGTCCTCTATGAAAGGAAATTGTGATAAGTTACTGATTAGACAAAAACCATTTCATCTCCAAGGGAGAATACACAGTGTAATTGTAGCTTCATAGAATGAATTGGGTAGTGTTCCTTCTGTTTCTATTTTGTGGAATAGTTTGAAGAGTATTGGTATTAGGTCTTTTTGGAGTCTGATAGAATTCTGCACTAAAACTATCTGGTCCTGGGCTTTTTTTGGTTGGGAGACTTTTAATGATTGCTTCTATTTCTTTAGGGGTTATGGGACTGTTTGGATGGTTTCTCTGATCCTGATTTAACTTTGGTATGTGGTATCTGTCTAGAAAATTGTCCATTTCATCCAGATTTTCCAATTTTGTTGGTTATATGCTTTTGCAGTAGGAGCTCATGGTTTTTTTAATTTCCTCAGTTTCTATTATTATATCTCCCTTTTCATTTCTGATTTTGTTAATTTGGATACTGTCTCTGTGCCCTCTGGTTACTCTGGCTAAGGGTTTATCTATCTTGTTGATTTTCTCAAAAAATCCTGGTTTTGTTGATTCTTGGTATAGTTCTTTTTGTTTCTACTTGGTTGGTTTCAGCCCTGAGTTTGATTATTTTCTGCTGTCTACTCTTCTTGGGTGTATTTGCTTCTTTTTGTTCTAGAGCTTTCAGGTGTGCTGTTAAGCTGCTAGTGTGTGCTCTCTCCAGCTTCTTTTTGGAGGCATTTAGAGCTATGAGTTTTCCTCTTAGCACTGCTTTCATTGTGTCCTATAAGAATGGGCATGTTGTGCCTTCACTTTCATTAAGTTCTAAAAAGTCTTTAATTTCTTTCTTTATTTCTTCCTTGACCAAGTTATCATTGAGTAGGGCATTGGTCAGCATCCATGTGTATGTGGGCTTCTGTTGTTTTTATTGCTATTGAAGACCAGCCTTAGTCCCTGATGATCTGATAGGATGCATGGAGTTATTTCAATCTTCTTGTATCTGTTGAGGCCTGTTTTGTGACGGATTATATGGTCAATTTTATCTTTAATAACTTTGTTCTTTGATGACTTCATATGCTATATTTTTATCATATTCTTTTCTATCCCCCAACTCTTTCCACATACTTCCCCCAATCCACTCAATTTCATGATAAAAAACTAAAACAAAGGGCTGAAGGGATAGCTCAGTGGTTTAGAGCAGTGCTTGTTCTTCCAGAGGACATGTGTTCAATTCCCAGCACCCACAGGCATCTTACACCCGCCTGTAACCCTAGCTCCAGGGGATATTGGACTCTCACATGGACATACATACAGACAAAATTCCAATACACATAAAATAAAAATAAACAAAACAAAGTCAAGAAAAAAAGGCATAACAAAAACAAAAAAGGAGAGAAGTCACTGGTAGCTGGCCTTCAAATGAATTTGCACTCTCCATGTCTCCTTTAATGCACGTCTTCTAATAGAGACCCGTTTCCATCTCCAATACAGAAAAACAACAGACCACCACCATCCCTGCAGCAAAAACCTCTGTAAAAGATTTGCTCTCAATTCTAACTTTTTGTTTCTTGTTTTCATATGAAAATGGCTCCTTGGGTTTCTATTGGAATGTGCTGCTATAACTTTTCTAACTTCACCAATTCTTACTTCTATTGGCTGCTTCCTATGAGATGCCCTGGTTCTGGTCTATGACTAAGCTATATTTCCAGCTACCTCTCTTTATTTTGATCTGGGCTTCATTTAGGGGTGCTTTCTTATATTTGTGTGGTTCACCTACAGTATTGTTGGCCACTGGTCTTCATGTAACATTCTAAAAGAGACCTTTAGTGAGTCAGTTTCTATGGTGATCCCATAGTGTTCAGACTGCTTAAATCCTTTCAGTCTTCACAACAGGACAGATTGCACCATCAAATGATGGGTTGGGCAAACCCCATTTGCTTTGGTTTAAAAACCAAAGTTTAAAAATTGCTATTTGTGGCTTCTTTTGTACTCAAGTCTGTCACTCTATCAAGCTTCCTTATGTTGTCAACTTTTTCTGCTCAAGGGCTAATAGGACGCAAGTCATAACTCATGCTATGGCTGCACAGTGGCTTTTATTCACTGCCATGTACTTTAAAATTTGTAATAACCAAGTCATCATAAATATTGACCACTACATTATATAACACAGTTCCTGAGGAGACATGAACTATGTCTATGGATATAGAATCAACAACAAACTAAAATAACAATCCTATTGAAGTCCAGTTCCATGGTCCAACGAGTTTGCTGGGGGTACTGGCTAGTCCAGCATGGATGACAGCTCCCAAAAGCTGAAACCCTGGTGCTCACTGCACAATTTACAGGCAACTCAAATGGTCAGAGTGTCTCTTCCTCATAGTGCAGCTGATTTGAGACTCTCCCAGGACTGATCTCAGTCCTCTCAGCTGTGCTTACTATACCCTTGATAAGGGAGTGGCCTTGTGCATCTGGTCAATTTCAGTGACTTCCTGACTCTACTCAGTTGTCTGTTCATTGAGTCTTAGTGAATCTCCTATAGGCTCAGATTTTTCAAAACCTACTCTAATATGGGCTCCCAAATGCTTTAACCCTCCTTCTAGCTCACCATTCAAAGATAGGGGAGTAAAGATGGTAAATAGGACAAGGGGACATGGATCTGTTTAGAAGTAGTTCTTTGGGCAAGTCCAGTCTCTGTTGTCAGGAGCAGTCCAGTTAAAATAGTGTCACCAAATATGAATCAGCAGTGGCAGCACGATTCAGTAGAAACAACCAGGCCTCTGCCAAATCCATGAGTCAGTGGGAGCTACCAGAACCAATAGGAATACTGGGAGATATTCTCTGCTGTGACTCTTTCAACAAAGTGAGGATCAGCAAAGAAGCCAGACCAAAGAAGCATTGCACACAAGCACTTGTCACTCTAGTTGGGTCCTACTTATACCCTCTCCAAACATCACATGTCCTCTCCCAAGTGTGCTTCAATAAAATCTCACATGAGTCTGGATCACATGACACAGCCAGAAGTGTGTTTCCACTTCAGTCTTCCTTTAGAATATCCTGCACCTTACACCTTTGGAGAATTGCTATACAGCATGTAGCTTTACTTTTTTATCAGTAATTAATTACTCTGTGTGTTTTAATTTTAAGATTTGGAATTTGAAAATGTGCTGTTTCTCATTACTCTAGGACCATCTAAATAGATCTGAAATCATCTTTTCCAAGTTGACTCTATTTTTATAAGTGGAAGTGGTGATTTGCTATTAACTTCCTAAACTCTGATGGGCTTATGTCTCTCCAACAGGAGTTGGAGAATATATTCTCAATGTTATGAAATCCTGCAAATGCATTTAACAAAATCAGTCCCGACAAGCAGGAGGCCTATGATCACAGCAACTAGGAAATGAAGTGACACGAACCTAGTTCAGGGTCTGCCGGAGGTACGGTGAGTTCAAGCCCAGCCTGGGAAACTTAGTAAAAGCAGACATCAAGATAAAAAGTAAAAAGAGGGCTGCGGTTGTAGGTCAGTGACAGAACACTGAGAAAGTGTGAGACCCTAGACTGAAGCCATAGTACCAGCAGAAAGGAAGCAGACACACTAGGCTTAACTGGTGTTCCTCCAGTTGGGTTCTGGTAGATTAAAGAGAGAAAATTCTGTTTCCTAGAATCAGTTCAAACAACAAAACAAAGCAACAAAGGCTGAGTAAGTGTTCAGCCAATGTTCTGCTTAGATATTGGTGTGAAACAGTTTATAAGATGAATCTTAAAATAATAATCTTGCAGTGTAAGAAGGGGCTTACTTACACTGTTTGCACACACAGTAGCTTATTTGCTTCTTAAAATAATCCTCTTAGTTGGGGGAGGGGAGTACCGTTCTTTAGAAAAAGAAATTGAACTTGGAGACCCTAAGGGTCTTAAGATTATTCAGGGGTGAGAGGTATTGTGCCCTCTCACTCACTCCCGCCCCGGCCCTCTCTGACACTCAGCCCTGCTGAGGCATTGGAGAAGCAGAAAGCTACCTATCTTGTCCCCTCAGTCATACATTTCCTGGAGCGGTATAGAAGAACTCATGCAGCAGAACATTTGAGCTCTCTGGCTTGTTAAGAGTTTTCCTAGCACCTTTAACTCTTATGCAATGGTCACATTTGAACATGAGTTTTTGACCCTGTTTCCTGTGGTGGCTTTCTTTTGATCACTTCACCAGGAATTTTTGTGGAGCCTGAGCAGCTCTAGAGGAGCATCACTGACTGTCTTAGTTAGGGTTTTACTGCTGTGAACAGACACCATAAGCAAGGCAACTCTTAAACAACATTTAATTGGGGCTGGCTTACAAGTTCAGAGGTTTAGTCCATTATCTTCAAGGCGGCAGCATGGCAGTGTCTACACAGGCATGGTGCAGGAGACAATGAGAGTTCTACCTCTTCATCTGAAGGCTGCTAGAAGAATAATGGCTTTTGAGGCAGCTAGGATGAGGGTTTTAAAGTCCACATCCACAATGACACATTTCTTCCAACAAGGCCACACCTCCAAATAGTGCCACTCCCTGGGCTAGGCATCCTTAAACAACCACATTCCACTCCATGGTCCCCCTAGGCTTGTTCAAACATATGAGTCTACTGGGGGCCATACCTAAACATAACATAATGCAAACATACATTTCGTCCAACTTCCAAAGTCCCCATAGTAGTCTCAACAATGTTAAAAGTTCAAAGTTCTTTTTTGAGATTCACCTAATCACTTAACTGTAATTCCCAAAGCAAGACAGGAAACCATCTGGGCAAACTCCAAACTCTGCATCTCCATGTCTTATATCAAAGTGGTCTTCAGATTTCCACTCTTTCTTCATCTTTGTTGACTGCAACAAACTTCTTTCTCCTGGGGTGGTTCCACTCCCTGTTAGCATCTTTCCTTGGGAGGTAGTCCACATCTTTACCATCTTAGGGTCTCCAAGTCAACTTCAACTTCACAGCTTCTTGTTTTAGTGTCTGGGATCCACACGTGATCTTCTGGGCTCCTCTAAAGGGCTTGGCTCACTAGTACAGCTCTGCCCTCTGTAGCAATCTAGGCTCTGGTTGACTCTACTCCCCTGCCACTGCTGTTGTTCTTGGTGATCATCCAATGGTACTGGCATCTCCAGTACACTGGGGTCTTCAACTGCATCTAGGCTTTACAAATAGCCTCTCATAGACTCTCTTCATGGTGCCAAGCCTCAACTTCTTTGCATGATCCCTTCAGTCCTTGGCCGTTAACTGCAATTGAGGCTGTATCTTCACCAATAGCCTTCCATGGCCTCTCACAGTGCCAAACCTCAGCTGCTCTTCATGGCCCCTTCGCCTTCAAAACCAGTACCACCTAGGTGATTCTTAAGCATTATCAAGCACAGTTGCAGCACAAGATACAAGTGCTGCGCTACGCCCAGCTACTCTCTGCTCTGGTGGGCTGGCTGGCCTGTTCCTTATCTTGTGGACACTCTGACTCAGAGCTCCAAAATCTCTCCACCCAGCTGGCTAAGTTCCCACTGTCGAGTCGCCCCATGCTTCAAATCTTCCATGGCCTTTGTGGCACACTTATACCTAACCCACGCTTTGCCACCGGCCGTACCTTTATGTCTTGAACCCAGATGAGCCACCGAGTGGCAGAAAACACAACACAAACTTAGTACAGAACTGACTAAGTAACTAAATCGCTGGGCACAACAACTAGAATTCTAGTCTTGTATCTGTATTAAATCTAAATCCTCTGGTGGTGAATCGTGGAGGATCTGCCATGGAAACTGGGAGACACCAGTAGCTACATCTTGTCCTCATGCTGTCCCTGTCCAAAAGCACCCCTCCCCCTCCTCTTTCTCTCTTCCCCTTTCCAACCTGGAAGTCCCTCCTACTCGCCCAGTGATTCATTAGGAGATTGGTTCACAAGAAGTCATCTGAGAATGTGACTCCTCTTCCGCAGCCCCTCCCACAAAAGCAGAATTTACCTCAAAATACAAACAGCACCAGGCTCATCCACAACATCTCTGGAACACAACTACTTTGTGCTCTTAGAAAATACTTCCCAGAAGATTTCTCCTCAGTGATGCTGGTATCTTCTTAATCATGGCTAATTTCTTAGCTCCAGCTAACCAGCATCAACTATCCTTCTCCTCTTGACTATAAAACCAGAGACACATGGCTGAAGCTGCAAAAGTTCTACTGCTGGCTGGAGCTGAAGTATTCCCCTTTCTTCTATTATACCATCATCAGCTTTCTGTGTTCTAATTCCTTCATACTACCTAGCTTGGTTGTCCTGGAACTTGTTCTGCAGATTGATTTTGAACTCAGAGATCTGCCTGGCTGTGTCACCTGAATGCTGGGATTAAAGGCATTCAGGATATAAGCTTTTCTCTACTTGGAACTTGCTCTGTACCAAGTTGGCCTTGAATTCAGAGATCTTTTTGTCTCTGTCTCCTGGAATTAAAGGCATGTGCCACCAAGCCTGGACTTAAACTTAGCTTGGTGGAAATCTTGCCCCAAGGTCGCCACTCCTTCAATTCAATTTAATATCCTTGAATACAGGATTCAACTCCAGTTTACTTCCTGGTGACCCTTTAATACTAGAATCATATTTTTGCTTTCTAAGCTTGCTACGCTTGTTCAAAACACTCTTCATGAGACTTAACCAGAGAAAAAAGTCTCTGCTGAGCTTTTTTGAGACTTTCTTGTCAATGCAATTAATATAAAATTATTTACCTTAGCCTCAGGTAGACTTTTCAGACAAGGACAAAATGCGACCTTATGTTTTGCCAAAATATCAGAAAAACAGTCTCTAAGCCACATACTGAAATTCTTCTCCACTGAAACATCTAGGGCTAGGTCTGCACAGTTAAATCACTCTTAGCAACAAAGTCTTCCATATTCCTACTAGGATAGCCCATCAAGCCCCACTTAAAGCATTCTACTACTTTCCAAATCCAAAGTCCCCAAATCCATATTCTTCTAAACAAAAGCATGATCCAGCCTATCATAGCAGTATCCCACTCCTGGTATCACCTTCTGTCTTAGGATTTTACTGCTGTGAGCAGACACCACGCCAAGGTAATTTCTAGACAACATTTAATTGGGGCTGGCTTACAGGTTTAGAGGTTTAGTCCATTATCAAGGTGGGAACATGACAGCATCCAGGCAGGTATGGCATGCCTCATTCAGGCAGCTTCCAGTCAGCTAGGATGAGGATTTTAAAGTCCATGCCCACAATGACATACTTCCTCCAGCAAGGCTATACCTACTCCAACAAGGCCACACCTACAAATAGTGCCACTCTCAGGGTTAGGCATATTCAAACCACCACACTGCCCCAGCACATTGTAGGACATGCATCCCTTCATCTGTGGTATGCGGAACACGAGGCTAGAGCTTTCCAGGGAATTTGGTTTTCACAGTGTACTCCTGAAAGTTCCAAGAAATAGACATGTAGACGACGACTTTTATCTCCACAGAGACTTCCGCTACATTTTAATATTTTTGTCTTAAAATCCATATCAACTGGGCTAGGAAGATGACTTGGTATTTAAAGTATTTGACATAAAAGCAAGAGGCCTTGAGTTTGGGTCGCCAGCATCCATGCACAGACAGGTGTGTTAGTGCTTGTCTGTAACCTCAGAGTTAAGATGATTGTGGAGACAGGCAAATCCTGAGTGTGTGCTGCTTACCCAGTCCAGCTGAAATGCAAGCTTCAGGTTCAATAAGAGAATCTGTTTCAAACAATACAAAGCACTAACAACTAAAACAGAAACAAGGTAGAGAATCGATAGAGGATGCCAATGTCAACCTCTGGCCTCTGCTTTTGCCCACTTGTGCAGGTGAGTGCATTACTGAACACATATGTACATACACATAAAATGAATACCATACTATCAAACTCTGGCCTTCAAAAATGTACTGTGTCTTAATCTTCTATTTCTCTCAAGAAACATGAGCAAGCAACTTAAAGAAGAGTTTATTGGGAGCTTGCTTACAGTCTCAGAGGGTTAGTCCATGGTCACCATGTTGGTATATGGCAGCAGATAGGCAGGCACGACACTGGAGTAGCAGCTAAGAACTTACTTGTTGAAACAACAACCACAAAACAGAGAGAAAGCCAACTGGCCTGGCACGGGCTTATGAAACTTCATAGCCCACCTTCAGTGGCACACCTCCTCCAATAAGGTAATCCTTCCCAACAGCTCCACCATCTGGGACCTAGCAGTCAAGTAAATGAGCCTATGGGAGCCATTCTATGTCAATCTATGACCACACACACATACACACACATACACACACACAGAGAGGGGGGGGAGGGAGAGGGAGAGAGAGAGGATACATTAAAATGCACACAAAATTTAAATTGTACTTAAAATTAATGAATTTGTGCGACTTTAAAACAAAGACACAATTTCACACCAAGGAACGGGTAAAATTGTTGGTATAGGGAGATGCAAAAGGGCTCTTAGTATCTTGTAGCATATCAGCATGTCACCCTAAAGAGTCCTTCATTTTGTAGGTATGAGAGGAAGGGGAGAGAAGTAGTCTTCCCATCTTGGGAGAGCAAGTGAAGTGTTGGTAAACACTTGGACCTTATCTTACAGACAGAGGTGCCAATGATGTATTTCATAAAAGAAGGCAAAACATCTGTGTTTTAGAGGAATTTTTAAAAAATTCCTTTGCTTATTACCTTTTATTTATATATTTATATATAACATATACATATATTTATATATCATATATATTACATATTTTATACATTATATATGTGAATATTAAGTATATTTATTATGACAATTTAGTCATATATTTTATCCATATGACTATATATCGGATGAAAAAATGATAAAACTTTATTACGCTGTGCCTTGGTTAAGGTTCCAATTGCTATGATAAAACATCATATCAATCAACTTGGGGAGAGAAGGGTTTATTTCACTTATACTTCCATATCACTATCAACCATCAAAGAAACCCATGGCAGGAATGTAAGTAGGGCAGGAACATGAAAGCAGGAACTGGTGGAGGAGATGGAGGCCAGTACTGGTTACAGGCTTGCTCCTCAGGGCTTGCTCAGCCTGTTTACTTATAGCACCCAGAAACACAGAAGCAAAGCAGGAGACAGTACAACAGAAACCAGAAGGGGAAACATCCCTAGGAGGGAACTAGGGTCCAACCAATGCTGAAGAAAGGCCTGGTGAGCCGTTACTAGAGGAAGAAGGGTGGTTTCAAGAGCAATTGTGGGGCGCAGGAACATAAAACTTCAGGTATGTTCTGGGCTGTGGGTGAAGAGGAGGAGCCTTTTCCATGGAGGGAGCTGGCATATAGGAAACCTGCAGAACGTTGCTCTGACATCCAGCACTAGTCTGTGGTAACTCAAGACACAAAGCAGAAAGTCATCTTACCTATGGATACACACGTGTCCAGGGGAAAATGAGGAGCAGTTCACCTAGTTGCTGACTACCAGAGTCTTTACCTAAGAGTAGTTTCTGTTACTGGGCCAGAATACCTTAAGAGGCTGGGAGTAGCAGGCAGAGACCACTCATCAGCTCAATTGTATGCAAGCCTGCAGCGCCCCCAGGTTTCTCAGTTCCTTTCCTAAACTGTGCTCCTGGCAACTGGGTTGTTGTCATTCTCCCGGGAGTGCTCTGAATGGCAAGTGCATCTTACCTCCCTGCTGTGCTGACTACAACTTTCTTGCATGCTTTACTGTGGCGTCGCTGCTATAAAGCATGACCAAGGCATCTGATCAAAGAAGGAATCAAACTGAGCTTACAGTTTCAAAGGGCTGTAGTCCATGATGATAGACTGAGGCCTGTCGGAGCAGCAGCTAAGAGCTCACACCCCTCAGGCAGGAGGCAGAGAGCACATGGGGAATGATATGCATCTTTTGAAATTTCAAATCCCATCTATCCCCAGTGATGTAGCTCCTCCAAGGCCATACCTCTTAAAGTATTCAAACATACAATCCTGTGGGGGTGGGGGTGGGGGGGGGGGTGGGGGGAGATGGTCCTTCAAACCACCACAAGTTTTGGTTTTACTTGTTACCTATTCTATTTCTTTGAAAATATAGTCTAATAATATACTAATAGTAATTCAAACTTAAAGAAAATGTTTCTCTAACCATTGATGTCTCTCTCCTTCTTAAAAAGTGAACACTGGATTAAATATTGTCTTATGATTTTTCCCGGAACCTGAAGCTTATTGCTCAACCAAGTTGGCTGGTCAAGGAGCTTCCAGGATCTCTAGTTTCTACCTCTCCAATGCCGTTAGAGGCAAACAGTACAACCCCTGTAGTTTTCATAGATTCTAGAAATCTGAACTCTGGGTCCTTTACCAACTGAGCCATCTCCCCAGCACACTGTGTTTTGTTTTTAATATGAAGATCATCATTTTGGTGTATTGTACCACACTGTTCACATTATCATTTAATTGGTGTTCTCAATACCTAGAAAATATTTGCCTTAAAAATTGAATTTTAAAGGTAAAAAGGAGCAAAACAGTCAAGAAATCTTAGAATTGATAAAGAGAGAATCCAAAGTTTCTTTACTCTCTTCAGACGCTTGGCAGGCAGCAAGCTCATCTGAAGTAGCTCAAAGGGATTGTGGAGAGTCAGCAGAAATGGTAGAGGGTGTCCTCAGGCTCTGCGTCGGTGAGGCTCCCTGCCAACCAGGAAATTCACGATGGTTCCACAAGGGCCTCAGTGTCCCCCATATCTTCCCACCTGCCCACAGATAAGAACACCGGTGCCAGTGCGGGGCTTTCTGTTCTGTTATCAGGCTCACGAGCACCTCGTGTCTCCATCCATTCAGTTACTCAACTTCTGCCCCCGAGGTTCCCACACTCTTCCTACCTCAGCAGGGAACTGTAGGTAAAGACCAATATCCTTTGCATTTATCCATGTTTGAACTTGGTTGTTGTTGGTTGTGGTAAGATGGGGTCTTCCGTACCCCAGGCTAGCCTCAAACTGCCTATAAACTGAGCCGGAATTTAGCCTGATCCTCCTGCCTCTGCATCCCCAGTGCTGGGATTACAGCTGTGTAGCGACATGTCCCACCCACATTTGCTTTTGTTTAACTGTATAGACTCCCACTCCATGGCTAAGTCCTTCTAAGTTCTCCATGTCTAAATCAACAGGCAGCATGTGGCAGTTCATCTATATGACCCATGACTCCCTGTCTGCCTCATGTCACCATGCTATTTCAGGCTTGAATACAGTAGGTTATATATATTCCCATATAAGGCTAAAACAGTGACACTATCTCTCTTGGGCATTAAGGATTATTTTGGATGGAAACTCTAAGCTCATCTTCCACTCATTCCCGGCTCTGTGTCGGTCCTGCTTGTGCATAGAGGCAACTCTGAGGTCACTTTTACAAGAGAGGACAGGCATTAAAAGTGCCCTGCCAAAGACATTGGAGTGTTCAACACCAATTATCAGGCTGAAGACATATCCACAGATCAGAAATAACTTAATAATTTTAAAACTTTAGATCAACTATCGATAATACAGCCTGGTCAGCTGGACTCTGCTTCAGTTTTGACTCCCAGTTTTTCTAAAGCTTTTTAAAAATGCTTGGACTGTTTCCTTAAGATATTCGCATGCAAAGCTGCTGCTGCTTTCTCCAGCCACCCACACATACCTGCCCTCCTCCTCCCTCTGACTCAGCGCCCAGCCTCCGCCCACGCCCGCTGACTTAGTGACCGCACCCACTTCCCACAAACCCACGCGCTCCTCTCCTTCACACAGGTACAAATATTCACACTCCCACTGCTCAGCAAACAAAGCACACTACTAATGGTGGGGGAGGGGTGTTTTTCCTAATGACCATTATGTTTCTTTTAATTCACAAGCTTTACACTGTACAATGAGTAGCTGATGAACTTATTCTTAAACTGGTTTTTTTCAAAACTCCTTCATGTTCAAAATTGGATTTTTCTATTTTTAAGAACTCCACCAAAAATGTATACACCGTGCGTTGCACCCTTTTTCAGGAAGAACAGATGTCCTAGGGTTTGTCCAAATTCAAACTTTTTACTCACATTTTGCAGCGAATAGCTGCACCTACGAGACAAAGGCTCACTGGGGTGGGTATTCGCTGTGAGGGTGTTTGAGCTACAGCTGGCATCAGCAGGCTGCCTGACAAGATTAATTGGCAGTGAATTAGACCAGTGCAATCCAGAGCCAACACCAGAAAGGAGGACCAGCCCACTCATCAAGCCCTGCCAACGCCTGGAGATCTGCTGAGCGTGGGCTGGGGGAAGGCAAGGAAGCCAGTCTCTGCTGCCTTTGTGTTGTCAAGGTTAGTAGAAGGGCCTGTCACATTCACCAGCAACGGTTTCCTTCTTCTGTTGTGCATATGTGTGATATCTGTGTGTCTTGTGGTGGGTACACCCACGCCACAGTGCATGTGCAAAGGTCAGAGAACAACCTCAGGGGTGTGTCCTTCCCTTCCACCTTGTTTTAGGTAGGGTCTCCTGTTCATAGCTCCCTGGGACAGGGCTGGACCTCCTGGTGGTTTCCCATGACTGCCTCCTGCTTCCCAAAAGTCACTTTAAGACTAAGGCTAAGCTAAGAGCAGCTGCATGAGTGCTCTGTGGGTGCGGAGAGCTGAACATGGGTACTCACACTTGTGACCAGAGTTTTGTCCTCTGAGCCATCTCATCAGCCCCCTTGGCAACTATTCCAGGGGTTGATACTATAATAAGCTATGGATGTGAGCAGAAACAATTCTACACTGTAACTCACCTCCTCTTTAAAGAGAGATACAGGCAAAATAGGGATTTTAAGGATTGATGGGTTGACTTGTGTTTGCTTTTTTTGCTCTATCATTCATAATTGATGTGAATTCTTCAGGGAGGAGCAGAGGCCATTTCTCTTCCTCTTTTATCTCTAAGAATTCAGCATGGTTGACTTACAATGTGTTGGACGGGGAAGTGGTAAGTGATTTTCTATCTGGGCCAGACCTCTCATCTCTCAGCTGTAGGGCCAGTTTTAATCCCCTCTGTCTGCCTGTCTCATATGGTTTGCTTTAATTTTCTACCAGTTTGATCTGCTCTCATGCATTTTAGCACTTCCCTGCATTATCTTTAAACTTAAAAGTCTTCTTGGTGCCTTGGG
This sequence comes from Mastomys natalensis, assembly GCA_021653895.1. NCBI lineage: Eukaryota > Metazoa > Chordata > Mammalia > Rodentia > Muridae > Mastomys > Mastomys natalensis. The sequence goes on along the minus strand of JAJTUV010002074.1, from coordinate 164,017 downwards.
ACTTTTCAAGCACTTCTCTGTATGTTTAACTTTGTATCATTATAAAAAGCAAAGCTCTTCACAAAAAGTCCCTATATAAAAAGATGCAAAAGCAAAAAGCAAGTGTCTTCTGTCACACTTCTTAGCCACTGTGCTGGTATGACTCCCACCAAGTTCCAAGGTGCTAACTTCCAGCAAAATATGGCAGAGTGAACATAAGAGTCTGTCTTCTGGCCAGGCCAGCAGAGCAGTGTGAGCAAATGAGATCATTCGGTTGACACGCCGTGCTTTGTGTGTGTGTCTCTGGAGAGTTCAAACTCTGTAGTCAATAGTGTAGCCCTAATAGGAAGCAGCAGAGCCTCTCGGCTGAGATTATCAGAAGGTGATTGGGTCTTTGTTTGACAGGTCAAAAAATCTCTTTTCTTCATGTGTTACTCAGGTATTTTGTTATAGCAACAACAACAAAAAATGGACTAACGTGTCTGTTGGAAGAGAATGGAGGGGCTAATAGTTCTACTGTAAATAAGAGCTGAAGCCTAGATGTGAATAAGACATTTCACTGTAGAGAGACTGAGGTCAGGATTTAGTTCTCGTGTGAAACCAAGGGAAGTGAAGTACAGACTTAAAGTCTGAGAGCAGTTGAAAGCATATGTAAGGATCAAACAACTTCTTTATGCCCAAACACAGAAAACCAGTAGCCACAGTACTCATGGCTACTGAAGCATGGGCAAAATGAAACAAACAAAGCATCTGCTGACAGAAGGGTAAGGTATGGGGGTGCACCAGGGCCAGGCAGGAAGCTGAGCTGGAGATGGCCCCACAATCTTTGCTTTTTCCCTTGACACACAATCAAAGCTCTGTTCCTTAGAGAGCAGACCCTTAGGCCAGTGTTTTCTAGCTGTGGATTATGAAATCAGTTATGATTAATGGATTATGAAATCACTTAAGTGGATCATAATCAGCATTTTCTATAGATTGAATTCCTCAAGAAGCAGACATTGAGATGGTGTGGAGAACTGAACATTTGTTAAGGGGTTAGGTACCCTTAGGACCAACATCTGTGGAAAAATAAAAGATTGGGCTAATGGAGATGCAGATTGTGATGTACTACCTGGTGACTGCTCTGAAGGTGTAATGGCTCTTTGGATTTTGTCCAGGTTGAGACTGAGAGAGCCAGGACTTTATCCTCAGTTCTACACTAAATTGTGCCCCCAAATCTCTATGCTGAAGTCCCAGTACCTCAGAACATAGTACAAATCTTTAAGTAGGTGATAAAGTTCTTAGGATGAGGCCCCAATTCCCAGAGATAACGACCTTGTACAGAGAGACATATCACCACTCTAAAGCACTTACACACACAGTCAGGTCATGAGAGGACGAAGTGGGAAGGGTGGGGACTGCAAACCAAGGAGGGGTGGAGAAGCCCAAACCTCGGACAACTTCATCTTACACTCAGCTACAGAATCATGAGAAAATAAAATTTTTCTTGTTTTTATGAGAAATGAGACTTCCTTGATGGGTGAAGCCACAGAAGAGTGGGCAAGAGAGCCATGCTGAGGTAACCTGGGAGGTGTCAGTAACATGGCCCCTTAGCAGAGCAGTCAGCACCACAGGGACCTCACGGAGAATAAACTCAGCTCCATAGATGACTCAGAAAGCACCAAATACACACTATACAGAAAAAGTGAATAGTGTTTCGTGGTGTGTGTGTGAATGTGTGTGTGTATCTGTATGTATGTATGTATGTGTGAATATTAATTTAAAAATATTTTCCACTGTGAGAAAATGTTCTAGTGTCATTTCCCCAGGCAAGAAATTGGAAATTTTTTTTTTCTTTCCTGCAAAAACTAAACAGATTCCAGGAAGACAAAATGTTTTCTCCACCCCAAAGTAATACTCAGGACTCTGTAAACACATCTGTCCACACTGGGCCCTTCATCAACTATTAACCCCCATTCATAAATATGAGCAGACAAAAGAAAATTAACAGGTTTATAAAAGAGGAGATCTTTAAAAGAGAAGGCTCACAAATCAAACATAATACTAACTGCCAGAGGAAGCTATAGAAAATAGAAAAATGTTGTTTGGTCTCAAAATGATTACATTTCTGGAGCTGAAGAGATTGCTCAGTGGTTTAAGAGCACTGAATGCCCTTCCAGAGAACCCAGGTTCAATCCCCAGCACCCACACGAGAAGCGGCCAAAGGACCAAATCCATTCCCTCAAATTGTCCTATGATTTACACATATCTATTTCATGGTGTGTACACACAGCACACATATACAAAACAAATACTGTTTAAAATAGAAAAAAAGAAAAAAGGACAAGACTCTTGGAAATTACACATGTAATTTTAAAATTTATTAAGAGACTTAAACCAGAAAGGTATGCAAACCTGCTAAAAGCAGACGAACATGTAGACTGGAGAATTAGAAAGTCAATCCAGAAGGTAGAATGTCTGAACTGTAGAAATGTCTGAGCAAAAAGAACCGAGAAAAGGAAGAAACTAGAAGATACAAGAGACATTTTTAGAACCAGAGGCTACAATCTCAGAATTGAAAGTGCCTAACAGGAATGTTAGAATCTAACATTTTAAAGGGCTCACATGAGAACACATCATTAAGAAGTTTCAGAAGATAGTTTTAAAGCTTCTAGAAAAATGATAAAGAGCAAGTCTTAAGCTAAAAGTAGGAGTCAGAATATATCAGAATATATTAGTTTGCTTTATGTTGCTATGAGAAAACCCTGACCACAACCAATCTAGGGAGGAAGAGTTTATTTCATATTTACTTTACAGTCCACCAGCAAAAAATGCCAGAGCAGGAGCTCAAGGCAGAATCTGGATGCCGAGGCCATGGAGGAATACTACTTACTGGCTTTCTTTACACGGCTTGCTCATCATGCTTTCTTCTACAAGCCAGATCCACCTGCACAGTAGTGCCACTGCCCACAGTAGGCTGGGCCTTCTCACGTCAATCATGAATCAAAAAATGTGCCCGACCAAGTTGCTCACAGGCCAATCCATTGGAAGCAGTTCATCAACAGAGATTCCTTCTTCCCAGCTGACTGCAGTTTGTGCCAACTTTACAAAACTAGCCAGCATGGCTGGCCTTTTTGCCAGTCACACAAACACATCATCATGAAACCACAATCTTTCTTGTTTATCTCCAAGACTTCACATTACCATTACATATAAAACATTATATGGCTTCAAAGGCCCTATTGTATTTAAACTTTTCAGACATTTTAAAACTTCAAAGTCTTTTAAAACACCCAAAATGTCTTAACAATGGATTCCTGTTAACTAAATGAATTTTAAAAACAAAACAAAAACAAATTAAATGACTTTTTACTCTAAAGGGAAGAACTGGGGTAGAGAGATAATCACACTTGAGTAAAACCAAAGTCCAGCAGTACAGACTCAAGTCCTGTAACTCACTGTCTGACACCTGGGGCTCACTCACTGTCGTCTGGGCACTGAAGGGTGTGGATAGCTCCATTTCTTTGGATCTGCTATCCACAACACACGACTTGTTTTATACAACGCTATACTACTGCTGTCCTTGGTGATCACTCCACTGTCCTGGAATCTTCAATATGTTGGGATTTCTACTACAAGTGAGGTTCACCTTCAACGATGGCCTTTCTTGGCTTCCTCAGGGATCCCATCTCTTCCCTGTATACCAAGCCTTAGCTGCTCTCCATAGCCCCGTCATGCCTTCAAAACCAGTGTTAAGAGGAAAGCTCTTCCATATTGCCAAATTCAGCTACCCAGCTTGAGATGCAGCCTCGGTCCACAGCTCCTGTGTGCTGTTCCTGAGAAAATGCTTTCCAAAAGACATTTGTCTCAGTGATGCTAGTCTCTTATTAGCCACGGCTGATAGTCCACATCCACTATCTCCAAAAATCAAACTATTACATGAATGGCCCTGATAGTCTCTGTTTCCTTCTGAAACTTTGCAATCCAGATTTCCATCATCTGCACTGCTGTCAGCATCATCTTCAAAGTTCTTACAAAACAGCACATTAAACTCCCAACACTCAAGGACATTTTCCACCCAAGGTCACAATGCTTCCATAGTCTTCCTTAGGACAATATAGAGCTGTCACAACAACACTCCACATTCCTGAGATCAATTTCTGTTTTAGTTTACTTTTCTCTTATTATGACAAAACACTGACCAAAACCAACTTGGGGAAGAAAGGGCTTACTTTATCTTATACTTATATTCCATCATTAAAGAAGTCAGAGCAAATGATCAAGGCAGGAACCTGCAGGGGAGGGGAGCAGAGACAATGCAGGAATGCTGGTTACTGATTTACTTACTTGCATTTCTTTTTTTTTTTTTTTTAAGATTATTTTATTATTTTATGTGCATGAGATTTTTTTTTGCTTTCATGTATGTTTGTGCACCATATACATGCCTAGTATCTATGAAGACCAGAAGAGAATGTTATATTCCTTGTATTGGAGTTGCAGGCATTTGTGAGGGGCCATATAAGTGTTTGGAATTGAACCCAGATCTTCTAAAAGAGTATTGCGTTCTTTAATCACTGAGTCATTTCTCCAGCCCCCCTCAACTTGCTTTCTTATACAGCTCAGGACCATCTGCATAAGGATAGCACTATTCACAGTGGGCTAAACCTTCTTACATCAGTCATTAACCAAACAAATGCCTTACAGATGTGTTCACGGGACAATCTGATAGAGGCAATTCCTCAACTGAGGTTCCTTCTAACCAAGTACCTATAGCTTGTGTCAACTTGACAAAAGCTAACTAGTATACTGTCTGAACCTGGAGTTCACTGAATGGGGTAGACCAGCTGGCCAGATCTAGGGATCTGCCTGTCTCTGCCAGACTAGTGCTGGCATTATAGGCACACATCATGCCTGGTTTTCTACATAGGTATGAGGGATCCTAATTCAAGTCCACATGCTTATGCAGTAAGCACTTTACCAACTGAACTATCCCTCCAGGCTCCAATTATGAAATTTTAAAAGAAATGTAGTCATCCCTCCACATTCACAGATTAAATCAACAATGGATAGAAAATATTTGGCATTTCTCTGAATGTAACCAATTGTTTACTGTCCCGGTCCGTGGGTATTCAATGAGACCTTAGGGAAGGGGGCGAAAGAATGAAGGGACAAGAGACACAAGAAATGAGAGCAAGTCTGGAGTTCTGATCAAGGTCTGAAACTTTAATTTCGGATGCAGGTTATAAAGACACAGCAAACTGGGAAGTTTGGGCGAGGTCATTGCTTAGGGCTATCCCAGTATTGATGCTTATTGCCTCAGATCATCCCATTGTCATATGCTTATTGTCCTAGACCATCCCATTGTCATAACCAGCTCCCAGGAAATGCTAGCTGTTCTTTAAGTTCCTGGGACCTGAGACCGAAAAATATCCTTTCTTAACCTTGTACTGACTACTGTTTCCAGAACAGCAGGTAATTTCCGGAGGTTCTCTTAGAACAGCAGGTAGTTTCCTGGGTTTGGCTCCCGGCAGTTTACTTCTGAGCTTTGATCACTAAATAACAAAGGCTATTTTCATTTTTTTTAGGTATTATAGTAACTCAGAGATGGATTAAAATACATGGAAAGATGTACATAAGTTATATGCATATAGTCTGCTGTTTTATATAAGAAAATTTGAAATCTGTGGATGTTGGTGTCCATGGGGCAGGAAGGGATTTAGGAAACGGGTGTGTCTTGGAATAAATACCTTGAGAAGAAAAAGATGACTATAGATGAATTTGTATCAGGGCCTGACTTTCCAAGTCTAAACGGAAACTATGTAACATTAAGTTTATGAATGACCTTAGGTTTATGAGTAAATTTGGAGGAATCTCAGCAACAAGTAGACTCAGCATTGTCAGGGGTTTGGGCCATCTGTTTCTCCCGCTGCTCAGGCATGAGTACACTGGGGAAGCACAGGCCAGGATGCTCTTGCCCCAAGGGACAGGGTAAAGGAGCAGAGATGGTAGTTTTAATTTTAGAGAGACATCCTGTGAGCACTATTCTGCTTTTATTTAAGATTCATGGAGTGGACGTTAGTTACCTGACTCTCTGTATTACACGCATGGCTATAAGCTGATTGTGGCCTCTAGCTGGGTGGCATCGTGGTCAGATTAAAACAGTTCTATTAGCCTAAAAAGGAATTGAAAACAAATATTTGTTAGGCAACCAGCAGTCTGCATGCAATTTAATAATGGCCATGTAATTTACTTCAAACTAAGTCAATCTGCCAATTCATTATTCTATATACAATTGTGGGCTAATATAAGCATTGTGAAAAACTAATTAGAAAAATCACTATTTGGAATCCCAATTACATATTTCTTGTTGGCTCTAATAATTTATGCTTTGTTTAGTGCAGGTAGGGAGTTAAAAGCTCAAATTTTAAAGTTGACTGTATGGTTGTATACATGAATTTAGGAAAATTACCTAAATATTAAGACTTCTTTTTCTTTTTTCTCTTTATGTATGATGATAATTGTGTCTATGTGACAGAATTTTAGAAGAGTAAATGAGTTGGTAAATATTATATTATATTATATTATATTATATTTATATATTATATTATATTATTATTATTATATTATATAGATAAGATTGAATACATTCCAAGTGGTATGACCATAGGCAATATGTATCAAATAGTGTCTGACCTATTGAAAAATACTCACAAAAGGAGTTGCAACTTTTCTTTGTGGTGTCTGTGTGTGTGCATGTCTGCATACATGCATGTGTATGTAAGTGTGTGTTCCAGTTGGTGTGCATATGAGGACAGATGAATATGGAAGACAGAGATTGATGCCAGGTATCTCTTTTATCCTTGTGTAGCTGTGCAGCTCTAGGGTTACTGACACGTGCTGTGAGATGCTCTGTGGTTGAACATCTGCCTCATATACATGAAGGCCTGGGTCTGATCCTCAGCACTGAAAAAGATGGGTGCTTATCCCTATAGTTAAATCACAGGGTTTTATTTGAGTCGGTAAATGTTACATGCAGCATTGATTGTCTTGGGGGGGGGGTCTTAGTAAAATTAGGCAATCCTTGGTTTGTGCCTTTCCTTCCTCTCTCCCATGTCCCCCTTTAACACACTGTGTCCCTCACACACATGCAGTGTGGCAGTCTCCTGTCACCCTGTAGGCTGCACAGGCTCTTGGCTGTCTTCACCACCATGCTGCATACCACCCATAACCCATAGGATTCTTAATGACTTCTGACTGCTTAAAAGACAAAATTGCCCAAACTGGGGCAAAACTGATTTCCATGGTCTTCTATATTGTTTTCTGAGGTTTCCCCTAATTTCCTTAAATATCTCCACAAATATGAGAGGGTATATTTTCTTTTTTAGAACAAAATCCCAAAACCCCCCAAACCTCACCTTTTGGAGACTTGGGGACTACCTCTGTGGAACCCTAAGCATTAAACATGGGCGAGGGACTGGCTCAGTTCTCAGCAATGCACCCTCCAAAAAGAAAAGCAATATTTAACACAAAATGTGATAGTTATTGGCATTAAAGCTATAGGTAAAACCTTACCTCATTTATATTAGAGAAATGGGTTTGAGGATGTTCTTAAGAAAAGGACAAACTTATATTTTGTAACTTTATCTTCAGACCTCCGATAGTACTGTAGTGATTGCTGGGTTTTGTTCCTTTGTTTGTTTGTTTGTTTTTAAGGAAAGGATAAGTAAAGTATAAGAACGCGGGCCTTGAGATTTTCGTGGTAAAACTAGGAAATTACAGGTGTTCCTTCTGTTACGTTCTCTTGGCAAGACTGGGATCACATAGCCCATGTGGATCACATGGGTTCCAGAGAAACCTGGAGATGGTGTTGGGCATCTCTGTGGCCGGCTGAAGCTGGAAATGTGGGCTCTGATGTACAAGGAAGAAGAAGATGCCAGTGCAGTCTGCTACACAAACATAAGGGGGGGCACACTATGCTAACAGCTACGCCAACATTCTTTGACTGTTTACTTTTTGCAACAAGAGGTTTTAAGACATTACAACATGGTCTTCTTAATTATAAAGAGCTACTTTATACAATATACATTGTATTATTTAGCTCTTTTTTTTTCTCTGAAAGTATTGGGTGTTTCTGGTTCTTTGCTATTATAAATAATGCCACCACAGAGTGTTTTCATGAGTATAACTTATCTTTTTTATCTTAGGCAATGATCCTCTTGGGGTAAATTCCCTGAAGCAGGATTACTGGGTCAAAGGGTGTGTGAACATAGTATGCTCTTAGTTTCTGTTCTAAATTGGTTTCTGAGAAGGCAGTTACGAATGGGTCCCCAAAGGAAATGTGCATATTTTTCTATAAATGTGGGTGGGAGACAATTTCACAGATTCTTGTAGGTAGAGTATTTTCAGCTTTCAGAATCAGGCTGGAAATAAGATAGAACAAACCTAGACTTGGGTCTAATACCTTCTTCTGTCTCTCCAACCCTTTCACTATGCTGTCAACAAATGCTTATTTCTCTGTGCCTCAGATTCCTTGTTTATTTTTTTATTTTACAATTGAGACTACAAGTATTTCCCTCATAAGATTGTATAGTAATCATCGAAGCTGTCAATAACTACCCTGATCTCCCATGTTGTCATGTGGTGGAAATGACATCTTCCTTAGATAATAGCCTTTGGGACAGGTTTTAGCCAATAAAAGGAAGGCTAGAGTAATGTGTCATTGTCAGGCATTGTCACATGACTAAAAATGTCCCAGACAGTACCAGCATTTTACACCTGAATCCTATCGTTAGGCTGGCACACTAACCTGTGAGAGATCTGAAACTGAGTGAGAAGTAATAAGGACACACTTACAATATTGAACCCGTGGTCCAGCCTCAGAGGACATCCTGTGCAGTAATAACTACCGTCCATTAAGTGTGTCTCTATGCTAGGCATTCGTATACATTATTGTTGCAATAATCATGATGTTGTATATAATAGTCCCCTCTTATTTGGGATTGGGAATTCATGGTCTGTAGTTAATGGAAAAACGTGTAAGTTTTAAATTGTGTGTCATTCTGAGTTTAGTGATGAAATCCTGCTGTACCCCATCTGTTCCAACCAGGACATGCAGTATTCCTATGTGCAATGATTCCACAATGGATATGGGACCTACCTGTTGGTCACTCAGTAGTTTCCCCAAGTTCTGAAAGATTGTTCCTATTTTCTTTCCTAATGTTAAAGTGATTCTTATGTTTAATAACAGCTCCAAAATGCAAAAGCAATAATGCTGGTAATCTTATTACAAAGCAAACTTTCTCACAAGTACTTGTATAGGAAAAACATGATGCATGTGGGAATTGGTATCGTTTATAGTTTCAGGCATCTGCTCCAGACATCTTGGGTTATAGTCTGAAGGGCAGCTGGGGACAGTTGTGTTGTGAGGTGCTTTGTTTTCTCAGGACGGACTTGCAGAACAGGTACTGAAAGGCTGTGGGTTTCTCCATTTTTATTTCTTTTCCTTGTTCTAGAAGTTTATGACTAGATTTTACTTGTGCTTGCTAACATCTCCATTGTGAGGATTTCTTAATGTTCATTGATTCTTAAACAAAAGCTTGCAAGATGAACTGAAATAAATGGAGTCTAAGGTCTTGAGTTTTCAGCTCAAGTCCTTGCTTGTTCTTCAGAATGTCCATGGACCTCTGAGGTTCCTTTCCCATTTTCCTTGGATTTATGATGCCCGGGAACAGTTGGGACTCACGAGCCATGAAGGAAAAGGAAAAGACTTCAAGACGGAGGTGGAATGAGTCATATTATATATACAGCTAGACACAGGAAGTTGCGCATCCTCAAGTCTGTTGCTGCCTTCCATTGTCCCTCTTCTTCAGTGGCCTTAAATATCTTTGTGGAGTCATGAATTGATCATAAAATAAACTTTAGAACATTTTCACTTCTCAAAACCAAACCCACTCTCCTCGGCCCCTCCCAGTCCCTCCTCTCCACAGCCTTCCTTCTGTTAGAGAACTTTCTGGACTCTTCTTCACCATCACCAACCACAGCTCCTCCTGTGCAGCCACACACAATGATTTTTACTTCAAAATCCAAAAATGTGTGTTGTAATAGACTATTTAATTTTGTTTTGTTTACGAAATTTACACTTTCCTTGTAATATATTACTCCAAGTTTTAAAGTATGATCTTCCTAAAAATGGTTAGTCAGTCTATAGGCTTTTAAAAATACTCTCTCCCATTGTTCTTATGAGCTTGTTAGGACCTCTAAGGATTATCAAACATGGAGAAACTACAGTTGCTAACTTAGTAATTATGTTTTTTTTTTTTTTTTTTAAATAAGAGATGTTTTGGAGAAAGCCAAATTGAAGTTCATAGTTTAAGAGATTATTAAGTGTCATGTGCAAATTTCAGTTACATATTCACACATAAAGAGTTTCATACTTACAGTTTGTTTTTTTTTTATATTTTGGCTTACTTTTTCTTTTTTTTTTTTTAAGTAATGTTTAACTCTGCTGCCCAGGCTGGTCTTGAACATTGAGTTATGCAACCCCCCAACACACCTTACCTAGTCACTTGGATTAGGGGCATGAACCACACCTAGGTTGAGTAAGTTTTTTACAGTATTCATTGACATGGAAAATTGTTGGCAACTTGTTGAATCAGGTTGTATCTCTGACGGAGATTCACAGTATGTGAATCATGGGGCTGCAGACAGAGATTGCTAGGCCAAGCACCAGATCTTAAGGTTCACTGATGGAAGGGAGTTCTTCAGGAAAAACACATTATTCTTGTCAAAGTAAAAAATGGAGGAAGAGGTGGAGCGGGAGGGGAGGGGAGGGGAGGGGGAGGGGGAGGGGGAGGGGGAGGGGGAGGGGGAGGGGGAGGGGAGGAGGGAGGGAGAGGGAGAAGGAGAAGGAGAAGGAGAAGGAGAAGGAGAAGGAGAAGGAGAAGGAGAAGGAGAAGGAAGGGAAGGAGAAGAAGAAGAAGAAGAAGAAGAAGAAGAAGAAACAAAATGAGGGTGGGAGAGTCTTTGGTGTCTTCTTTGCACCCTGCAGTAGGTGAGTTAACTAGTGAGTGCAGGGTCTGCTTCCAGTCTCTACTTGTGCAGTGCTGACTGGCTTTTTGTATGTTTTGGAGACAGCAGTGCTAGCAACCTGTTAGCCTCTGGTAAATACCAGTCTGAGGCTATGTGAAGCCCAGACACGTGGGGCTGAATAAGCACATCCTAGATCCATGAAACATGTTAGCATGGTTGGGCAGTTGTGGCAATGGAAAAACAGTTTGCGAATAAGAGTGCTTCAAGTATTCTGGTATTACACAGGGGTAAGGCAGGCACTCTATATGTTAAAGGGCATATCTTCTTATTTTTTCATGAGCTTTGCAAATTTTGACTGGACCCTGGTCACACCTGCCTTGTTCTCACAGAGTCTCCCTTCAGCAAACACTCGTAGAGTAAGAAGAGATTAAAGCAACGGGCTGTGACCTGTGTGGGATACAGTGCAGAAACAACAGGACCCCTAACTCGAGACTCAAGAGCTCCAGCTGTGTGTGGAGTCAGTGGCCCTAGTGAGTGGGTCGGTGATACTGTCGGTGGGATGAAGAGAACAGACTTGACAGAATGTGCGGCTCTCACATGTCAGATTTACATGAGAGGACTTTGTTCTGTGGAAACTGGGGACCCACTGAACTCTTAGCACTCAAAAGAAATGATCAAAATTGCTGCTGCTGGCTACTCATATATACATATCATATCTATCTAGCTATAATCTATCTATCTATCTATCTATCTATCTATCTATCTATCTATCTATCTATCTATCTACTTTGTCTCATTGGTGTCTTTTTTAGATGGTAAATTCTCTGTACCAAAACCAGGGTTTGTTTTGCTTCTTAATGTCCAATGCAATGTATAGAATATTCAATATTAACTTCATGTAAGTAGTAGTCATAATTTAATGAGTCATGATTCTGGGCCAGCAAAAGGGCTCGGTGAGTAGAGGCACTTGCCACCAGATCTGACTACCTGACTCATATCTGTGGGTCAGGTAGTGAAAGGAAAAAGTCAGCTCTCATAAGTTGTCCTCTGACTTCTATTTGCCTGTGTTGGTATACACACACACACACACACACACACACACACACACACAAAATTAAAAAAATTAGGTCATGAAAAATGCATCAGGAATAAAGTGTTTCCATTATTCTTAATGTTTATTAGAGTAAACTATTATCCACTTCACGGAAAAACAAGAAACCCAGGCATCTACGGAAAATCATTTGCCTGAGATCAAGTCCTAGGAAGGTTGTCAGCTGCTGTGGGACTTGGGTGTCTGTCAGCTGAGAGGCCCATGTCTCACAGAGTAGACATGAGAGTCTAGGATAGTGGAGTATATTGAAAGTATAAGAGATTCTGCTAAATGTAAACTGTCGTATACCCCTCTTTCATTGCCCTTTATATAATCCATAGAGTCTGTTAGTCATGGTAGACAGGATATGAGGAATATCATGTCAGAGGACACCATATGATTTCTGAAGAATAGATGCAGGACCTGGCTGTAGTTACAGAGAAACAGGAAAGCTGGTAACTATTTCAAAGCTGGAATGAATGGTTCCTTCAGTGACTTAAGGAGGGAAAACGAGTTTTTGTGGTTTCCAGAAATAGACTTGCCTGCCAGCAACTTCCCTTCCCCTCTGAGCCTTGCTGCACAACAGCAGGCATGCACATGCAGGGCAGACAACTGTCCTGGTGACAGATTACAAATGTGCAGAGCAAGAGCAAAAGTCAGCTTTCCCAGACTGAAGGAGCAGGGTGGGAAGGGCTGGGATGAGGTGAAGGAAAAACAATGATAACAAGTAGGAGAGGAAATGCCCTGTGGTCAATACAGCATTTAGGGCTCTGAGAACTGCAGAGAGGATACACCGCAGACTTCCCTGCTCTGCCTGGGTGTGCGTGGGAGAGTTTGCTACGTGGGTGTTTTTGGAGAGGAAGTTGAGGGGCATGTGTGCTGAATGTGTTAGGGAGTGGTTTATTGATGCAGGAGTGGGAGGGTGTGTGCAGTAGGGTTTGGAGTGCGGGGGTGAAGAGAGAAAAGGAGCCCAGAGAGGAGGAAGAAGAGGAGGAGGAGGAAGAGAAAGAAGAGGAGGAGGAGGAGGAAGAGAAGGAAGAGGAGGAGGAGGAGGAGGAGGAGGAGAAGAAGGAGGACTTTTGTGGAGTGCCAGGAACACCTATCACAACAAGAAAAGTTACCAGCTGCCAGGGAGTTAGCTCTCCTGTGTGGGAAGAGAGCAACTCTTCGAAGTAGCTTCTGGCCTTTAACCCAACCCTAGAATGTTTGCCACATGTTTTACCCATGAAGGGAGGGGCTTAGTCTCTGGATTTTCACCACACCCTGATCCAGTCTCTTTCCCACTTCTTGATGACTTTGCTTGTGTGTTGTGGTGTTGGTGGTCACAGAACAGAGTTTATTGGCAGACAGCTTAGGGGGAAAGAGCTGTGAATTAGAAACACTTTCTAGTATTGGTCTTTAGCTACTTTTTTGGGGTGCCTCTGGATTCCTCTTTTGTGTTGGTTGCTCATGTTTTCTAAGTAACAGGAAAGAATACATTAAGTAACCAAGAGAAAGAAAATGGACAATTAATACCAGTAGTGACAAGCTATTACAAAGATGAGTCCATAACAATGTTTAATTAGATTTGAGAACAAACTATTTAAAACTAGAAGAAGAGACTGATGTAGAAGGTAGTATGTGTCATTTCACTACATGCATCTAAATAGAGCAAAGGTGACCATTTGTTGTGGCTTAAATCTGAAATGTCCTCCAAGGCTCCTGTATTGAAGGCTTGAACATCAGCAGATGAAATGCTTGAGGGTTCACACAGAGTTTATTAACAGGTTAACCCATTGGCAGAGTCATAATCTACTGCCATTGCTGGGAAGTGGTAGAGACTTGGGAGGTGGGACTCACCTTTGTGTCCCAGGCCCCTCTGACCCTGCTTCCTGGAACTAGAAGTGGGAGCAGTATGAGGTCAGACAACATTGGTTGACTGTGAGCCAAGATAAACCTTTTATCCACTGTTTGTCACAGGATTAAAAACTAATAGGTCATTCTCCCTAAAACTACCAGCAGCTGTCTATGCCCCACTCTGAAGAGGCAGTCCAAGCTGCACCAGGCTGAGCTGTGCAGTTCTCAAAGACTGCAAAATCACCCATCTGAGAGTCCAGTGGGCTACTACTTATACAATATCCAAGACTGTACAGTGTCCTCTGCTGAGACAGTCACTGTGAAAACATGCTGAGAGAAGACCAGCTCTTCATGCTGGCTCTGCTGTGAAGTACTTTTGGCTTATAGGAGCTGATCTCGCTTGAAAGAGATAGAGCCAGTGTTGGTGTTGCATGGTCTAATTTAGGGAAAGAGAAGTTTGAAGTGAAAAAGAGTGATTGAACCCCACAACTCATTAGTGAGTGGATTTTAAGTCCAGAATTCAAGTTCAAGTATTGAATGGCAGAGAAAGGGATTTAGGCATAGTCAGCTCCATGGCAAAGAATTCAAGTTTTGGCCAAGACTAGAAAGTGAAAGAAAAAAACAAGAACATATTTCCCTTGAAAATGTGGAGCCTGTCTTGGAGTGCATTTATATTTCACCACTACAAACAGTAGCTTTAACTTCTGAGAGTACCACCCCATAGGAACTGCCCTGTGTTCTCATTCTTTAGGACAAAGGAAAGGACTCCTGTTAACACCACATGTGGACAGCGCTGTGTTCTCTGCAAATGGTGTTTGCATAGACTGTAGATCTGCAGTGAAGTAAGCTATACACAGCAAGATTATAGTTACAGATTTTATTTGAATAGTGGTTTTTACATTATGCCTGGCCAGCAACTCACCTTGTTTTAATTTCCTTATAAGCCATTAGGTTTTCTTTCTTTTTTTTTTTTTTAATTCAACAAACTTGAAGTCTTTCAAAAGAACAACTGACATGCCATGAGCTGGTGGGACTGGTCAGTGGGTAAGGATGCTTGCCCCAAGCCTGTCTCTTCTTACTCACTTTCTTACGCTGTTTTCCTAGGAGGAAGCAGGAACATTTTCTCCCAGCGCTTCAACCTCTACTGGTAGTTTTTAATTCCCTCTAAGGGCTCAGATAGTGGAGAATTTAGGAGATGACCTTCCCCAAAATCTCTTTATAACTATATTTTCAAGCTACTGAGGAAAAAAGATCTTTCAGAGAAAAATAAGATTTTGTGATAGGAGGACAGATTATTGCGTGGGAGGGCTTGCTTAAATGGCTTTAAATTCCTCCTACATCCTGACCATAGCCACGATATAACACACATAGGTAAAAGTGTCCCTTGTGAAGAGTTACAAGAATGGACTAAGTCTAGTTCTAACTGACCAGATTAATCAGTTCACAGTGAAAGTCTTGGTGGTCCAAAAGAAAGGTTGTTGAGGGTGCAGAGGAATGAGGGCACTAACCATCCTCTGGAGACTCACTCATTTTGCTTCAGTGATTCAGAAGGAATTGGATTCCACCTTGTTTGTCATCTCAGGACAGATAATAACTAATATGGTTTCTTGCATTTTAAACTGTGCTAAGTTTATCCACAACCAAGTTCTCCAACACTATTGTCCTTCTGGGCCACAGCTAAGTATTAAGAGTTATTAAAAAGTTTCCCAACTAGGCAAAATAGATGTCATTAAAGTTATGCATTTCAACTCATGAGGTCAGTGTCCTAGTTTTATACTTCTCGGCACCAGTAGTGCTGAAAATAAAAGGTTGATATGGAAAAAAGCTGACTACTGGGATTCTTTGTCATTATTCGAAATGGAAAATACTATATTGTGTTACACATGAGCTGTAAAAGAATAAATCTCTTAAGTGGTCAATAGAAAGTATATCTAAATAACAAACTGCCGTATTATGTAAAATGACTAAACAATGCTTGTTGGTCATCAAAGAATTGATACAGCTGTTAACAGCTATTTCATGTGCTTTTTTATGTTTCTTTTACTGTTAGTGACAAGAGAAATATTTTTGATTGTTTACATTGTTTAAAATGTGTACATACAATTCTGACATTCTACTGTTTCTTTCCTCCTACTTTGCTGGTGGAAGTATTCCACTAAGTGTGATAAGTGCACATTGCTCTTATAAAATCATAGCCAAAATAATATACCCAATCAAGTTGAGCATTGACCAATAAGAGAAACTTAGAGAAACATCTGTGGTGTGTGTGTGTGTGTTGTGTTGAGCCAGTTTGTAACTGGCTCTTACAAGACAACTGTTAAATTGGTAATAGCACATTGGTGACTTGGAAGTGATTGTGGTTGGTATAGCCCGCCATAAAGTAGTCAAATGGCATAAACCAAGGGCTCCTCTATCTACTAAGAACTACTGTTCTAGTTAGAGTTTCTATTGCTGTGATAAATTACCACAGCCAAAGCAACTTGAAGAGGAAAGAGTTTATTTCACCTTATAGTTTATAAGTCTGTCACCACTCTAGAGGCAATAGAACTTGAGAGCCAATAAATGAGGCAGACCAAAGTTTCATGTAATAACCAAATTTATTCAGAGCCTCAGATAATTTCTACTTTGAGGGTAAAGAAGGGTCACATGAGTAAAGTTCTCATGAATTCAAGCTGTATACAATTGCAAAGACATACATGGCAAAAACATGTTTTTCTATAGAAGCATAGAAAGGATAGGTTAAACATTTAATTGAATTACATCAGCAAGCAATAATGAATAATCTGAAATAAACTCATTCCTGCCTGCGGAACCTGGGGGGAATGTGAAAATACATTCCAAGAACAATTCCATGTTTTAAAGAAACTGAGGTCCCAAGACAAGTGTTTTCTTGGAGTGTTCTCATAAGCACTCAGAATTCTCACATGACTCTACTCTTGGACATGTTCTGATATAAGCCCATCACTGACAGAAGCCAGGGCAGGAACTCGGGACAGGAACCATGTTGCTTACTGACTTGCTCGGCTTGCTTTCTTATACACCTCAAGATCACCTGTCCAGAGGCAGCAGCATTCTCAATATCCCCAGTAGGCTGGGCCCTCTCCATCAATTACTAGTTAAGAAAATGAACTATAGACTTGGCCTATTATCAAATCTTATAGAGAGGTCTTCTCAGTTGAATCTCTCTTCCCAAATCACTCTAGCCTGTGTCACCTTGGCATAAACTAGCCTATACACTGGTTTGCCAACATTTATCAACACACCCTGAGATTTTCAGTACTTTATAGTAATAGATATGAGATGTCACCATGTGTTTCAGAGACAGCTGTGATGTGGTCACAGCAATCCTCAGATTCCAGGGAATTGCCTAACAGAAGTTTATTTCATGTAACAGTGTGAGTCAGTTGGAGCCTTAGCTTTGCTCAGTCACATGGCAGCCATACGCAGAATGAGGGTCCATCTTCTCTGTGGAAGGCTTCAGCATTTACCATGATATGAAGAAAACATCTGGAAACTAAGAGCTGGTTTTCCTATGCTTTGATCTAGAAATGACACTTTTCATTTTCCACTCACACAGCCTCCAGCCAGAACCGCTTACAAAGAAAAATGTACCCACAAGAGCTTGGAGATAGACAGGGACAGGTGACTGCTCCATGAGAACTACTGTCCCTGTCACATAGACACCATTATTTTACATGTCTTTATGAGAGAAACACTACCAATGAAGGTGTGACTTAGAAGAAAATATAGAGCCATTTGGATATAGATTAAGAGATCACTTATCACTCTTAAATAACAGAAGAAGGTAAATTGACTAAAATAAATTGGTACTGTGTTCTTGAAAACTTCTGAATAGTCTCATCCAGATCCAGCCACTGTACCTGTATTTTTTCTGCATAGGATCAGATCGTATTCACCAAGAACATGGGACAGGCAGCATTTCTTCAAAGGGGGCTCCTAGACCATAATGTAAGCCTTGAAGCTTTGAAAGTTCCAATAGAAAACATGGAGTGGGTAGGGGATTGGGAAGTTTCAAGATATGCATTGGCACAGGGAAAGCTTTTCCAAAAATGACTCCAGTAGCTAAAGAAAATGATTGACTGAGAGACCTGTATCCAGTGGAAAGTTCTGTAGAGTAAGTAAAAATAACTACAGAGTGAAGAAATGCCTATAAAACAGAGAAAAGTTTTTGTCAGCTATTCATCCAGCTGGGAACTAATAGCCAGAATATATAAAGAACTAAAAAACATGGTAAAAGAATGGATAATCCATTAAATAAATGGGAAAGTAAACTAGACAAATAGGTCTTAAAAGAAAGCAAGTGCCCAATAAATACATTTAAAAACTAATCCAGCATCTTTAGCCTTCAGAAAAACGCAAACCAAAACTAAATTGAGATTCCATCTCATTCAAATCAGAATTACTATCAGAGTGATTGGTTTAAAAACTAGAAATAAACTTATCATATGATCCAGCTATACCACCTGAGACTGTGCCCAAAGGATGCTAAGTCAGTATGCAATATCATGTCCACACCTTTCAATGTATGGGTAGATAAAGATAATGCCATACACACACACACACACACACACACACACACACACACACGCACGCACACACATGTACACATACACACACATGCACACACATGGGGGAGGGGAGGAGAGAGCACGTAGCTATAAGGAAGGAAGAAACCATGTAATGAAGAACAACTGGATGTAATCATATTAAGCCTATATGGTCATCAACTGATGAATGGATAATAAAAATAATACACAATGGAGTATTATTTAGTTGTTAAGAAAACTAGCATATGAGATTTGCAAAGGTAAATGGATAGAGCTAAAAACACTCATTCTGAGTGAGGTAACACAGACCCCAAAAGATGTATGTTGCATGCTTGTCTTATACGTGGATGCATTTAAATGTTTGGCACATGTGCCTCAATCCAAATAATCATGGAGATTAGGCAGCTAGTAAGGGACCAGGCATGGCAGAGGTGATTTCCAAGGAAGGGAAAAATAGAATATAGTGTCATAGAGAGACAAGAGCAGTACTAAACTAGAACTCAATAGAGAGGAGAATGGGAGAGAAGGGTGAGGAGGAAATGTAAGGGCAACTAACACTAACAGCCTTTCAAAAAGCCACATGGAAACCTACTACTGTAGAAGCTTCCTAAAATTTATACATATACTATAGGAATCTAAATAGAGTAACCATGTAATGGGTAAGACAATGCCTCACATAGATACCTTTACCACCAGGTAAAGCCTCCACTGCCAGGAATGGGTTATGTTCCATTGAGTTATTGGCCAGAGGGGTCCTATGGATCCCACAAGCAACAAAGGCTATTGCCAAGGTTATTGGTTACTCTCCATGACTGGTAGTAAGGTCCTGTTGCTGAAGAAACCATTTACTTATGTCATTAAACATAGAGAAACAGAGCTGCTGCCTAATTAAAATCCTCACTCATTTTGACTGGCATCCTGTTGCTAGAAGGGTCTCTGGATGCTATCAAAGAATATTATCCAGCTAAAAAGCCTGGGACCTACAAAAGCAACCTGTGTGCAAGATATACTGGCACATCTTAAAAGTGGATTTAAGGCCCCATGCCATGAGAAAGAATTCATATCTGACATCCATAAGTGGTCAAGAACCTGAGGCTAGATAGGTCATGGACCTAAGGAAAAACCCACTACGTTATTTTGCTAAAGGAACATAGCAATAAAGTGACTCCTAAAGACATATTGATATACCCACAGATCCATAGATCCGTGCCTCATTTAGTTTTCATCAGAGACGCTTCTTTTCACAGTAGATGGTAATTAACAGAGACCTACAACTAGAGAGTGTGCAGTGGATGAGAGACTTTGAAACCTTTTGACTTGTTTTCTTTTGAGTATGTAAACATTCCTGGCTCATACCCTAATTCTATTTCTTGTATTTTGAGAGGGAACCCCAAACTGTTTATCATAATGGCTGTATTAATTTATATTCCTACCACCAATGGCTTCTAGTTCTTAACATCCTTGCTGGCACTTGTTATTTTTCTTTGATGATTGCCCTTCTGACTGGATGAGTTGGTATGTCATCGTGGTTTCCAGTTTATTTCCCTGATTATTAGTGTGGTTGCACATGACTAACAGGCTTGCTGGCCTTTTATAGATTTTCTTTGGAGAGATGTCTATTCTTCAAACTTGTTCTTGAATGGATCAAGTTTTCAAACTGATCCAGTTCCCTTGTAATTATGAGGCAACGATAGGAGAAATCTGCTTGGTATGAAGCTGGCCATTATACCACATGTCTTGAACTTTCAGGTGTTAAAGCTAAAAAACAAAACTATTAAAGTATGTTTTAGAATGTATTAAGCATCAAACTCTGCTAAGCAGCAGCTTGAGCTGAAATTCCACTCTAAGATTGTTGGAAATCTTGAGCAGGGGAAAGAGGAAATCCCTATGCTTTAAAAATAATAGGCAATGTTTTGGTCTTAGAGACGAATGTAGGAACTTACCCTTAGTAAAGATAGTTTGCTGATTTCGTGAGAACTGTCAGATAAGTCATGTCACACAGGAACTCAAACAAATGTAAAGGCATGTAGGCAGCCAATTTAAGATGGTGCCAGTTTCCGACATGGCCAGCTCAGCTTCCTGTATAAACAAGCCTGTTGTGCATGCGTCAGCCTTGAGCCCCTCCCGAGAGGGCTTATGCTAATGAGGCATGAGCCCTAACCAATCATGGGGCTTATGCTAATGAGGTATTGGCCCTAACCAATCCTGAGAGAACAGGCCGCCTGGCCCGCCCCCTTGGAAGGGTATATAAGCAGTGCATTTCTGCTGCTGGGGGTTCCCCTTTGATGAATCAAGATTGTTCCTGGAACAAAGAGCTGTCAGAGAAGGATCCTGCCATGTCGTGTCTTACTTGCCGGCCGAAGTGGACGCGACAAAGGCATTGTTCCAACTTAGTGCTTGTAATCATGGGGGCTTTGAGTTATTAAACAACAGTGATGTATTTTGTACTCACAGGACCACACACTGTTTCGTGCCAACAAATATTAGTTCTCTTTAAAGTGTGAATTTAGACTATATTTTCCCAGAAGTATTGTTTACTCATTAGAGGTTTGTGTGCCTTATTGTTTAGAAATAAAACTGGAGTCTACAAGGAAAAGCAGGAAATTACGCCAGCCAATGAGAGCACAAAAGAGAAGAACCAGACTCCGTAGAGCTTGCTCTAGGTTGACTGATCCAGGAGGGACTGAGGTTGGGTTACCATGCCCCATTGCATTGTCCGGCTGGGCATTGTGGAACAACTTCCTGCATTTTCAAATTCACCATTTTGGGAAAAGGAAAACGTGCTGGTGTAAATCAGTGATGATTGGAGAAGTGGGCATTGGGCTGCAGGGAGAAGATAACATGTCCCACATCTGTAGACAGGCCACAGGCTTGTACTTAGAATTACAGATGTTTTGGACTTGTCTCTGAGGTTGCTTTGAGTTCAGTGATGGGAACAAAATGGATTTATTTCTGGGAGGATCCAGAATGGGCCTGAAGCTCCCTGACTTTGGGAGTTAGTTTATTTGTAGCCTCACCCAACAGTGATACCATGTGCTTCTCAATGTGCTTCTCTCCTGTTAGCCCATGATTTCACATGAGATTGTTAAGTGTACAAAACTGGTTCTCTGGGGGTTATGGGTTGTAGGGAACTTGTTTCCAGCTGAGAAAGAGGTCCTCCCTCGTTACCACAGTGAAAACAAAAGCCCGGGGAACAGGGGAAAAGACCAAAAATGTTACTCACAAGTCAAATTGAGTTATAAACCGGTAGCCTTGCATATGCCAGTTGTCACCTTGGTCTAGGAAGGCACTTCTTTATAGTTTAGTAAAAACTGGCATGCATCACAAGTGCCAAGAAAAGGGAAGAGGCAAAACTTCTCTTGAGATCCTATGAAAGACTGCATTACGATGACAGCTTTGGATTTGAAGGCAATGTTCTAGCACACAGCAGAGTAACACCCAGGGGTGTAAAAACTTGGTTACAGTTGATTTCCCTGAGGAATTCTCTTGGTAGCCAGTCACTCTGCTCAGTTTATGGCCTGAAACTGCAGGACACTTTGAATATAAACATGGTATTTTTCCTGAAAGTATTTGGACATGTTCCCTGTGTGTTTCTAACAATACTCTAGCCGCTAACATGAATCTAACTAGTGTGGATCTATCTAAATCTTTCTTTATCCTATTTATATTTGTAGACTATGCAACATCTTGAGGATAATGAGTTCCATATGTTTACTACCCACTGTATGAAGTAATGCCATCTTTTATTTATCGTCAAACTACTTTCATAGAATTTCAATGGGTGCTGTGAGTATTAGCACTCCAGGATCTGAGTATGGTCACATTTCACAGTGATAGCCCACCCACATAGGCCTTTATGTAGGTAAGAAATGGTACCCTCTCTGTCTAGGTTTTTGTTCTGGTTTCATTTCTGTTGCTTTAACAAAGCACTCTACCAAAAGCAGTTTTAGGGGGAGAAGGGTTCATTTGGCATATAATTCTAGGTTGCCGTACATCTTGTGGGGATGTAATAGCTACAGAGGCTTGATGAATTCAGTAGCACCACATTCACAGTCAAGAGAGAAGAGGAACAAGTGGACCTATGCTGCCTGCCTGCTATCAGCTAGCTGTATCCTCTCTCATACAGTTCAGGACCTAGACTAGGCAATGGTGTGGCCCACAGTAGACTGGGTCTTTCTGCATCAATTAGCTGTCAAGACTCTTCCCACACACACAGGTTTACAGGCCAACTTGATCTAAGCAATTCTTCACAGAGATTCCCTTCGAGGTGAATTCTGGGTTGTGTCAAGTTGACAATTGAAGCCAATGAACACAACATTCTATTTAGGAAAATGTTTTTCCTCTTTCAGACAGATGCAGCCCTGTGCCAGATGCATAGCTGTGCTAGGGAAGTGCTGAGTAAGACGTCTGCCCTCTCTGGAATCCTAACCACCCCTCACTTCATATCCTTGACTGGGTACTTGTCCAGGACTCAACTAGGACAGGGACGGCCTAACCAC
Organism: Mastomys natalensis; assembly: GCA_021653895.1. Lineage (NCBI taxonomy): Eukaryota > Metazoa > Chordata > Mammalia > Rodentia > Muridae > Mastomys > Mastomys natalensis. The sequence goes on along the minus strand of JAJTUV010002074.1, from coordinate 141,038 downwards.
AGAGATCTTCAAAAGATTGTTGATATTGACAAAATCCTTTCTGAAAGTTCACCTCCTAAGGGAAGGGGTCTTCCTTTTGGTCAATCCTAATTTACAGCCTATTTGCCATATTTGTAGGCTTGAGGCTCTGGCTGAACAGTCCACGTGCTCTACAGTCTCCTCAGATCCCCCATATGCAGTAACAACTGTGACGATAATATAATCACAGGTTAGGTTAATTTGCTTTTGATCACCGTTAACTTACATGTATGTGCACATTGTTGGAGACGTCTCCATACATTTCAAAGCTTGATGCAACCTTTTTTTTTTTTTTCATTTTATCCTCATCATTTCAAAACTAAGTCAACTGTATCTCCCAACTTCCAGATTTAATTTTGTATTTTCTTTAAAATTGCACTCAAACCCAAAATAACAAACAAACTTCAGCAATATGTGGGCAATACACTTTAGAGAAAGGTTATTTTATATGTCTGGGTATTTTGCTACTTGGATACATGGTATCAAAATGTCAGAGGAGGGCATTGGAACCCCCAAGACAGCTGTTACAGACAGTTGTGGCTCACCAAGTGGTTGCTGGGAATCAAACCCAGGTCCTGTGGAAGAGCAGCCAATGCTCTAAACCACTGAACCCTCTAACTAGCTTAAAAATACTTTTAAGCTTGTGGTGGTACATAGCACTCAGGAAGCAGAGGCAGGTGGATCACTTTGAGTTCAAGGCCAGCTTGGTCTACATAGCCAGTTGCAGGACAACTAGAGCTACATAATACAGAGATTCTCTCGTAATAAAATAAAAAATACTTTGTAAATGCTTAAATATTTTAAATTTTACATAACACTTTTAAAACAGAGACTTGTAAGATGGGTCAATAGGTAAAGTGCCTACTGCCAAGCCTGACTGACAGACACCCAGTGCCAAGCCTGATTGACAGACACCCAGTGCCAAGCCTGACTGACTGACATCCAGTGCCAAGCCTGACTGACAGACACCCAGTGCCAAGCCTGACAGACACCCAGGACTGTCCTTTGACCTCTGTGCTCTTGCCATAGGACACATGCTTATGTAAACAAATAAATAAATGATATAAATACATATAAACAAACATATTAATAAAATAGTGATGGTTGTGATTTTTTAAATTTCTAAAGTCTAATGTGGTGGCATCCACCTGCAATTCCAGCACTCACAAAGCCAAAAATAAGAAAGCCATGAGTTCTAGGCAATCCAGGGTATATAACAAGATCCTGTATCAAAAGAAAAAAAAAGTGAATATAAGCCTTATCTTTTTGCATATTTGGGGTTTCATTGCTGTGAAGAGACAACATGACCAAGGTAACTCTTATAAAGGACAACATTTAATTGGGGCTAGCTTACACTTTCAGAGGTTCAGTCCATTATCATCATGGTGGGAAGCATGGCAGTGTGCAGGCAGACATGGTGCTGGAGGAGCCAAGAGTTCTGCATGTTGTTCCAAAGGCAGCCTGGAGACTTTGTCTTAGGCAGTCAGCCAGGAGGCTCTGTTCCCAAACTGAGCAGAGCTTGAGCACTAGCAGACTTCAAAGCCAGCCTACAGAGTGACACACTTCCTCCAACACCTATTCTAACAAGGCCACACCTGCTAATAGTGCCACTTCCCATGGGCCAAACATATTCAACCACCACTCACATATTCATCTAGAACAGTGTCTAATGCTTGGTTGATGATCAAAGGAAGCATGACTGACCTGAGTCCTCACAGTCAGCTTTGTTTGCATTTTTTTCAAATGTTATTATTTTATTTATTTACATTCTAGTTGTTGCCCCCCTTTTCTGGTTCCCCTCCCACAGTTCCTCATCCCATTTGTCCTCCCTCTTGTCCCCAAAAGGGTGCTTCCCTCATACCAGGACTCCTCCTCTTCCTTGGGGCCTCAAGTCTCTAGAGGATTAAGCACATCTTCTCCCACTAAGGCCTGTCCATGAAGATCGCTGCTATATCTGTGCCAGGGGCCTTGGGCCAGCCTGTGTATGCTTGCTCCTGGATGGTGGCTCAGTCTCTGGGGGCTCCCTGGGTCTGGGTAAATTGAGACTGCTGGCCTTCTTATGGGCTTACTCTCCCCTCCAGTTTCTTCAGTCCTTCCCCTAATTCAACCATAGGGGTCCCCTATTTCAGTTCAATGATTGGGTGTAAGTATCTGCGTTTGTCTCATTCAGCCGCTGGTAGGGACTCTCAGAGGACTGCCATGCCAGACTTCCATCTGTAAGCACATCATAGCATCACTAATAGATTTAGGCTTTGGTGCCTTCCCATGAGATGGATCCCAAATTGGGCCAATTATTGGACTGCCTTTCCTTCAGTCTCTTCTCCATTTTTGTCCCTGCAGTTCTTTTAGACTGGAATAGTTCTGCATCAGAAATTTTGACTGTGGGTTAGTAACCCTGCCCCCCCACTTGATGCCCTATCTATTGGAGGTGGACTCTTTGAGTTCCAAGTTCCCTCTTCCCAGTGTTGGGCATTTTAGCTAAGGTCACCCCCATTGAGTCCTTAGAGTCTCTCACCATCCTGGTCTCTGGTACTTTCTAGAGGGACACACACACCCCAATGCTGCGTATTTTCATTCATTTTCTTGGCCCTCTGGGCTTCTCTCCTCACCCCCATACCTGATCCTGTTCCACCTTTCCCTTTGCCCTCCCTCTCCCATCCAGGTCCCTCCCTCCCTCTGTCTCCTGTGATTATTTCCTTCCCCCTTTGTTTAGAGCTTTTGGTGCTGCTTCTAGGAATTTGGCATTTGTCACTGGGCTTGGACAAGGAATTAGGCTCAGATAAGAATATTAGAAACAGTGACCATGGGGCTTTGTTTACAACTTTGCTGAATTACTACCTTATGTGATCTCTTTGTTTACTACTTTACTTATTTACTATCTTATGTGATCTTGTTCACTACTTCACTTGGTTACTTTGTCTTTGATCTAAGAACTGACCATGTATTTTGGATATACCTAGAATGATATAAAAGCAAGGCTGGAGAGAAATAAAGCTGCTTCAGCCTCAGTACAGGCTGAAGTCATGATATAATTTTGTCTGTTTTCCTTTTTCAATCCTCACTCCCTCCGTTGAGACTCTGTTGACTGACTGAGCTGCCTTGGTCGCCCCTTCTAAGTGGAATTGAAACATCTTCACTTGGGCCTTTCTACTTGTTATACTTCTGGTCTGTGGATTGTGTCCTAGGTATTCTGTATTTTTTGGCTAATATCTCCACTAATCAGTGAGTACATACCATATATGTCCTTTGGGGTCTGAGTTATATCACTCAGGATGATATTTTCTAGTTTATCCATTTGCCTGCAAAATTTGCAGACATGGGAAGAGCAATTCTTAACTTCATATGGGAAAACAAAACAAAACAAAACACAAAGCCAGAATAAACAAAACAATTCTCAACAATAAAAGAACTTCCAGGAGAATCACCATCCCTAACCTGTATTACAAAGCAATAATGATAAAAACTGCATGGTACTGATACAGAAACAGACAGGTCAATCAATGGAACAGAATCAAAGACCCAGAAGTAAACTCACACACTTATGAACACTTGATCTTTGACAAAGAAGCCAAAGCCATATAGTGGAAAAAAGAAAGCATCTGCAAAAAATGGTGCTGGTCTAACTGGTAGTCTGTGTGTAAGAGAATGAAAATAGATCCATATTTATAACCCTGCACAAAGCTCAAATTCAAATGGATCAAGGACCTCAACATAAAACCAGATACACTGAATCTATTAAAGAGAAAGTGGGAAAGAGCCTCGAACTCATTGGCACAGAGAGAAATTTCCTGAACAGAACACCAATGGCTCAGACTCTAAGATGAACAGTTGACAATTGGAACCTCATGAAACTGAGAAGCTTCTGTAAGGCAAAGGACATTATCAATAGGACAAATTGTCAATCTACAGATTGGGAATAGATCTTCACTAACCTTACATCCAACAGAGGGCTAATATCCAAAATGTATAAAGAATTCAAGAAGTTAACCTCCAAAACACCAAATAACCCAATTTAAAATGGGATATAGAGCTAATCAGAGAATTTACAACAGAAGAATCTTGAATGACTGAGAAGCACTTAAAGAAATACTCAAATCCTTAGTCATCAAGGAAATGCAAATCAAAATGACCCTGAGATTCCACCTCATACCAATCAGAATGGCTAAGATCAAAAACTCAAGTGACAGCACATGCTGGTGAGGATGTGGAGAGAGATGAACACCCCTCCATTGCTGGTGGGATTTTAAACTGATAAAACCACTCTGGAAATCAATTTGGCGGTTCCTCAGAAAATTGGAAATAGTTCTACCTGACGACCCAGCTATACCACTTCTGGGCATATACCCAAAAGATGCCTCACCATACCCCAAGGATGCGTGTACCACCATGTTCAGAGCAGTCTTATTTGTAATAGCCAGAAGCTGGAAACAACCCAGATGTCCCTCAACTGAAGAACAGATCCAGGAAATGTGGTTGATTTACACAATGGAATACTACTCAGCTATTAAAAAATGAGGACATCATGTTTGTGTTATCTTTCTATATCAGCAGTTCCTGTTACAAAGACATTCAAGGTATTTGTTTTCTTTGCCCATTACAAAAACTGAAACTCTAGTGATTCATGGTTAGATCCTCTAGAATATTAGGTACTAGAGTTAGTCATCCAATGAAATTTGAGATGAATGTCAAACTTCATCCCTGGTAGGTAGTTTGAGTAGAGGAATGGCTGCCAGAGGATAATGTATTTAAATGCATGATAATCGGGGGTGGTGCTACTTGAGAGCCATTGGGAGATGCAGCCTTGTTGGAGGAAGTGTCTCACTGGGGGTGGGCTTTGGAGTTTCAAATGCTCAAGCTAGGCCCAGTGTCTTACTCTTCCTGCTGCCTGCAGATTGGGATGTAGAACTTCCTAGTTCCTTCTCCAGCACCACGTCTGCCTGTATGTCATCATGCTTCCTGCCATGATGACAATGGACTAAACCTCTAAAACTGTAAGCCAGCCCCAATCAAATGCTTTCCTTTATAAGAGTTGCTGGGTTCATGGTGTCTCTTCACAGCTATAGAACACTGACTAAGATACCAGTTGTCCTCCCATATTAAAAGTTTTGACAAAACTTAAAGTCAACTTTAATTATCTGCAGGTGAAAATGCTTAAAAGTTTTCTTTGAGCTTTCTCTGCTCTAAAGAAGACAGTTCTCCACAGGCCTCCAATTTCTGAAACCTTGTGAGCAAAACATTGGCTTCTTTGTTCCTTGTACAGAATGTTCACATGGTGAAGAGCTTTCAAAGTTGAAACTGTCCATGGGAGTAGGGTTGGAAGGTGGGGGACTTATACTGACCAACATAAAAGATTTAGCTTCCTGTGGTGTTTGAATAAGATGGCTATAGCTCATATGTTTGAATACTTGGTCCCTAGTTGGTGGAACGTTTGAAAAGATTAGGAAGTGGGCCTGTTGGGGGAGGTGTGTTCCTAGGGGTTGTGTATTGAGGGTTTCAACCACCATTACTATTCGTTCCATTTAGCTCTCCAACCCTATTTCTGCCTCTTGCTTGTGGATCAAGCTTGCAGCCACATGGCTTCCTCAAAGTCATGGTACACTACTTGCATGATGCCATGCCCCATGATGGTAATGGATTCACCTTCTGAAACCAAGCCCTAAATAAATGCTTCCTCTTATAAGTTGGTCATGGTTCTTATCACAGCAATGGAGATGTAATTAAGACTAACCCTACACTTGGGCTCTACCTCTGTAGCCCAGCCTACTGCATGAATGGATTTTACCTGTCCTTTTGCGTGTCCTGTTGGAAGTAAGACTTAGAGGAACACTTAAACTTGACATTTGGATCTTGCTACAGTTGAGTATAACAGTCCTGTATCTCATATCTAAGAATCTTAGGCTCTTCCCCAGCATCTAATATAACCACAGCAGCTGAAAAGTTGATAATGGCAGATCTGACATTGTTTGGACAATGACTGTTAGGATGCTGACATTTTTGCCTTTTAGAGAGGAAAGATGAGCACCTGTGCAAATGTGGAATACAGGTTTAGAGGAAATCTTGGAATTGATAGTAGACGGCAAGCTTATGGTTTACAGGGGAGTAAACTGCCCTCTACTCTAGGTCAGCAGAGTTTGGGAAGAATACTGAAAGTTGAATTTTAGGAAGTAGGTTTGGAGATAACTGCAAGCTCCTCTTTGAGTGCGTGAGCTTTCTCACCAACTAAGAGGTCAGAGGCAAATCTCCTCCACTGTTACAGTCAAGGTCATCCTTGGTTCTTTCACTCGCGTTAGAGCTATCATCTCACTAAGAAAGCTGTTTATACTGCCATTGCAGTCAGGAAGCCATGAAAGCTGTGGCTGCTCTGCTTAGGAACTGAGGGGTGGTCATGTGGAGCTTCCTGAGGAAGAACAGTGACAGCTTAGTCCTCCAGCACCTGTGCCAGCCTAAAGTCCACTTGCAGATGACAGGGAAAGATCTCTGGTATTTTCCTTCCTCCTTTGCTTTTCTCTTCTCCTCTCTTCGTTCTTTTCCTTTCTTTTGTTTTCAAACAGCAAGTACTGACTACTAAGACGGAGCTTTGGTTTTCTTGGAGAGATTTCTCTGACAGACAGCCTTATGGGAAAGCATGGGTGAGATGTTGACTAGGATTCAAGCTGTTAATTGAGCTTATGATGTGGTTGGGTGATAATGAGAAAGTTCTTTCCCTCTGCGCGCGCTCTCTCTCTCTCTCTCTCTCTCTCTCTCTCTCTCTCTCTCTCTCCTTTTAAGGGATCCTGGTATGAAATGCTTTCTTTATAATACCAGGTTTCTCTAGTCAATGCCCTAGTTTAATTTCTGTTGCTGTGGTAAAATATGCTGACAAAAAAACCACTGAAGGGAGAAAATATTTATTTGGCTAACAATTCCACATTATAGTTCATCATTTCTGGAATGTCAAGTCAAGAGCTCAGGAAGTTGGTCCTATCATATCCACAGCCAAGAATACAGAAAAACAAAGAAACAACTAAAAACCATACCCATATGTGCTTGGCTATAACTAGTTTTCTCCTCTATTGTGATGTTTAGGACTCCATGCCTAGGGAATGGTGCTGCCCATAATAAGCTGTGCCCTATATCAATTATAAATCAAGACAATTTTCCACAGGCAAGCCTATCAACCAATGTGATCTAGATTATTCTTTATAGAGACTCTATTTGAAGGTGATCGACCTTGTATTAAGTTGGTAGGTAAAATTAGCTAGTAAACCTGGTTAAGTTGGAAACTAGTGGTATACACAGAAATGTTGTGCTTTCTCTTAGGCCCAGTGCCAATGATGCAAAATAAAGGATATATGAAGTTTCTCTCTTCTTGGCTCTTGGGCAGAATTCAAAAGTATCTCCCATAATGCTGACCAGTGCTGCCCTTGAAGAAAGCTTTCTATTTTTACTGACCTAATTCCCAAAGGCCTAGCTCTTCTGCCCCTTAGACATGAAAGATTTGCAAATTAAAACATCTCTGCTTAGGGCCACACACTGGAAGTTTCTGATGGAACTTTTCAGGCATGTGTGAGTCCATAATCCAAGTGAGACTGACTGAGCTCAAGGTATTAGAGCTGTTACCACGTCTCAGCACCATTGCTGCTGGGATCCATCATGGCTTAAGACCAAGAAACACATCCACCATCACAAACTCCAGAGTACAGATCTTTGTGTCGGACAAGGATGTGTGCCAAAATCTAGCCTCTTTGTGTTGCAGTGAAGAAGGTTTCCCAAAAGCCCCATTGTCCCTTCCTGCTGTGGCAGATTTGACTGCAGTTGACTTGATTCTCCCAGTGACCAGTCAGAGGCTCACAGCTGTTCTTCCAGGTTATAGTGTTTGTTCTAGGGTCACACTATTGAGGTCCTTGGAACTTCCCTTTATTCCCCATCCCCCCCCCCTCTCTCTCTGTGTATGTGTGTGTGTATGCATATGTGCATGTGTGTGCTTAGGTGTAGCTGTATGTGTGGGTGTAGGTGTGCATGTGTGTAAAAGGTCAGAGGTTGATGGTGGGACTCATTTCCTTTTACTCTTCCACCTATTTACTGAGTCAGTATTCCTCAGGCAAACCCAGAGATCATGCACATGGCTAGTCTTGCCATAGTCAACTTTCTCCAGGGATCCTTGTCTCTGCCCTCACAGACTGGAGTTACAGAGAAACCTATGTGCCATTTATATGGGTTCTGGGACTCCAAGCTGGGACTCATATCTTCATGGTAAATATATCAGGTCATCTCCCCAACCTTGTGCATCTTTCTAAACTGTCTGGACCATTTCAGTCTGGCAATACTATGCCTTCTTCCCACTCACAAGTAGCCACTCAACAGCAGACTCTCAAGGTATTAATGAGACTTCCATGCTCCCTGCTACCCATGGGGCCCTGCACTGGTCTTACAATGATATTCCAGTTCTACCCTCCTTTGCTTCCTCCTGGCTCACGCCTTTCTAAGCTATCCTGATGACTACACACAATGCTTCCCACAAAAAGATCATTTTTTTTTCTCTCAGATGCCTAATGGTAGTGATGAGAATGAAGGTGCTATGAAGTTATAAAGACCTACTTTGGAAATTCAAGATGCTATTCAAATCAGTGTGCAGTGTGCTTTTGTTTATTTTCTTAATGACGACCCCAAATCAATCCAGCTGGTTTAATTGTTGGTTGCTATAAACTGTCATTTGTCTTGGCTTTAGATTTTATTTCTCCTACCAGAATCCATCAAGTATTAGACTCTTTGTAGTTCTTTACAGTATTTCCACACTGAAAAAATAATCTGACTTGTAAAACAAGCACTGAGCTCACAGTCCTATGGCTTGTGTTTTCACTTTACCTTCCGGCAACTGCTGCCCCAAACAGCAATGAAGCTGTGTTAGGTGCACTCATGGATTCAGCTAGAGTATTCTAAAAATGTTTTTGGAAAAGAAAAGGAACAAAGGAGACTTGGGTAAGATTGAGATGCTGTTTTCTCACCTTGTGTTATGCAAACAAATTTTTTTTTTTTTTGCAAACAAAATATTTTGCTTTGCGAATTGCCATCATACTTTCAAAGTTCAGGGTATGATGGCCTGTGTGAGAGAGTGCCTCTTAATGACCTTTCCTTGGTAGTAACCCAATGTCTACTGCAAAGAAACCAATCCCAGCAAAGGCTGTATCTGGGTGAAACAGTTGCCCAATGAATTCAATATCATTGCTGATCACTATGAATGTCTTTAAAGATTATGTTGTGAAAGTTTCTTGTATGTTTGCTATCGTGATTAACTTCTAAGCTATGGTCAGTAGGTTCTGCTCCTACAGTGATGATGGTGGTTGCAGGGTACATGTGTACATATGTGTCCCTTCAAGAATCTTTTCATTAAAACCGGGGCAGAAGGAAAAGGCTGTTTTCTCTTTTAATAACAAAGCTTTCTGTGGCTATTTTTAAAGCAGAGCCCCTTGGAGTCTTTGTTCAATGAGTGTTCAATGTATGTGTGACGGTTCCAATAAAAAGTTGTAGGGTTTTGGTTTTTGTGTGTGTGTGTGTGTGTTTTTTTTTTAATGGTGCTTCATTCTGTATCCCAAGATGGCATCAAACTTAGGATCCTCCCACCCCAGCATTCCAATGGCTGGGGTTGAGACATGAACCTCTATTATAGTTAGCATCATATATTATTCTTCAATTGTCTTCACTCATATATAATAGCTACTATATATGGAAAGTCATGAGACTTGGGTTATAAACTAAAGATAAAGATATGTCGAGAAATTGCTATGACTAACCGCTCATCAATTGCACTATGACACATTATTACTCTTAGAGAATTTGTGAATGATTCAATAGAAACTTGTTGAGGGCCTGCTATATAAGGGTATTATGATAGACATTAAGAATACACAGTTGCATGCCTAATGAAATGGCTTTGAATCTCAGAACTTGGGAGACAGAGTCATGCAGATCTCTGTTACATTTGAGGCCAGCCTGGTGTACATGGAAAGTTCTAGGCCAGCTACTAGTACACAGTGAAACTCTATCTCAAAAAGACACCCCTTCAAAAAAAGAATAAATAGTCGCTAAGAGTATTTTCATGAAAAAAAACCTAATAGTCTGGTGGGGACAACCACAATTGAATGTGACTATGCATATAAAATATTAAGTCGGAACACAGAGAAAGAACTTTTTTTTTATAATTCAAAAATAAAGCTACAGTAGTAAGTGGTTCTGGAGTATACTATTATGTGCAAGAATGTTGCTATAAGCCTGTAGTCTAAACCACAAGGCTGAGACTTCCCCAGAGATGTTTGGAGAAAAGGAGGGTTCAGAGTTGCACAGCCTGCAGTTTGAATATCTGCTCTTCCTTTAATAACTGCATGATAGTTGTGATTTAGCCATGATTAAGTTACTTTATTGTTAAGAGAGCAATAATAGGAGCTAGGAAGGTGGCTCAATGGATAAAGTACCTGCTGCACAAGTGTAAACAATTGAGTATAAGCCAGGGAGGGATGACTGTGGGCATCTGCGATTCCCAAGCGCTGAGGGGTGAAAGCAGGACACCTGGAGCACACTGGCCAGCCAGTCAAGACAATTTGTGAGTGCTAGGCTCAGTGAGAGAACCTTCCTAAAAAGCTATGGTGGCGAGTGACAGAGAAAACAGTGGACTCTACACAGATGATGACCCTGAGACATTATCTATGAATAGAGTCCTAGGCCATAGCTCAGGCCTATTCCTCAACTTATAACTTAATGAACCCATTTATTCTATTCTGTGAGACACTCCTCAGTTACATGCATCTATCTCCTCAGAGATCTCTTCCTGTGCTTGACTCTATCCTAGAGTTCCTCTCTCCCTACCTGAACTCTCACCTTCTGTTTCCTGCCTAAGCTAATAGACCATTAGGTTTTTATTGACTGGTGAAGCTTCCACATAGTATACAGAGAGACTTTGTATATTTCCCCTTTTAGTCTAATAAAAGGTTTTTTATCTTACAATTAGAAATAATAACAATTATGAAAACTGTCAGGTATGATTACATTCACAATGTCCAGTCCATATATATTTGGCAACCTTGGAGAAAGTATTCTACTGTCTATCCTATCTTGGTGAGTTCAGAGTTCTGTATCTAAATCAGTTTCTAACATAACTTGCATTACTAACATAAAACGTCTTCTTAGACCATAAAATATTTTCCTAAATCCTAAATAATTTAAGCTTAATTGTGATACTAAACTATCTAGTCTTCAACCTGAAAAGGAATAAATATTACCTAAGTATTCAGGAAGTGTAGGCAAGCAGCTTCTAAAAACTATAGACATGACAGAAATAATTGGCTCCTGGACAGTCCCCTAAATTTTCTCTGAGTTGTTGGAGCATCATCTTCAGCCTTCTGACCCAGAATATCTGACAGACTATTTTGTGAAGCAGGAATTATGAAGGACTTGCCTACCTTGTGCTTGAAAAACTCAGCTGTCAACTTCCCTGTGTCTTGTTTGTCCACTTTGGACAACATAATGTCAGCAGCTGAAACAAGACAGTTTCTTGCCCAGTGGCTGGCTTGACACATTTGAAGCAAACTCCATTTGCTTTCTTTGAAATAGAGTGGGGGTGCTGCCAGAAGCAGACCTGTCTCGTTGTCACAAATGGCCTTTTATTAATAAAAACACCTTTAAATGCCATATTCTGAAGATCTCTGAGGTTTTTGAAGACCACCTATCTACCTATAGTATATCAATGCTTGTTTCTAGCTATTATCTGTTTAACTTTGAAAATGTCTATGGTAGTTAAATGAAGCTTAACTTTGTAATCAACTGAACTAGTATCTAACATGACCAATAAGTTTGACTGACTACTAACTTGCATTTCTTATCTATCCTAAACAGTTTGTAAAGCAGCTTTCAAAAGGACTAGAACTTAACATTGCGTTTTTAAGAATTACATAGATGCAATACCTTAAACAAGAGTTGAAACATACATACATAGTATGTTGTAACAATATAGAAACAAAATCTAACCTTTCTTATTTTATTTCCATGTCAAGACCATAACAACCTGTAACCACACCCCTTAAGTGACAACAAACATCCGTCATCTATTGAATGACCAAAACCTACCCACCCCACATCTTGGGGATGGGAGTGTCACTCTCTTAAAATTGCTTTCTGCTGTCTGGGGCATCATTTTCCTTTGGGGGGGGCATCAAAAGAAAATTGAGATATTGGTTAGTCTTAAGAAATCTCGCTGTACCATTTCCTGTCCAGTTTTCGTGTGCTGAGAAAATTCAGGTCTTAGATAAAGTCCTGGCTGGAACAGTCTGTGATGCTGGATGATCTGTAGCCAGAAGTTGTCCTGGATGCAGACTTTTGTGGAAAGAGCATGGAAGCAGCTTCTTTAGAGTCTTTGCAGTTCCCTACTCCTAATTTGCTAGGAAACTGCCTTCACCCGGGGGTTTGTCTAATACCTGAATCTTTTGCTTTAAGCTTGGATTTCTAAGTGTGGATTACATGCCTACCACATTGGATGCCATTTGTAACTAATGGGCTCTTCTGCTCACACCCCAGTTCCTGAAATACTGACTCTGAAAGACTTACTATTTATGAATAAATTCCTAGGCCAAAAGCTTTGGCTCATTCCCGACTAGCCCCAAACTTAATTAACCTATTTATTCTATTCTATGATTGCAGCATGGCTGGCTACCACTCCTCAATTTCATGCATTTGTCTCCTCAGAGTTTGAGTGAAACTCTTCCTATGCCTGACTCTACTCCAGTGTTCCTCTCTCCCTGTCAGAACTCCCACCTTCTATTTCCTGCCTCATCTAACAGCCCATCAGGTTTTTATTGACAGTCCTGTCCTCTGAGATGCTTCTGCAAAGCTGTCCCTCCCTCCGACTGCTCCACCAGACCCCAGGGACCCTTTGCTCAAAGCTGGGTTAAGGCTCGGCTCAGGCAAGGGAAGATGGAAGTCTTCCGTCTGGTGTCTGTATCCCTGGGGGGATTATCTAGAAGCTGCCTGATCTTTCTGTTCACTTTCTGCCTGTTCGTCAGAACGGAGGCATGAGATCTCTTCTAGTCACAAGGGAAGCTGGAAAATGCTTCTTTGTGTCTTGCTGAAATTCCAAGACGCTGTTACAGACATAAGATGTCAGCAACATTCTCAACCACATCTGACAGTGGAAGTCGAAGGGAACAAGATGAAGACCAGAACACACCCCATTAATTCTTGCTCCTACTTAAAGAATATTTCCCAAATTTGGGATTTTGTTAGTATATCTCTAACTTCCTTGTAGATACCCTCAACCAGAGCCAGATTGTGTTCCTGCCTGTACTCTCGTCTCCCCCAATCTACTGTCAGCTCCAAAGCAGGTAGACCCTTTGCCACATGGAAGCTAGGCAGCAAGGTGTCACCTTTCAACTCTCAGCTCACCAGTGACTTCTAATAGTGACCAGAATCGTCCATGTGCTTCTGTCTCCTCATTTGTCCCACAACCTTTGGTTAGATTTGTTCCTCAAATATACTCAGTGGGTTCTTCTGAGTCCCCTTCCCTCTCTGCAGTTCATTCAGCTCAGGGCCAAATTGCTTCCTAATCAGGGTCATCTTGCTTCCTGATCCATAGGCCTCAACCCAAATGTGACTCAGTGAGACCAGGACTACCCAGCTAAGGTAGCCACACCTTCCCAGCCACCACCTGTGGCTTTAGCCAGTAGTGTGTCCTTCACAATACAAGCTTCTGGAGACGGCTCTCCCTGTTCTCTCTACCCAGGCTTGTATCATATGCAGGTTCATGGGCATACGTCTACGAATATGTGTCATCTCAAAAGCTCCAGCTCTGTGAAACAAGAGCATGACTCGTCTAATAGTTATCACAGGCACATGTACATGGGAGGCGCTTGGTGCATATTTATTGAATAAATAGAACTGCTCATATTCCTGTGAATCAGAGAAAGAACGTTATTTTAGAAGGCATTCTTTTATCAGTAGAGCAAGGTCTCGCTACACTCTCAATTCTCCTGCCTTAGTTCTCTGAAAGCTAAAATTACAGGTGTATACTATTATGCCAGGCTAAGAGGCATTTTGTGATTAATCAGTACATTTTTCAAATAGTAAAGAAATAATCTTTGTGAAAACTCAAACCTGTACAACAGAAATCCCATTACTAAGAGAAAATTGTTAACATTTATGTAAGTCTGTATGCACATACAGATTTTAAAGTTGATATAGCTTATATGCATTTCAAATAGTTAACTGGGCCAAGTGTACTTGCCAAGGAATAATGCTTATTTTAAAGTATACGATGAACATTAAAGTGAATTAGGCTGTGTGCTTTCCTCCCATATTGTAGGTGGTGATTATAAAAAGCACGGAATGAGGTCTGCCTCAATGTATCTGTCAGCAGCTGTGAGTATGCCCCAAGCCAGGGACCCTCACGAGCACAAGAGGGGGATAATTCTCCATAAAAGCTTACAAAGCCTGAGATGAGAAAAAAAAAGAAAGAAAAGCTCCTGTTTTCATCCTTTCTAAAGGTGGATGATGGCTATTATTGGAAGAGAGCCGTTAAGAAAAGCTTGTGCACACTTCACACTCCGCCGGGGGCATCACAGTGCCGTGGCTCTGCTGTCATCATATCGGAAGTATGTCTGGTTTTCTGGGAGGTGAGGTGCCACATCCTTGCATGGCCTGGGGATTTCTCTAACTGGGACAGTGAGGGAATGGAGAAATATCAGATGTGTGGACACAGAAAAGCTGGGATGGGGTTGTCTGGGCTTTCTGATGGAGAAGCTGCAGCAGCCTGGAAGCTTAGTGTGTTTATAATACACAGTGGAACAGAGAGGTAGGGCTATTGCACACATGAACAAGGAGGCAAATGATGCAGCCAAGCAAAGAGGAAGATCTAGCTAACGTCAGTAAAAGCAGTTGTTATAGGATGGCAGTCTTCAGGCTATTAGTATCCGAGGAACAAAACTATGGGGAATATTTTCTGCACACAATGTCAATATTCACCCTCAGGAAGGCTTTGCCAGCCCTCTGAACCTCACCTAGTAAAGGCTTTGCATTCTTGTGGTGCTGAAGCATTTGGGTTCCATGTCAACAACACACATTCACTCAGGACTCTACTAGTTCACTACAGTGAGGGAAACTATTTGACTTGAAAGCCTGGCATGTGAATGTATATGAATATGCAGATAACATTGGAGAGCACAGTATGCTCATGAATATATAGAACTGGCACGTAGTCACTAAAGACAAAAGTGCTGTGGGTGTTTATACCTCCCCTCCACTCATGCACACGAGTATTTGCTATTGTGTATAGTATAACGTACATATCATACTTGTGCACTTGTGTGCAGATGTGTACAGAGGCTGGAGGTCAACTTCCGGTGTCTTTCCAAGTGTTTTGTTTATTTTATGAGACCCTCCCCACCCTCTTCTCTGTGAAGCTCATTACTTTGGCTAGGCTAGCTAGCCAGGGAGTATTAGGGATCTACTTGTCTGTCTCTGCCCGCCCCACCCTAGGGTGGGGTTTCTGGCAGGTGTTCCCTCAGCTGGCTTTTTACATGGGTTCCAGGGACCCGAGCTTAGGTTCTTATGCCTGCAAGGTAGACACTTCATTAACTGGCTCATTTTCCTGGCCCTGCCACTTTTTTTGTTTTAAGGCATTATTTGAATTTTAAGTTTTCTAATTTCCAAAAGTTCAAGGAATTAGGATCCAGGGCTAAGAGTCAGAAGAGAGAAAAGCTGAGTAAATTCTTTTTTACAGGAAAGAAGGTTCACTTCTGGTTCCCAGTTCTAGCTTTGATAGGTTCCCTGGGAAAGCTTAGCTAGTCACTTCCACTGTCTGAGTTTTCAACCCTTCCTCACTAAGACAAGAGGAAAAGCAAGATGGGACCTTAGAGAATCTATTATGAAGCCTTGTTAAAAATGCTCTATACTTTTACTAATAAAAATGCATTCACCATGTCATTTTGGACAGCTTGTCTATTCAGTTCACTGCTGGTTTTTTGTTCATATTTTATATGTGTGAAGGATGTTGATAGAGTTTCGCTAAGTGTTGTTTTATCTACCATTATGATCCCAATAACACTAGTCAACCATTGTGCTGTGCTGTGTAAACGTGTGAAGGTTCAGTTGAGTTGAAGCCTCCCAGTAGTTTCCTGTGGTGAGCACCTGTCACAGCATCACAGGCAGTGGGACCTGACCGAGGTGTGAGTCATGCACATGGTCAGTGTAGAGCTCTAGAAGACAGGATATGGGCCCAGATGGGAGACAAACATACTGAGCGGCTCTCAATGGAGAAGAGATGTCTGCCATAACTGATGGTGGTGTGAGAAAATTAGATTTTGCTGAAGTCTTGTGGAGGTTGGGATTGAGAAAGACTGTCATTATCCATAAGCTAACTGAAAAATTATGTTATCTGGAATGAGCGCCTGGAGAGTATAGGAGAAAAGGAAAAGGCAAAAAACAAACATCCAAATCCAGGTGAGGTGTGGTGGTAAATGCCTGTAGTCTTAACAACTCTCAGGAGGCTGACAAAGGTGGATCAGAATTCAAAGATAGCCTGGGTTATGTACTGAGACCTTGTCTCAAAACACCAAGAGCTACGGTTGAAATTCAGTTTTCTAATTTCCAAAAGAGTTCAAGGAAATAGGATCCAGGGCTAAGAGTCAGAAGAGAGAAAAGCCGAGTAAATTCTTTTTTGCAGGAAAGAAGGTTCACTTCTGGTTCCTAGTTCTAGCTTTGATAGGTTCCCTGGGAAAGCTTGGCTAGTCCAGTGCTTCCCTAATATGTATTTGTGAGGCTCTGGCTCCATCCTAGCACTGAAACCAACAAAAATGAAACTAAACAACCACAACAAAGAAAACATTCAGGCATAAATAGGAATACCTGTGTAGCAACCTTTGTCAAAAAATTCACATGCTCACATACACACATACACACACACACACACACACACACACCCCACACACACACACTTATTCCAGGGTTTCTTGGTCTCTGTTCTACTGCTATTTGAGATAGATCATTGTTTTGTGAGGTTGCCTTGTGCACTGTGGGATATTCAATAGTGTCACTGGGCTGGTCACACTAGATGCCAATAACAGCCTTCCTCTCCCTCACCTCTTTGTGACAAAATGTATGGAGACATTGTCAAATGTCACCTAGGACCCAAATCACCCACAGTTGAAAATCATTGCATTAGGATGAAATAAAGAACTAAGGAAGAGGTAAGTGGGAGAGGGAAGTGAAGCTTGCTGCAGAATTCAGATCTCATTCTCTCAATTATTATTTTTATAAGAGTTATTCAATGATGCTTGGAAGAGCTTCTTGAAAAATTAGTCTAATTCTAAGACAATCTAATGTACCACAATTATCATCATCATTATAGTTTATAGCAGTATGTTATTTTTATTTTTAATATTAAATATTTCAGGAAATGTATCTTATATATTCTTTCCCCTCCCCTAGCTTCTCCTAGATCCCCCTCTACTCACCCAACTTTTATTCTTTCTGTCTTCTACATAAAAAATAAAGCACAATAAAACAAAATTTTTAAATGTCAAATTTTTACACTGATTTCCTTCAGCAAGGCAGTGACTACATCACTGCCTCATTGATGTCCAGGCCAACTTCTCTGAGAATTATGTCAACTAGGATGTGGCTTTCTTCTTCCAAACTCCAAAATGCACTGCAATGCACTGTTGAAAACAAGTTTACTGTGACTCTCATATTTAAGAGCCTGCTAGTTAGTAGGGCAACTATTTTTAATTGTAAGGAATAGTTACCTAAATCTGTTTTATGATGCTGCAACCTAAGAACATATAATGCACACAATATTGACCTCACCAAGTTGCACATCCTAAGAAGAATTACACATTTATATATTTTAACCTGAAGGCTCAGAGCACACTCTACTAGGGTTTACAGTCTTACCTGGAACTTATGCTTGGCTTTCAAATACTAGAGAAACACCATACATGGTGAATCTGTTTGTATTTGCTTTTGAGGTGTGTTCTAGGCTCCCTCCTTCTGTTGTTTATTTCAACCAAGACTTATTGAACACTAACTGTGTGCTAGGACTTGGGCTGATTTTTAATGGATTTTAATTTTAGTACTAAAATCAGATTGATAGCTTTAAAAATGCTTTAATTGCCCTTCTGCTTGGTCCTTTCTGCTGGAGCAGACTGCTAGCTAGTCTGCTCCCCTGAAGACACCATATCCTGAGCCATCCCAGGAGATCTACTGCACTCGGGGTAACTGACACCACAGCCTGAGGCATCCCAGGAGATCCACTGTACTCGGGGTAACTGGAATCCCAGGAGATCTGCAACAGACAGGGCAACTGAACACCAGCTTGGCGGCTCCCCTGAAGACACCACAGCTTGAAGGCATCCCAGGAGTTCCTCTGTACACAAGGCAACTGGGCAACAGACACTACAGTCTGAAGACCTCCCAGGGCTCTGTGGCATGCAGAGCAACTGACCCAACAGACTGAAAGGCTCCCCCGTGAGTTCTGCTGCATACAGGGAAACAGAAACTACAGTCCATAGGACACCCTGGAGAACATCTTCACACAGGACAACAGCTTGACTGCTCCTCTGAAAACCAAACAGTCTGAAAGCCTTCCAGGAAATCTACTGCCACCAGAGCAACAGATCATCAGCTTTTCTGCCACTCTGAAGAGGCCCCAGCTAGAAGGCCTCACAGGAGGTCTGCTACAGCTAGGGCCACAGATCTACCAGGAGACCTGAAACAACCCAGGGACAAAAGAGGCAGACTCCAGACAGAGTTACCCAGACCAGCAAACACCAAGGATAACCAGATGGTGAGAGGCAAGTGCAAGACCATAAGCAACAGAAGCCAATATAAGTGGGTAAATCAGAATCCAGTTCTCCCATCACAGCCAGCCCCAATACACCAGCACATCTGAAAATCAGGAAGCTGACCTAAAATCCTATCTTATGAAGATAATAGAGTCCTTTAATGAGGATATAAATAACTCAGTGAAAGAAATACAAGAAAATACAGGTAAACAGGTAGAAGCCCTTAAAGAGGAAACAAATCCCTTAAAGAAATACAGAAAAACACAACAAATAGGTGAAGGAATTGAATAAAGTGGTCCAAGACCTAAAAGTGGAAGTAGAAACAATAAAGAAAACACAAATGGAGGCAAATCTGGAAATGGAAAACCTAGGGAAGAGGTCAGGAATCACAGATGTAAGTATCACCAACAAAATACAAGAGATAGAAGAGAGACTTTCTGGTATAGAAGATATTGTCAAAGAGACTGACACAACTATCAAAGAAAATTCAAAACATAAAAAACTCCTAACCCAAAGCATCCAGGAAATTCAGGATATGATGAAAACAGCAAATCTAAGAGAAATCAGAATAGAGGAGAATGAAGATTCCCTGCTCAAAGGACCTGAACTTCCCCAACCTAAAGAAAGAGATGGTCATAAAAGTACAAGAAGCCTATAGAATTTATGCAAACCAACAGCCAATAGCAAATTAAATGGAGAGATACTTGAAGCAATCCCACTAAAATTGGGGACAAGACAAAGATACCAGCTCTTCCCATATCTATTCAACATAGTACTCAAAGTGGAGCTAGAATAATAAGACAACAAAAAGAGATCAAGGGGATACAAATTAGCAAAGAAGAAGTCAAGTTATCACTATTTACAGATGATATGATAATATACATAAGCGACCCCAAAAATTCTACCAGAGAACTTCTATAGCTGATAAACAACTTCAGTAATGTGGCCAGATATAAAATTAACCAAACAAGTGAAAGATCTGTATGACAAGAACTTCGAGTCTCTCAAGAAAGAAATTGAAGAAGATCTCAGAAAATGGAGAGATCTCCCATGCTCATGGATTGGCAGAATTAACATAGTAAAAATGGCCATCCTACTGAAGGCAATCTACATACTCAATGCAATCCCCATCAAAATCCCAACACAATTCTTCAAAGACATAGAAAGATCAATTCTCAAATTCATCTGGAAAGACAAAAAACAAGAATAGCAAAAACAATTCTTAACAATAAAAGAACAGCTGGGGGAATCACCATCCCTAACCTCAAACTTTACTACAGAGCAATAGTGATAAAAACTACATGGTATTGGTACAGAGACAAATATGTTGATCAGTGGAACAGAATTGATGACCCAGCACATACCTATAGA
The DNA here is from genome assembly GCA_021653895.1 of Mastomys natalensis. Lineage (NCBI taxonomy): Eukaryota > Metazoa > Chordata > Mammalia > Rodentia > Muridae > Mastomys > Mastomys natalensis. The sequence goes on along the minus strand of JAJTUV010002074.1, from coordinate 120,849 downwards.
CACTTCATCTTTGATAAAGAAGCCAAATATAAACAATGGAAAAAGGAAAGTTTCTTCAATAAATGGTGCTGATCTAACTGGCTGTTTGTATGTAGAAAAATGAAAATATACCCATATTTGTCACCTTTCACAAAGCTCAAGTCCAAGTGGATCAAAAAACCTCAACATAAAACCTGATACACTGAATCTAATAGAAGAGAAAATGGGAAAGAACCCTAAACTCATTGGCACAGGGGAAAATTTCCTAAACAGAACTCCAGTGGCTCATGCTCTAAGATCAAGAATTGATAAATGGGACCTAATGAAACTGGAAAGCTTCTGTAAGGCAAAGGACATAGTCAACAAGAAAAATCGGCAATGTACAAATTGGGAAAAAAAATCATCTTCAATAACCCCACATCCGATATAAAGAACTCAAGAATCTAACCCCCCAAAAAATACCACAATCAAAGAATGGAGTATAGAATTAAACAGGGAATTCACAACAGAGGAATCTTGAATGGCTAAGAAGCACCTAAAGAAATGTTCAAAATGCAAATCAAAACGACCCTGAGATTCCACCTTACATCAATCAGAATTACTAAGATCAAAACCTCAGGTGACAACACATGTTGGTGAGGATGCGGAGAAAGAATACTCCTCCATTGCTGGTGGGGTTGCAAACTGGTACAACTACTTTGGATATCAGTCTGGAGGTTCCTCAGAAAATTGGAAATAGATCTACTTGAAAACTCAGCAATACTACTCTTGTGAATATACCCAAAAGATGCTGACCATGCCACAGGGGCACATGTTCCACTATGTTCATAGCAACCTTGTTTGTGATAACCAGAAACTGGAAACAACCCAGATGTCCCACGACAGAAGAATGGATACAGAAAATGTGACTCATTTACAAAATGGAATACTACACACAGCTATTAAGAAAGAGGACACTCTGAGTTTTGCAGGCAAATGGATGGAACTAGAAAATATCATCCTGAGTGAGGTAACTCAGACCCAAAAGGGCATGCATCATATGTGCTCACTAATAAGTGGATATTAGCCAAAACAATAAATATAGAATACCCAAGATACAGTTCACAGGACTCAAAAGGCCATCAAGCTGAAGGGCCCAAGTGAGGATGCCTTAGTCTCACTTGGAGGGAGAAGAAGCAATCACAAGGTGGGAGGGAGGAAGGGACCTGGGAGGAACGTGGACAGGGAATGGGAAGAGGGGAACATGATCTGGTATTGGGTAGAGGAGAAGGAACTGAAGCCCTGAGGGCCAGCAGAAAGAATGGAAACAGGCAACCTCAGGAGGTAGAAGGTGGGGGACCCTCCAGAATGTACCAGAGACCTGGGAGGTGAGAGACTCTCAGGACTCAAAGGAGGGACCTTAGATGAAACGCCCTACAGAGGGAGAGGGAACTTGTAGAGCCCACCTCCAGCAGAAAGACAGGGCATTCAATGAGGGATGGGGTTGCCATCCCACAGTCAAAACTCTGACCTAGAATTATTCCTGCCTGAAAGAATGTCTGCAGTGATGGAAATGGAGAGGAGCCTGAGGAAAAGCAGGTCCGGTGGCAGGCCCAAAGTGGGATCCAGCTTAAGGGGAGGTTCCAAAACCTGACACTATTACTGAGCCTATGGAGTGCTCACAAAAGGGACCTATCACGACTGTCCTTCGAAAGACACAACAAGCAGTTGAAAGAGTCAGATGCTTGCACCCAACCAATGGACCCCTGTGGGTGAATTAGGAAAAAGCTGGAAGAAGCTGAGGAGGAGGGCGACCCTGTAGGAGGACCAGCAGTCTCAACTAACCTGGACCCCTGAGATCCCTCAAACACTGGACCACCAACCAGACAGCGTATACAAGCTGATATAAGGCCCCCAACACATATACAGCAGAGGACTGCTGGGTCTGGGTTCACTCAGAGAAGATGCACCTAATGCTCAAGAGACTGGAGGCCCCGGAGAGTTTAGAGGTCTGGTGGGGTGGGGTGTGAGGGGTGGGATGTAGAAGAGTTGGAGGGTGGATGGGGGGGAATAAAATCTGGAGTATAAATAAATAAGTAAAAGATTTTTAAAAATGCTTTAATTATTCTGGTTTTAGTGAAGAAGACCACAAAAGCTGTTGGTTTTCTTCTTTGGGTGGCAATCAAGAGGCCGACAGACACACTACAAAGGCCGGTGGGTTGTTATTGTTGTTTTGTTTTATTTTGTTTTTATAGTTGAAGATTACCTTCTATGACTCAAGTATGTGATGAGAATTCTACTTTCTGCCTCTTTAACATTTCAAAGAAAGCAAGGCTCTTTTACTTTGATCATTTCATCTCAGTTGATGTCAAATCTAGAAGAGAGCCACAGATAATGAAAAGTCTACTTTCAATTACAGTCTCAGCAAAATATCTTCCTTCTGCCTCACTATATTTTATTCACTATACTTTATATTTTTCTGTATTGACTATTGATTGATTGATTAGTGATCTGCTATGTATCAGTCAAGAGCAATGCATGAACATCCAAAACTTGAAAACATTATCATTTTAACTTTCATTTTCACTTGCTTTTTAGAGCTCACATCTTTCATGTTAGTGGCTCGGCCCCCAACCTTGTATTGACTTACTTGTATATGTGGGAATTCTACAAAGCAATCCAGCTGGTAGATGCCAGGTGTTCATAGGATTTCATGCATCAGGGACTATGCTAGAAGCTTTCCAAGTGGAGGCTTCTGTAACCTATGGCAAGCTCTAAAGGTGGCCGGGTCTCCACATACTGAGGCTCCCCACCTTGCCCACCGCCTTCATCCCCACCTCCTCCCCTCCCCAGCAGTCATTGGGAGTCTGGGTTTGGAAGTCTGGGATTTCTGCTGCCTCACCCTCTTCCCAAAAGTGTCTCCTGTCTTCAACAGGAGACATTGCCAAGTGTCTCCTAGGACCCAAATCACCCATAGTGAAAAATCACTGCTGTAGGATGAAATGTGAGCATCAATTAGCACTATCAAACCATGCTCCTCTAGGCAGGCCAGTGAGGAACTGCTCTGGCCCATTATCACCATTTCCATCAATGCCATCAGCTGAAGACAAAGCATTCAACATGCAAACCTGTGGGAGACATTCCTCACCCAATGAATAACAGGTGTGCACACACAGAATGCCACTTGCAGATGGAAATTATGCTGTAGCAAGTCAAGGATCACCCAAAACCAGGATATGGTAGAGGGCACTTTCCCTGCGCCTTGCTTTGACCTTGGATTCCTAGCATCCAGAACTGGGAGGCAGATGTATGCAGCTTCCAATGTGCTGTGCTGTGCTCACCCCAGCAGACATAGCAGAATGGTGATAATGGGCTCGAGCTGCCTGCCTAGAGGGACCTTGTTTGATGGTGCTAACAGATGCTCACAGACTACTGCAATCACACAGAATGAAGTCTGTGTTTCAAATGGATAAACATGTCTATTCATATATCTTACATGCCTGTAAATATATTAATACTTATAGTATAAACTAATATATATTACAGATAACATTTTATGTGTTATATATAACATATTAACATATGAATTATATGTTCATAAATGTTACATATTTTGAAATATGTTATGTGTTTATATATGTTTATATATATATATATATATATATATATATATATATATATAATATACGTGTATATAATACTCACAGTCCTTTCCAAGCCCCCAAAATGAAAACTGTGTACATTAATAACAATGAAAAATGCTATATTCACTGTCAGGTCTCAGCAGTATCCAAAGATCTATAGTTCCAAATAAAAAGATAATCCCAACAGAAGAATTTTCCAGGCTCCACACACTTTTAACCCATAGAGGTGAGTACTATTCAAGACCTTTTTAATTTCTGGTGATAAAAACACAGTTCAGGCTGATACAAATGTAGAGATTGAACCCTGGGTGACTCAAAAGTTAGATGTGAAACATTTTAGATGGTGTTTTCCAGATAAAGTCAGCAGAAGTGGTCAGAAAGGAGAATAAGAAGCAGGAGGTATTTTAAGGAACCAATTTGTCCTTGTGACTATGAGCAGCTTTTAGGGATGGCAATTTGTATGAAAGTTACTGTTTGTCTTGAGGCCACATTCGGTCTCGCAAAATGCATCAAATGTAGGCAAAGTTTCTGCATTGCAGTCCAGAATTATTCTTTTGAAACCACATTCTTTCTTTGTGAGTAAGGCTTTCAGTTCATTGGATGAGGCCCAGCCACACCTTAAGAGTGATATGATTTAGCCGGGCGGTGGTGGCGCACGCCTTTAATCCCAGCACTTGGGATGCAGAGGCAGGCAGATTTCTGAGTTCGAGGCCAGCCTGGTCTACAGAGTGAGTTCCAGGACAGCCAGGGCTACACAGAGAAACCCTGTCTCGAAAAAACCAAAAAAAAAAAAAAAAGAAAGAAGAAAGAAGAGAGAGAGAGAGAGAGAGAGAGAAGAGAGAGAGAGAGAGAAGAAAGAAAGAAAAGAAAAAAGAGTGATGTGATTTACTCAAAGTCTGCTAATTCAATTGTTAAATCATATCCAGGAAAAAAAGAACATGTCTGAAAAGAGAGAAACAAGCAAACAAAGCAACATGAAGGCTTCACAGCAACCTATAGCCTGGGGTTGACCAAACAACGAGTGACACAGCGTGTGCAAGCAACACAGAATGAGCCTGGTGCTACAGTGTGTGGGAGCTGACACAGAAGAAACCAGACAGGTCCAGAGGAATCTAGGAGGGTATTGAAGTCACCAGAAACCTACCTCTTTCTTAGTGGAAGCTTTCACTAGCCCATGTCTGAACCAATCACTGTGGCCAAGGGAATGCAGTTCTCTGGCTGAAGACGGGGGCTGTTGTCTACAGAAGAGATCTGGAGATGCAAAACCCAGGGTTCATGGTTAGAGAATACTGTGGCTTGAGAGTATAGTTTTATAGTTAACCAAAGCCTTTGGGTACAAGGGAGGAAAGACGTGAAGGAGAAGAGGAGCTGGAGAAGTGAGACTTGCTCTATCACCCCAGATGGCACAGTACACATGAGGTAGCACAGTGGCTAGTGGGGAACCATACTTAACATGACTTCTACCTACCAGGTTGACTGAAACTACTTTTGAAGCTCATGAAATTTTCCTTTGAGGAAGATATAGTCTTTGTCTTTGATTTAGAGTCAGTTAATTTTGCTCTTCTAAGCACAGAATTGCTTTTAATTATAAGTGCATGACATTTAAAAATTATTTAAATACAAATATTTTTGTACTGAGGGATGTGGAATGTAGGGTGTAGGATGTGGGGATGGAAGCAATGAATTTTTTTTCCTGTGCTAAAACCCTGCTGGAAAAACATTTTTCCTTAGTCATCCTTCTGAAAATCAACCCGCTCGAGGATGATTGCTACTTAAAATTAAAGGAATTGACATTAAAGGCTGTTTAAAAATAATTTATCTGGCCTTGTTTCAAGTGATTGCATGATGACTTTGAAGAAGTCAAGGCCCCAGTTGCTGGGGTGCTGGATACTTAGCCTGCCTGTCTGCCTCCCCAAACTCCAAAGTAACCCTCTCTTCTCCTCACCTAGCAGATAGGGACTGCCTTTGGCCCATCTTTGGACATGGTATCTTGCTTCCTTTGCTTCACTGGGTATAGAACTGCAGTAAATACAAATAGAGGCACCCAGATAGCGCTACACATCCTTGCTAGCAATGATCCTGGAGAACAAAGGCAACGAACAGTCTTAGACTCCTTAGTTACAGGAACTGTGAGCACAACACCTCACATACAACTATCTGGTGTCTGTCAACTATTGGGAAGCAACTAGAAGCCATGACTGAAGAGGGCTTTCTGTGTCGCAACTCTGCCTTCTTTCTTCCCTCCTTTTCTCTATCACTCTCTGTCTCTCCTTTTCTTCCTCCAAACAAAACGTTTTCCTTTAATAGAACCCTCCCAAGCCTTCATGTGATAGCAGTGCTTGGTAAGTGAGCATTACTAATAACTTCCTCTTTGTAGTTTTTACTCAATAAAATGCTTAGTTATGAATTTCACTCAATTTTTACTTCATAATATGAACAAGTGCATTATGTCTTTGAGGAAATCCAGGAATGACTAAGCAGATAGGTATGATCCTCTGTTAATCAGAAATGTCTTTATCTTTCCCTCTCCCATATTATTTCCTAGGGCTTGGGGAGTGGGTAACAAGTCCAGACAGGGTTACCCTAAAGACTATCCCTTCCATACAGTGATTTAATCCTTGGTGATAGAGGGAGCTAATGGGAAAGGTTTTTGTTTGTTTTATTCTTCTTTTATACATTACATCCTGATTGCAGTTTCCTTCCCTCTGTTCCTCCTAGCCCCACCTCCCATATCAACAAGATCTACTCCTCTTCTGTTTCCCAGGGAGAACAAATTACAATAATACTAAGTACAAATCCTCTTATGGAGGCAAAAGAGTCAGAGAGACACCTCCCATCCTGGCTCCCACTGTGAGGAGTTCCACAAGAGAGCAAGCTACACAGCCACAATGCACACGCAGAGGTGAACTGCCTATTGGCTACACAAACACTGATTTGTGAGACATGAAAATCCCTTCTCCTCAGATTACATATCTACCAGGTGCTTCAGGGCACTCACCTCTTCCCTTGACTCTTTTTTCTTTTGAACACAGAATACTCCTCTTTCTAAACTAGACATTTCCATCTAAATGCTCAAACAGCAAAAATACCAGGCATAGAAGCAGCCCGTGGTGTTGCGAGTTATCACACAATCCTGAAGGGATTTTTTTTTTTTTTTTTTTTTTTTTTTGTGAAGATTGTTTCTATTTTATATGTGAGATTCAGAAAGGTTGGGTCATATCTCTGAAGGTTACAACACTAACTGTCAAGGCAGGAATCTTGGGTCTCTTCTGCCCCAAGGCCCAGTTCCATTTTACCACTTTACCTTTGTGTGTGTGTGTGTGTTTATTATATGTATATGTTCATATGGATATGCACATGTATGCGTTGAAGGTACATGTGCACATTCGTATGTGCAGGTGAAGGCCAGAGGTCCATATAAGGGGTCTTTCTTAATTGTTCTTCATCTTATTTTTTAAAATGAATGTTTATTTATTGGTGGCAGGGAGGTGCATGTCATGCCGGGAGTGTGGAAATCAGAGGATAACTTGCCAAGTGGTTCTCTGCTTCTAGTGCATACATGCTGAGGACCAGCCTCAGCTTGGTTCCTGAGGAAGGGGTGTTTGGGAGCGTTGAATAAATAACTTGGAGTCAGTAGTGTTTGTAAGCTGACAGCTATGTGTTCTGCTCCAGATAGCTTTCTGCCCAAGATAGCTCTCTCTTGAAGATCAAAGACCAGTCTTTGATTTTGCATAAGCTATTTCCTTAGGGGTTGCATATCAATTCAATCATTTACCCCAGGTTCTTTTTTGATTATCCCATGAATCAGCATTTTATGACCTTAGCCCCTTGACTCTAAAGACAGAGCCACATGACCCAAAGCTGAAAGTTCTGCTGCTTGCTGGAGCTTGAGTGTACTCCCCTGCACTTTTTCTATTACATTATCACCAGCTTTCTGTTTTCCAACTCTTTCACTTCCTAAGCTTGGCTGTCCTGGAACTTGCTCTGGAGACAGACCTTGAACTTAGAAATCTGCGTGTCTCTGTCTCCTAAATGCTGGGTTTAAAGGTGTGCACTGGGGTTGGAGATTTAGCTCAGTGGTAAGGCCCTAGGTTCTGTCCTCAGTTCTGAAGAAAAAAAATGTATATCACCATGCCTGGACATAAGCCTTTCTTCACCTAGAATTTGCTCTGTCCCAGGCTGACTTTCAACTCAGAAATCTGCTTGCCTTTGTCTCCTGGGATTAAAGTTGTATACTACCATGCCTGTGCCTGTCATTTTCATTACTATTCCTCAAGATTCAGATAAAAATGTCTGTGTCTTTCAGCCCCAAGATCTGTATCACAAGTATGCCTTCCATTTCTGAATCAGAGTTCATTCCAGATTAAAAGTCCAAAAATATTCCTTGTTTAACTGCAGGGACAAACAATAAGCTTAGCTGGTTGAGATCTTGCCCTGAGATCACCACTCCCTAAATCTCTTTATCTCCTTCCTTAAACCTTTCTGACAAAACTGGCTCATTACTGCAGCTCCCTCTGTTCTTTCAGGTCCATGAAACCCCTTACACAATTCGTACTGTATCCTTATTGTTTGCATAGTTGAGAAATCCTATAAAGAACAGTTTTTACATTGATTTATATGTTCTTGAACTCAAGTTTTCAAAGGTCTTTCCCACAGCCTTAAGGGCTGTCCTGAAGAGTTAACCATTACCATTTTGCTAAGGAACACAGTACATTCTCGATTCCTAGAATCATGCCATTTCTGATTATCATGAAGTCATTAACCTTTGCAGGGAGAACACTCCCCGAGGGAGGAATATAAAGTATACATACTTTATTATACAATATATACATTATATATTATATATTAGACATTATATACAAATATATACATCATTATACAAACAAGCCTTATACCTACAGTGACTGTTAGCATTCAACAAGACCCACAGCCTGCAGGTTCTGCTCTATGTGCAGGAACTTTGTCAGAATGTCTCTTCTGAAGCCATGCCAAACCTGACACGCACATCTCAGGAATTTCAAATTCAGGTCATCAAGCTTGGTGGCAAGTACTTTTACCTATTGAGCCATCTTACTAGTCTATCTATTTTTTTTAAGATAGGATCTCTCACTGAACTTGCCATTAAGGTTCAGGGATTCCCATCCCCAAGACTGGAATTGCAAACCTGTTCTACCTTGCCCAGTTTTTTACCTGGGTGCTAGGGATCTGAGCTTAGGTCCTCATGCTTACACAAGTAGGCACTTTTCCTATGGAGTCATCTCCTTGGCTCCCAAATGTGATTCAGTGTTTCCTGGTAAACTAGCATTCTCTTTAAAAAAAATGACAATATTGCTCTTCCAGTGTGGGTGCTTTGGAATCCTGTCAGTAACCAACCCTTCACCCATGCTCTGTAAATAAGTCTAATAATAAATGTATTGGTTCTCTAGGATAAATGCTGGTGAAAGTGTAGCATGGTTGTTGTTGGGACCTTAGGAGAGAAGAGAATGTACTAGTTATTCTGTTGCTGTGATGAAATACTATGACCAAAGCACCTGAAGGAAAAGTCAGTGTCAGTGTATGGCTCCAGAGGGCTACAAGTCCATGATGTCAGGAATGCATGGGAGCAGGGTCAGAAAACTAGTGATCACACCTCAGTGGCATACCAAGGAATCACAGAGTGAACTAGAAGTGGGCTGAGGCTATAAAACCCCAAAGCTTGCCCAGAACCAGACTTCCTCCAGAGAGACTCCAAATCCTAAAGCAATGTAACCTCTCAAAGAGCACCACCCAGTGAGAGTGAATGTTCATGTATAGGAGCCTAAGGAGACAGTCCTCATTCAAAATTCCACAGAATAGATTCTGGTATCTGCTCCAGGGAAAAATTTTAGCCATGGGTAGATTTTCCCTGACTACTTTCTTAATTAGCTCAAGACAATTGCTATAAAATATTATGAACCCAGCCCCCCTGCTCTTCCTAGCCTTCTGTTTTGCTATGTGACCTCTCCTTTCACATTTGATCTCAATGTCATGATGCTACCCATGATGAGAGAGGGAAGGTGAGTGGAGCCTCCCAGAGCCAGTTCCATGCTACTTAAAGTTTCAGATTTAAATAAGCCTTCTTTATAAGTACACAGCCTTAGGTATTTTGTTATAGTAATAGAAAAAAAATACACTGAAGCAGATAGTTTCTTGGTAATTGGCATTAAGGACATAACAAACTAACCTTGGTCCCAAATGTTTAAAAAAAAAAAAAGACAAAATTAAAGGACAAAAAAAATCAACAGAATAATAATTCTTATTATTAAATATTATTAAACAATAATATTTAATTTTTACATAGTATAGCAATTCAGCACAAAATAAAATATATTAAAACAAATGTGTTAAAATTAAACTCTTCTCCAGGTTGTATTACTTAGAAAGTTAAGCTGTTATATGTAATAAATACTAGGCATCACCAATTATGCCTCAAGCAGAGAACTCTGGTCATAGCCTACAGCATGAGAGCATATGCTGGTGCAAAACAGCTTTTTGCTGTTAGTGTATGAACATGTGTATATGGGTGTGCATGTTCGTGTGTGTGTGTGTGTGTGTGTGTGTGTGTGGAGACTGGAGATCAATGGTGGTGATCAGTGGTGGTGTCTTCCTCTAGCATTCTCCACTTAGTTTTAGGAAGGTCTCTCTGTAGACCTGGAATGCAATGACCTGGCTAGATTGGGTGACCAGTGCCATTCTCTTACTCTCTGGCACTGGAATTGAAGATGTGGCAGCTACACCTAGCTTGTAATATGGGTGCTGGGGACATGAGGTTATACTCAGAGCAAGCAGCATCACTGAAAGCCATCTCCTCAGCCCTACCTTTGATCCCTTTGATCCCTTTGAGCCCTTCCTTTGAGCAAAAGAAAACTAGACTGCCGATTCACCTTATCCCTCCCCAGATCTCAGGGTCATCTACATGCTGAGCTCTTGTCCTAAACCCTGAGCCTTGTTTCTTGCTAATAACCTCAATGATACAATATAGTTACATTTTATGATATTTGTTCTTGTTTCCAAAAAGGAGAATTGAAATATTGAACTTTTAGTTGAAAACTTAAACCATTGCACTTATAAACACTTCTGTTTCTAGCCATAGGAAAAACAGTTATGGTTTGAATTGAAAAACATCTCCCAACGGGGTTCCTGTGTCATCTGACTCAGGTTCTTGGGGGCTGAATTATTGTTTATCTGTTTGGAAAAGGTTTGGGGAACCTGTAACAGTGAATGGTGAATTGTTAATCCGATCTTAGCTCCCAGTGAGTGACCGTACTTCTTGCCACCCGCCAGAGTTCTGTGGATTTGAGAATGAAACACACACACACACACACACACACACACCACACATACCCACACACATACTTTATATTTTGATATGCCTTGACTAGCTCAATGACTGAGCACTTCCAAACCTCCCCAAGGCTAGCACACACTTCCCTCCAGTATTCCTGAGTTCACACTTTCTAAATCTACATTTTATCCTTGCCGCCCTTTTTCCTTCTGGCCATCCCTCTCGTGGGGCCGCTTTCCCTTAGCACCTACACTGCTGGATGATTTCTCTCCTGCAGCTCCTAAATCTGATCTCTCTGTTTCTAGAGTCATGGTGATTCTGTTCCTTCTCTCCTCTGCATTTCTTGCCCAGGAATCCTAAAAGTCCAGCCTCATTCACCCCGTCCAGCCATTGGCTATTGGCTCTTTACTGATTAATCAAAATCCAATTGGGGACAGGGACCCTCAGTGTCCGGACATACAGATTCCTGTGTGATTTTGTGGAGCTGAATTAAGACAAAGCATTAGAACCAATCCCCAACAAGAACCAGCACCTTCTTCTGTCTCTGTCCTTCCAGATCCCTTTCAGAGAGCTGAAGAGCATCCTGGGACTGAGGTACCTCAGTGCCCAGCAACCTCAGTGCACAGCATTCCCAGTCCATAGCACATCATTTCTGTCTTCTCTACTTCCTGCTTGAACTTCATTTATAAATCTCTTCTTCCCCAGAATTTTCTCTGGAGACATTTACTCAGACTAAAGCCATAAATGCAAACTCCCTCCAAAATAATTTAATAAGTTAAAAAATGTTCTGTTGTTTCTTTGAGCCAGGCCCACCTTTAGCATGCCCACACGGATCACAGGTAGAAGTAGGTTGCCATAGGGTCTCCCATGTCCTCCTCACCATGGTCACTACTGTGAAGCACTTTGACGACATTTTTACGACTCAGTCTCAGGAATGTTTTGTAGTGTCTTATGATTGTTTCCCTGTTCTTTCCATTTTTCAAGCATTTACTTCATTAGCTTCTGCATGTTCCATAAGCTGCCCCAAAAATTGGCACCTCAAATAGCTAAAAGAAAAAAAATCCCTTTCTTGGGATTTTTAGGGGCTGCCAGAGAGATGCAATATGAGTGCTGCCTCTTGACTGAGCTAGCTCAGGAAGCTAAGGGTGAGCATATGCTCTACTTGGCTCCTCCCAGGTGGCTTACATCAAAGTTGGCATCCTTGGTTGGCAAAAGTCAAGGTGCAGATTCAGTGTCATCTCCCTTCACTACTCAGGTCTTTTTTATTATGAGTCACTTCTCAGTGTCAATCCATTCCTGGACTCCCTGGGGCAGCATGAGATCTCACCACATGCTCTGGGGAGACTCCTTCTCTGCTGAATACCACCAGCAGTGTACGTTGGAAGAAGCACACTTACTTCTAGGACTTGCAGAGAAGAGGGAACTAGAGGGAGATTCCGGGTGTCTCCACACTTCTGGCTCATCAATCCCTGCTTTTCTCCCTTTCACCAACCAGTAGCTATTAGCTAGACATAAACAACACCATCTTCCAACTGGGGATGCATCCTCAAGGATCTGACTTTAGTTTACTTAGTCACTTTATTACTGGTTCATCTGAACTACCAAAGACCCTTTGCTCCTTTTCTTTTTCATTCCTGCATTTTTTTGTTGTTGTTGTTTAAGACGTGGGAGTTGGTAAAATGGAAAGGAGTAAAGAATACTTCTGCTTTTATCACACATAGCAATACTAGCTCTCAATTCAAAGAAAAGAACAGTGCTTGCTATTGGGACCTACAGCAACCCATTTATTACTTGGCTTTGAAATTGTGAGTAATGGACTTTTACAAGATTTTTTAAATTGAGGTTGCTTTTCAGATTGTGAGTCTCATATTCAAATACCACAAATCACGATAGTTGAATGTGGGGTGCATGGAGGGTCAGTTCCAGGAACTAGGACTCATGGAGTGTTTCCTTTCTGTCGGCTGAGGGAGATATTCATGGGCAGCCAAGGGCAGTACTTATTGGTCCCAGGTTTTACATAAAACTGAACACAGTACGTTGAAAGTTGGAGTGGGAAATGAATACAGCCACTGGGGAAAATGACAAGCTGACAGGCAACAGCAAGTTGGAGCATTGTCAACAGAACTGTTCAATTAGTTCTGCTGTGCTGTGACTTTCTGGCCTAGAACTGTTTTTACTTGGGTGGCCAGTCCTTCTTGACCCTAGGAGCTCAGATTCTGAAAGATGGCACCTAGGATCTGGCAGCTTTTATTCTGTAAGTTGATTCATCATCTTTACTACCACCACCATCACCAACAACAGCAGGTCAATCTTTTTCCACAATGCAGACCAGCTTTGAGCAGGCCAGCTGTCCTTGCAAGTAAACTTATAGTTGGGTTTGATAAATGTCTTTTCCTCCTAGAAGTCTGTTGGAATGGTTTTCTGGAGTTGACACGTTTGCTGACTTCCAGAAGCTTATTTTATATAACAGCTACAACATATGTACTAGTGAAATTCAGGCACACATGCACTTCATCCTACAAGCATAAGGCTACAGGAAAAGACAGTAACATTCTTTTCAACCATATCACAATGTGTGCTTTGGTCTATGTGGAAGTAGAGGAGAATGATTGGAGATGAGAGACAGATAGATGGATAGATAGATACTACATAGATAGATAGATGATAGATAGATGATAGACAGATAGTTAGCTATTCTTTACCATATCTATCCTTTTCCAGAAAAGAGACATAGATAGATAAATGGTAGATAGATAATAGATAGATAGATAGATAGATAGATAGATAGATAGATAGACAGATAGATAGATAGATAGATAGATAGATACATACATACATACATACATACATAGAAGAGCAGGAGAAGAAGAGTAAGAAAGGGGAAGAGAGCCTGTTTCTAGTGGCATTATTTCCAACTTTATTATAAACACGAAGAGCACACAAAATTCCACAGGCATGGTACCATTTACATCAATGAACACTTCAGATTCCTATCTACCTCAAGAGAACCATGCAAGGGAACTTTCTGAACTAACTCTAATCTACACAATTCATACTCCTAACATCATACCTCATGATAAGCTGGCTGCTTATTCTAAAGAAGAAAAAAAATGTCCACATAGCCACTGCACTTAACAGTGTTAAAGGCTCTCAGACAGTCAATTAGGGAACAGAAAGAAATAAAAGGTACCTAGACTGCCTTTACTAACAAAAAACATGATTGTGAAAATAGAAATGGTAAGTAATCCTAAAACAAAACAAAGCGTTAGGGCTAATAAATTTAAAAGATTATAGGGTATAAGAACAAGGTGAAATTGTCATACTGGCACTGTGAAATGAAACATGGAGCCTTAAGCTTTCATTTATAGTAACATAAAAAAAGAAGAAAATAAGAACACATTTAACAAAATGAGCTAGAAATCAGTAACTATAAAATATCAGTGGAAAGTGCTATAAGGGTCTGGAGAGCTAGATCAAAGGTTAAGAGCACTTACTGGCCTTGCAAACAGGACTGGTTCCCAGTACCCACAGTGGAACACATATAACTACCTGTTATCCAGCTCCAAGGGATCCAATACCCTCTTTGGGCTTCCATAGAAATCTGCACACAAGTGGCTTATACACAAACACACACAGAGTTCCTAATAAATATAAATCTTTAAAAAGGGCAATTAAGTTGAGTAGACATGTCTTCCAATAGGATGTGAATAACTAGTAATCCTACCAAAAGATGGTCATTAGAGGAAAAAACGCAAATCAAGACTATGAGATATACTTCATGTGTGCTAGAATAGTCCTGCCAAAAAGAAGGGCAATAAAAGTGTTGACAAAGGTGTGGATAAATTAAGCTTTCATTTATTGTTGGTGAAAAATGTAATATGATGTACCCACTTGCACAATAGCCACATCCTTTAAGCAACTAAGATGTGGAAATCAAATGCTTATCAATGGAGAAGCATAATTTGCACACTGGAATACTATCTACACATTAAAAAGGAATTGAAAGTAGTGTGCCCAATGAAATAAGTCACATAATATATGGCTACATTTACATGAACTGCCTAGCATATATGAGGCTAGGGAACAAAGAAGTATTGCTAACAGGGATGAGGTTTCCCTGGGGGGAACTGAAGAGAGTTCTAAAAATAATGCTGATCTTTGATGAGGGCATCAATGTCTTAGTTACTTGTCTGTTGCTGTAATAAAGACATCACAACCAAGGCAATGTATAAGAGAATGTATTTCATAGGGCTTAAAAGTTTCAGAGGGTTGGTCCATGATAGTGGAGCAAAAACATGGCAGTAGGAACAGCTGAGAGGTCACATCTTGATCCATAAGCAGAAGACAGAGAGCATACTGGGAATGACACAAGTGTTTTGAAACCTCAACCCCCTCAACTCCAGGGCCACACCTCCTCCAACAGGGCCACACCTCCTCCAACAGGGCCACATCTCCTCTAACAAAGCCACACCTCTCCAACAAAGCCACACCTCCTCCAACAGGGCTACATCTCCAACACTTCCTAATCCTTCCAAAGCAGTTCCATCTCCTGTGACCAAGTATTCAAGCATTACTGCTCAAATCACCACAGTGAACATACCAAATCATGAAGTGAAGCGAAGTCATGAACTTTATTTTTCTTAAAAAATTATTGTTTTAGTTTTAAAAATGTTTTATTTTTGTGAATTTAAATATAATTTTATTATTTCTCTCTTCCCTTTTTGCCTTCCAAACACTCCCATATGTCTTTCCTCACTCTCTTTGAAATCTATGGCCTCTTTTATTTTGAACTAATTGTTACTATATGCATATATATGTATGTATATATCCTAAATGTAGAGGGCTCAGTCTGTATAATGTTACTTTCATGTGTGTTTTCAGGGCTGATCATTTGCTATTGGATAACCAGTTGGTGTGCTCTTCTCTGGGGAAGACTATTTCTCCTGCTCTCATCATTCCTTAGTTGCCTGTAGTTCTATGTCAAGGATTTAGGCCTCATGGTCCTTCCTCCATCCACTTTGGCATATCTGTTGTTTTCATCTTTATTTGGCTTGTGACTTTGTTAGGCAGTCAAGTTGCTTAGACTTTATGGTGCAACTTCTGACACACTGCCCGTTCCTCTGGCTCGTCCAGTCTTTCTTACCCCTCTTCTGAAATGTTTCCTGAGCCTTACATTAGAGAGTTGTTTTGTAGATGCATCCACAGGTACTGGGTGTCACAATTCTACATTTTGCAGTTTTTAGTTTTCTAGTCCCATTTGTCATTTGTTGACTTAATTCTCAGCCAAATTGAGTCTATTCAGAAAGCCCTTTCCTATACCTATGGGGAACTACTTATGCTGTCTTCCACAAGGTTCAGTGTTTGGGGTTTGATATTTAGGTCTTTGATACACTTGGAGTTAAGTTTTGTGCAAGGTTCTTCTGTATTTGGATATTTTGTTTTCCCACCACTACTTGTTGAAGATGCTTTGTTTACTCCAGCTTATATCTTTGGCATCTTTGTCAAACATTAAGTAGCTGAAGTTTCTTATGCATGTGTTTGGGTCTTTGATTTTTTGTTCTCTTGATCTACATATCTGTTTTTGTGCCAGTGCCATATTGTTTTCATTACTATGGCTTGGCAATATAACTTAGATCTGGAATTGTAATCCCTCCAACATTTTCCTTCTTGTTCAGGATTGTTTTGGTATCCAGAGTCTTTTGTGGTTTTATATAACTTTTAGGATAGTTTTTTCTATTTCTGTGAAGAAAGAAGTAGAGATTTTGACTGAGAGTGTATTAAATCTGTAAGTGGCTTTTGATACAATGGTTATCTTCACAATGTTAATTCTACCAATCCACAAGCATGGGATGTCTTTCCATTTTCTAATGTCTTTATTTATTCAAAGGTATAAGGTTTTCATTGTAGAGGTCCTTCACTTCCTTAGTTAGCCTTATTTCTAGATATTCTATTTTCTTTACGAAGGGCGTGTATCCAGGATCTTCTGTATGTGTTTGTTGTTGGTAAATGAAAAAGCTATTGATTTGTGCTAGTTGATTGTGCATCCTGCCAAATTGCTGAATTTGTTTATGATTTCTAGATGTTTTCTTGTAGACGTTTTGGTGTCTCAAAAGTATTTTGTCATGTACAAATAGGGACAACCTGACATCTTCTTTTTTTTTTTTTTTTTTTAATTTTTTTATTGGTATCCCTTTAATTTCCTTCTTTTGTCTCATTGCTCCAGCTAGGATTTTGAGTAGAATATTGAAAAGGAGTTGGAATAGTGGATATCCCTCCTTGTTCTGATTTCAGTATGATTGCTTCAAGCTCTTCTCCATTTAGGATGATGTTGGCTGGGGCTTTCTCAAATGTAGGTCTTATTATGTTGAGGTATGTTTCCTCTGACTCTACATCCTCTAGGACTTTAATCATGAAGGCATGCTGAATTTTGTGAAAGAACTTTTCTGCATCTATTAAAATGATTATGTGACTTTTGTCTTTAAGTGATTTCATTACATTTATTGATGTCTGTATTGAACCTTCCTGTGTTTCATGAACTAAGCCAACTTGGTCATAGACTATAACCAATTTATTTATATCTACACTCTCTTTCCAAGTTTCATATTGAACATTTAAGCCAGGGACCTTGGCCTCTGGTTTTCTTTTTTATTATGTCTACCTGGTTTGGACAGTAGAGTGATGTCAGAGTCATAGAAGTGTGGGAGCCCACCTTCTGTCTCTGATTTTTGACTAGCTTAGAAGACCTAGTTGTAGGTCTACTTTGAAAGTCTGATAAAATTCTGCTGTACATCCATCTGGTCCTGGAGTTTTTTGGTTTTTGTTTTCTTAGCCGAAGGGCATTTTATTACTATTTCAGTTTTTTTGTTATGGCTCTGTTTAGGTTGTTGACTTCTTGGCTTAATTTTTGTTGTTTGGTTGCATCTAGAAATAGACTTTAAAAATATTCTCTTATAATATTCTGAATTTCTTTGGTGTTTGCTGTAATTTTTCCTGTTCACATCTGATTCTGTTAAGTTGGGTCCTCTCTTTCCTTCTTTCAATTCTGTCAATCTTGTCGTTCTTCTCAAAGAACCAGGTCTTGTATTCATTGAGTCTTTGTATTGTTTTCTTTGTTTCTGTTTTATTGACTTCTACTCTGATTATTATTATTGCTTGCCATTTATTGGATATGGATTTGGTTTGTTCTTGTTTTTTCAACTTTTTGAGTTGGATTATGAAGTCATTTATTAGTGCTATTTGGTTTTTTGTTTGTTTGTTTGTTTTGATGTAGGCACTTAGAGCTATAGATTTCCCTTAGAGAACTGCCTTCAATGTGTCCCATAGGTTTTTCTTTTTGTGTTGTGTTTTTATTTTCATTAAATGCCAGGAGTTTTTAAATGTACTTTTTTAATTTATTTCTTCTTTGGCCTATTCATCATTTAGCAAAGAGTTATTTTTATTTTTTTAAGCAAAGAGTTGTTTAACTCCAAGAGTTTATGTATTTACTAGAGTTTTGTTAGCTGTCAATTTTAATTACACTATAGTCAGATAGATACAAGGAGTTATTTCAATTTTTTTGAATTTGTAAAGATTTGTTTTGTATCCCTGGATGTGGTCTATTTTAGAAGAGCTTCTGCATTGCTCGGGTAGACTATTCTGTAGATATCTGTTAAATCCATTGATGTATGATGTCAGTTAATTCTGATGTTTCTCTGTTTATTTTTTGTCCAGATGATACATCTATTAGAAAAAGTAGAATATTGAAATTACTTTTTACTAAAGGATTAGTGTTAATCTGTGTCTTTAAATCCAGTAATAGATTTTTTTTAAAAAAAATGAAATTGAGTGCTTCAATGTTTGATACTTATATATTTAGGATAGCAATGACTTCTTAGTTACTGTTCCTTTGCTTAGAATGAAGTGTCTATTTTTATCTCTTCTGATTAGTTTTAGTTGGAAGTCTACTTTGTCAGGTGTTAGGGCAGTGATGCCTGCTTGCTTCCTGACCCCATTTGATCAGAGAACTTTTGTCTCTCCTAAGTGCTTATCTTTAAAATTTTGAAATCTTTCTTGTAGCAACAGATAGATGGATTTTGACTCATTTAGCCAACCTATCTTTTTATTGGAGAATTGAGCCCACTGATACTTAAATGCTTGTGGTAATTATGGACATTCTGATGTTGATTTTCTGTGTTGTTTGCATTCTCAGTGGTGCTTTGTGTTTTAATAAACATGACTTTGAATTCCTTTCCACAGTCTATCTGCTGTTCTCATTCCTCTGTCAGCCAGAAATATTGTTCCTGTATTTTCTTTAGGTTTCTTATGTTGGATATAATTTTTTAAGCTATTTATATTGTGAAAAGTTTTTCTTTCTCCTCCAATTTAACTGGACAGTTTTACTGTGTATATTAGTGTAGTCTGGTTGTCACACATAGTCTTTTGTGACTTAGGTTATATTGTTCCAGTTTCTTCTGGCTTTCAACATTTCCACTGAGAAATGGGCTGATGGGTTTTTCTTTACATGTGACATGCATTTCTTTCTCTTACAGTTGTTAATACCCTTTCTTTGTTATGTATACTTGGTGTTTTAACAATGACATGCCATGGGCATTTTCTCTCCTTGTCTTGTCTATTTTGGTGTTCTGTGTGATTTTTGAATCAGTATGGATAGGTCTTTCCTTAGTTTGGGGATACCTTCTTCTATAATATTGTTGAAAATCTGGTTTATGCCATTGGCTTGGGATTCTTCTCAATCTATGCCTGTAATTCAAAGGTCCCCCCCATGGTGTCCCACAGATTTTTTTTATTTTTGTGTGTTCCTTTCCTGTAATTTTTTTTTTCACCTTCCTGTTTATTTGGTCTAGATGTGCTACTTTACCTTCAAGTCTCTCTTCTGCTTAATTCACTCTTCTTGTAAGTCTTTCTTTTAGGTTTTCTAGTTGGCTTGTTGGATTTTCAATTCCATCTTCATTTCAGCTGGAGTCCTCTTCAGTGCTTTTATCTCCATATTGAATTCTGTTCTCATGTCCTGGCTTGTCTTTGTGATTTCCATCAGCCTTATGGTTGTCTTTTCTTGGGCTTCACAGAGATCCAGGTACATGGACTTTGCTTGTTAGTTCTAATCCTAATGCAGACAGAGCCAGCTGGGGAGGAAGAGAGGATGATTTGGAGGGTTGAGCAGAGAGGGTAGAAATAGCTTAGATGGAATGAAGTCAGGTGGACAGAGGAGACTGGGCTTGTGTACAGTTTGTGCCTCCTATTCCAAGCCTGGAGTGTGGAGGTGGCTCTGGATGTGAGGAAAGGTTGGATGTGGTGTGGGAGAGACAGATTTGGAAAGTCCTGGCAGAAGTCCAAAATCAGTTGCAGTATAGGCAAGGGAGCCCATAGTAGGCCAGGGTACTGAATGTGAGGCCCAGGCTGTATCTAGTTGGATGGGGAGAAGATGTGAACGGAAGGTCAGGGAGACTTACCAGACTAGATCCTGCAGGAGGAAGTGGGAGTTCTGGCTGGGTGAAGAGGTTGGATATTGTGCAGAAGGGACCTGCGGTAGGTAGTGGGTTCTGGCCAAAACCTAGAGGTTGGTTTCAGAACAGGTGGGGGGTAGACTGAGTAGACTGAGACTCTGGTTGTTTCAGCTTGGGTAATCTGGTGGGTTCTCATAAAATTTTACCTAGAATTAGCTTAGTCTCATTTCCACAAACTCAGTGTGTTTGCTTTCTTATCTTCAACAACAATTAATCTTGTCTAAATATGACTTGATCCCCTATCCTTCAAGTAGAAAAAGACAAAGCAAATTTTTATAATAATAAACACAGTTGAAATATTAAAAAAAGATAAAGAATAAAAAGGAAATAAAGAAACAGCTGACAGCAATTTATCTGTGATGGGTTAGGACTTAAAATGCTGTCAGGGACAAGTGTTGGTAAATTTTGTTCTTCCACCCTCCCTCCTTCTCTATTCCTCCCTCTGTTCTTTTTCAACTTTAAAGAAAGTCATCAAGACAAGTAGATCCAGATAATGCTTTTGACAGGTGTGACTCCATGGCCCAATGATCTAGATTCATACAGGAATCATGAATGCAGTCATTCTCATCATGAATTAGCAGAGGTCTTCTAGAAACCAAATACTTCTCTAGTAAATTATTTCTTAATTAGAGAACTAATTAAAGCTCTAGTTCTTTTAAAATCATAGTGACTCAGTCCACTTGGGCCACTGCAAGGAAAATCATGCAGATTGAATGGCTCAACCAACCAGCGTTCACTTCTCACAGTTTTGTAGGCAGAGCAGTACAGGCGCAGAGAGAGTAGTCAAGGACCCACTTCTAGATCACAGACTGCAGTCTTCCCACTGTGTCCTCTCATGCTGGGAAGGGTGAGAGCTGCCTGGGGACCCCTTAATCAGAACACTCATCTCACACCTGAGAGTTCTGCCTTCATGACACAGTGATCTCCAGAAGGCCCCACCTACGAATCCCATCCCACCATGGGCATTGAGGTTTAATGGGTGGACTTGGGAGGACTCAGTCCAGAGTCTTGCCACATTAATTACCAACACCGAAATGCTACTAGAATATCCTTTTATTGCCAGATCAATATCCCGGAAATGATCATTAATTTAAAAGTTAGTGAATATAAAATACAATGAAACATGCTGAAATTTAAGTGAACTTTGGGGATGCCCTTTTCTATTACCATGTTAAAAATGTTAATTAAAAAAAAAAGCCGTGGGTGTATAATGATTTTGGTAGTTAAGCAGCACCCCTCTTTTGAATTGTTCACAATGCTTCATAGCATTTACTTCACCAATTGTCACAACACCCCTGTGGGTGGCAGGCATTGTGCCATAGTGCAGTACAACCGCAGGTCAGACAGCCAGGGGATGTCGGTATCACAGGCGTCTCTGCAGCACAGGTGGGCGTGAGGCACAGATGGTCCCCCAATAAAGCTCCAGTGGCAGCTGCTGAAGTGGCTGCTTCCACCGAACACCTTCCGCAGATAATAACTGAGCTCCCATTATCTTGGGTTTTCCCAGTGTGTCTGCCATAGCCCAAACAGATGGTCTACATCACACAATACAACTGTTTTTGATGGTAATAGGAATCATGTGGCTAACACTTCCTGAGAAAACTGGATTAGAGACTGAAAATTAAACTTTAGCTTTTGAAAAATTGTACTTCATTTCCTGTTTCATTTCCAGAAGAGCACAGGGATACTGAGATGGATGTCATACAATCTGAGAACCTAACAAAGGACCCCACAGTAAGAAATAGTTTCGTTTTTGTCAGAGACTAAAACCAGAGGTAACAAAACCAAACCAAACCAACCAAACCAAACAAACAAACAAACTGGTTTTATTTGTACAACAGTGCAGGCCTGCCTTTTACATTTAGAGTAAGTGTTCAATCACCACAGAGGCATAAAGCCTGAAATCAATATTCAGAATCCATGGAGAAAGGAACTGATAGATGTTTATAATCCCAGCAATACAGAGGCTGGATAGCCAGCCAGCCTAGCCTACTTGGCAAGGTCCAGAGCAGCAAAAGACCCAGTCTCAAAAGAAAGGGGGACAGCTCTTTCAGAGAATGCTCAAGATTGTCTTCTGGCCTCCACATGCCGCCCCTCATGTAAAGACATATACACACATGCACCTAATGTGTACCAAGAAATAGATGGCCAAGACAGGAAAGGTGGTTTAGGGGTTAAAGTGTTTGCTCTACAAGTGTGAGGACTGGAGGGCTGGTACCCAGAACCCAGATAAATGCCAAGGAAGCATGGTAGTCCTCCTGTAAGTCCAGCCTTAGAAGGCAGTGATAGGGGATCTCAGAATAAGCTGTCTTGCCATATTAGCAAGCTCAGGTTTTAATTAAGAGACTGCCTCAATGGATGGTGGAAGAGGGTGATGGAGGATGATTTCTGACACCACCCTTGGGCCTCCAACACTCACACACATGTATGGGCACCCATGGTCACATGCACCCGCACAACATGCAAACATGCATACATGAATGCACCCTCTGTCCCACACACATGAAAATGGAGAACGAAAAAAGTGTTCATACTAACAAATCTGTCTGATGCACCGTCTGTTTGTATTTGATTCTGTTTCCCCCGTTCAGCTCAGAGCTTGGGTAGGGACACTCTGTAGGCATGGGCTCTATGTCCCTTACCTGTAGAGCATTTCTTGTGACTAACACAGTGCTGGTATATATTGTGCACTCAGAATATTTTTTCAGTAAATGTTTGTCATGGTATTTTGGTTTGTAAAATTTTTTTGGTCTAGTTCTATAGCTAAAGTTAAATTTATCATAAAACCCTACTCAGGAGTACAGTTGCTGTGTTGGTACTGGTTTTGTTTTGTTTTGTTTTTTCATATTTCTTCAAAATTTAATTTGCTCTCATTGGGCATTCACAGACAGATATTAAACTAAGATTTCCAAATATGTCTGATCAGAGAACTTCTAGAATTCTCATGTGTTTTTTGGTTTTGTTTTGTTTTCAGTTCCTTCTTTTAATTCACTCATACACAACTACTGTCCTCTGGTTTGTTGAAACAATTACGTCAGACAACATTTGCCGCAGTAATGTCTGTAGAAATGGCTAGCCATGAAAACTCCAGCACCACACTTATTAGAAGGACACTCCCAATGAAGGAGACCAATTCTACCCTTTTCATCCACCTTATAGTGTTTCATCACAGCCAACTTAACCTCCTTCCTCTTATGCTTATTCTTCTTGGGAGCGATATAAGACTCCTTCCTTTTCTTAGCATCACCATGAAGTCTCAACACAAGATGAAGGATGGAATCCTGTTGAATGTTGTAGTCAGACAAATTACAGACATTTTCCAGCTGCTTACCAGCAAAAATCAGCCTCAGCTGGTCAGGAGGAATTCTCTCCTTATCCTGGGTCTGAGCCTTTACATTTTCTATAGTGTCTGGGGCTTTAACTATGAGCGTAAGGGTCTTCACAAAAATCTGCATCATGGCAGTGGCTCCACCTGCATTCGAAAAGAGACAGACCCAGGTGGCAGATCAAAATGAAGAGCTGCCGCTCATATGTTTCTTAACCAAAGTTTAAAGGCTATTTCTATCTATTGTTATTTTGCATTTAACAAATACTAGCATCCATATTATACCAAGATATCATTTTTTTCTTACATTTTATTTTTTTTTACTTAGATTATATTTTTTACCATCTTTCCTGACTTTTCCCCCACATCTCCTTTAGTTACGACTTGCTGACAATTCCTTTCCTTGCCAATGTTCTTCCAGCAGATTTAGAGGGGCCGCCTATTTGTCCTTGATATGTTTTCCTTCCAAAGATGTGCAGGCAGAGCAGGGGCTTTTTAGAGCACACACACGCTGTAGAGGCGTCTGCCTCTGTCTTCAACTTTACAAAAATAAAATAATAAAGCAACGTGTTTCCTTCGCACATTTAAGTGCCAGAAATAGATGGAGACGTACATTTTTCAATCTCTGTGCCAGGCTAACGAGAGCTCAGCAGACTGTGGGAACCTGGCCAGTCCCGCCTCGCACCCTGCTGTTTCACTTCCCTGGTCCTTCTGTACCTGACCAGCCCAGGCCCTAGCTTCCAGCTCCCCTGCCACTGGCCTCTGGATGTCAACCACAGTACCAAAACATGTCTAGAGGCCAAGTGACTCGGACTGGATCCATCCCATTTCCACTGTTTTCTGGTTCTTTGATTCCTGGGCTATCTCAGAGGAGAGGACCCTGGGAGTCATAATCGTCTACTGCTTGCACTTGAGGACTTCTTGAAGGAGAGGCCAGAGAGCAGCATCTGAGACCCAGAGGACACAGAGCCCGACTAGCAGGGCCTGCAGCTTTCCAAGTCTGTTAGGGCCTTCCTGATGGCACACAAAGAATAATGTGCTCTGCCCTGACCTCTCAACAGAAATTATGAACACCAACAGGGACACTCATCTGGGATGAGTATGTGTGGGCTGGATGCCCCGACAGTGAACACAGGCCATCAGATCTTGCCAGTAGTTAAGAAGAAAAAGGCAAATAGCTTTACAAAGAACAATGCTGGGGAAGAACCAGGTTCCCCTCTGCTCCTTCCATCCCTTCTCTGGCCTGAGGGAACTTTAGTCATCTGCATCATCACCTTCAGCTGTCTGACCACGCAGCACAACCACAACCCTGTATTTAAATTTCTTCTAAATATCAAGAATCTGAACTACAAGTAAGACCCATAAGTGGTGAGCCAGAGATGTGACCAAGTGTCTAGTCTGTTCCTGAATGATAGAGTGTACTCTGCACTGTGCCCAACTCTGCTGCTGCTGCCTGAAGAGACACAAATTCTAATGTTCTCTTACATGCTTCCTAAGCCAGTGAAAATAGGGCCTGCCCACTGGGTACTTTTGATATGGTGGGGAACCTAGGGAAGTCAGTATTTCTTGGGGTCAAAGGATGGAGCTCTCCATTTAAGCAGAATTAAGAAACGAGAGTGTCACTTTGAAGATTTTATTTGTTTAGAATTCAAGAGGCCAACCATGACCATCAGTTACAAAATCTCAAGAATTTTTATCACATGGTGAGTGTGAATTCTTTTGAAGATGTTGGACGAGAGCCGTCTTTTTTAGAGGAGGAAGTCAGTGTCTTCCAAGATACAGATCCAACCAGATGACAGGTTGGAAAACAGCGGGCCAGCACACAGCCTAACGCCACTCCACCGTGGGAACGGCGTTCACAGGATACGTGGGATCCTGGTGAATGTTCGACCACACTGTCTGTGTTGACAGTACAGCAAAGTTCATTTGTCCAGGAAACAAACCTTAATTTAGACAACACAAGCCAACAGTTAGAAGTAGTTTTCTAAGACTGATGTACTGAAATCTTCATATAAGAGTATTTTATTACTTATGTTGATTATGTAACAAAAATCACAAAAATATGGACCTTAAAGTTAATTGGCTACTTATAATCAAGAGCCTATACATTCAAAGGCCTAAGTATTGTATTATCTCAACTTCACATGCAATTTTTTTTAGAAGGAATTAATACACAAAACTTACAAAAATAATATAATGAATACCCATGGACGCACCATCCACTAAGAAACAATTACCCATATAATTAGATACCTCTATTTCCCATGTGGACCATATCCCTTTCCATCTCTACTAGCTGGCCAGGTCTTAAATTCTTTCCAAACATTTATTTTATTGTAAATGTATCTTACAGGTATTTATAATGTGTGTGCTGAATTTAAAGTCTTTGATTCTACTAAAATAAGAGAAATACAAATGGAAAAAATGGAATTTAGAATTAACATAGCTTAGATACACAACATTCATAAGATACTTCAAGTGAGAGTCAGACACATGAAACATGTCACACACAGAGAGAGTATCTACACAAGAAGCATAACTAGGAGTGAGAAAAGCAAGTGATACCTGGCAGTTGTGACACATAAAATATGCAGAAGGCCCCGAAGCATTCAATATTTGTATATACTGAAGTACTCAGTATCTTTAACTGTTCAGCTGCTTGCTTCTCATTTAGATTAATTGCTTTGACAAAGGAAGTCTCAAAATATCCTGGTATACATTCTGTTACTAAAGTTCACTCTTATGAATATCATTTTAATAAAAAGGAGCAAGCTGAGAAAGGAAAAATATAAAATATATGGTTCAAGTATTAAAGGGGCACCAGGAAGTTAAATGGAGATGAATCCTATGTTCAAGGAGAAAAACAGATTAAGGGAATGGTGACTTTGGGGCAAGATCCTACACACCTAAGCTTAGGTCCAGGCATGGTGATACACACTTTCAATTCTAGGAGACAAAGCCAAGCAGATCTCTGAGTTCAAGGCCAGCTTGGGACAGAACAAGTTCTAGGTCAAGAAAAGCTTACTACAGACTTGGTAGTAGACACCTTTAATCCCATCATTCAAGATATAGAGCTCTGAGTTAGAGGTAAATCTACAGAGCAATTTCCAGTGCTTAAGTACAGCCAAGCTTAGACATGAGGGAGTTGGAAATCAGAAAGCTGGTAATAGAATTGGGGGGCATATTCCAGCCCCAGCAAACAGCAGAACTTGGCAGCTTTGGCCTTGTGGCTATGGCTTTAGAGTTAAGAATAGAAGGGACTACTGGGACAATTGATGCTGGTTAGCTGGAGCTAAGAAATTAGCAATGATTAAGAAGAGACTAGCATGACTAAGATGAAATCTTCTGGTGTTTTTTGAGATCTCAAAGAAGCTGTATTCCAGAGAGAGACAAGGTTTTAACTTGTTCTGAGCTAGACTTGGTAATGTCTAAGAATCACCCAGGTGGTACTGGTTTTGAAGCCATGAAGAGGTCATGGAAATCAGCTGAGGCTTGGCATTGTGAGAGGTCAGGGGAGGCCTTTGGTGAAGGTGCAGCCTCAGTTGCAGTTGATGGCCCAGGACTGAAGGGGTCATGCAAAGAAGTTAAGGCTTGGCACCATGAAGAGAGCCTATGAGAGGCTATTGGTGTAGGCTAGTTACAACAGAAGATACCAGTGTATTGGAGATGCCAGTACTATAGGATTAGCACCAAGAACATTTTTATAAGTCTCTATTTTGCTGGTATTCTGAATGGATGTACTTTGCTCACAGAAAAAGTTGTAATGTGACAACTGAAAAACCTCATGACATTTCTTTTGTACTTCACTTATTAGGAAAAATCTGTACAAATTTTCCATTAGAGTTTTAGGCTTTCTTGTTATAGAGTGTTCTAGAGGGCTGAGCTAAAGATGTGACCTAAGCCCTTTGGCGGAGCCCAGAAGATCATGCGTGGATCCCAGACATTGAAACAAGAAACTGTAACTTTGAAGTTGCCTTAGAGACCCCAGGAAGTTTGAGATGCCAGAGTCATGGGATGTCTGCTGAAGAAAGCTGCTAGCAGGGAGTGGAAGCAGCTGAGAAAAAAGAAGTCTGTTACAGTCAAGAAAGATGAAAAAGGAGTTGGAGATCTAAAGAACACTTTGACATCAGACATGGAGATGCAGTTTGAAGTTTGCCCGCTGGTTTTCTGTCTTGTTTTGGAGATTACAGTTAAGTGATTGGATGAATTTCAGAAGAGACTTTGAACTTTTAACATTGTTGAGACTGCTAGACTATGGAGACTTTGGAAGTTAGACTAAATGTATTTTTTATTATGCTATGGGTAGGCATGGCCCTCATAGACTCATGTGTTTGAACAAACCTATGGGGGTCAGGGGGTGGCACTTTTAGGAGGTGTGGCCTTGTTGGAGTAGGTGTGGTCTTGTTGGAGGAAGTGTATCATTGTAGGCATGGGTAATGAGACCTTCCTCCTAACCACATGGGAGTCAGTCTTCTCCTAGCAGCCTACAGATGAAGAGGTAGAACTCTCAGCACCTCCTACACCATGCTTGTGTGGACACTGCCATGCTCCCACCTTGATGATAATGAACTGAATCTCTGAACTTGTAAGTCAGTCCCAATTAAATGTTATCCTTATAAGAGTTGTGTTGGCAATCCTGGGAGGTAGGAGGTGGGGGGACCTCCAGAATGTACCAGAGACCTGGGAGGTAAGAGACTCTTAGGACTCAAAGGGAGAGAACTTAGATGAAATGCCCTATAGTGAGGAGAGGGAATTTGTAGAGCCCACCTCCAACAGGAAGGCAGGGCATCAAGTGAGGGAGGGGGTTGCCATCTCACAGTCAAAACTCTGACCCATAATTGTTCCTGATAGAAAGAACAACAGGGATGGAAATGGAGAGGAGTATGAGGAAATGAAATTTCAGCAACAGGTCCAAAGTAGGATCCAGCTCAAGGGGAGGTCCCAAGGCCTGACATTATTACTGAGGCTATGGTGTACTTACAAACAGGGTCCTGTCATGACTGCCCTCCAAAAGACCTAACAAGCAGCTCAGAGAGTCAGATGCAAATATTTACACCCAACCAATGGACAGAGCTGCTGAACCCTGTGGTTGAATTAGGGAAAAGATGGAAGAGGCTGAGGAGGAAGGTGACCCTGTAGGAGAACCAGCAGTCTCAACTAAACCTGGACCCTTGAGATCTCTCAGACACTGGGCTACCAAACAAGCAGTGTACACCAGTGGATATGAGGCCCCCAACACATATACAGCAGAGGACTGACAGTTCTGGACTCAGTCAGAGAAGATGCACCTAACCCTCAAGAGACTGGAGGCCCTAGGGTGTAGGGAGCTCTGGTGAGGTGGGAGGAGAGGGTGGGTCCTGGGGAACATCCTTGTGGAGAAGTGGGGAGGTATGAGATGTGGAACAGTCAGAGGATGGACCCGGAGGGGGATAAAATCCAGAGTGTAAAGATAAATAAATAAATAAATAAATAAATAAATAAATAAATAATAAGAGTTGCTTTGGTCATGGTGTCTGTTCACAGGAGTAATACCCTAAGTAAGACACTCTGCACAGCATATAAATAATCATAGTTGTTCATGAGGGTGATTAGGAAGCTCTGTTAGCCAAGTGCACTGACACTGAGACTGTGGAGCAAATGTAGGTTTTGACTCTAGTAACCTCAGTCTGCAGAGATATTTATTCAGCTCTGGTTCTGTGAGTGTACCATCAGTGAGGAAGACTGATAGAGACAGAATCAAGGGTTGATAGGTCATTTGTCCATTCTGCCAATAGAACCTTAACTGTGTTAACTTACTCAATATGCTCCTATGTCAGGCTTTAATTGACTTAATAGGCCATGTGCTTTGACTGTCTTGTTTTGGTTCATGGGTGTTTCTGTTCTGTGATCTATTATTGAATAGTGGCTTTCTTGTTTGTGTATTATAGGCTACCATAGCAATACTCAGTGCTGCTGTCAATTTTCTGGTATATGTTCCCCAGACACAAGTTAAGGAAGCCCTCTTAAAGAATGTGAACTCATGAGTACAATTTCTGGATCAAAGAAATTATTTTAAAAATTAGTTAACTTGACTAAATAATGCCAGATTGTACAACAAAGCATTGCTATCAAACTTACCTTCATAGTACCTGTTTTTATTTTTCTACTAAACAATGCTTTGGTTTATAAGTTTCTATTTTGCTGATACTCTGAATGGATGTACTTTGCCACACAAAAAGCTGTAATGTGACAACTGAAAAACCTCATGGCATTTCTTTTGTACTTCACTTATAAGGAAAAATCTGTACAAATTTCCCGTTTGAGTTTTAGGCTTTCTTGTTATTTAATGCCAAGTCTAGTTTCCTCTTTCTATTTTTAATGCTATAATTGGAGGGAAAGCAATGTTACTATACAATTTGTCAAATTTTCATAGTGATTATAGCCTAGGAGAATACCATATTAGATGCTTTAGGGCACAAAAATATCCCTCTGATTAAATAGTGACATAGACAAAGGTATTCATTGTTTTCATGCAAGTCAGTCATAACTGAGTACATGTCCTAGTGACAGGATCAGTAAAGAAGGATTCTCACACAGGCCAAGAATGCTCCTACCTATAGACAATTCTAGAAAGCTGCTTGGTGTCATGGCGTATCCACCTGAGGGGCTTGTTCCTGTTCTAAATTCAGTCACTGGACATTAATGTGTTGGGTAAAATATTTTCATGTTTAAAATCCCCAAACCTAGCTCAAAAGACATATTCAATATTTATAAGTCATTAGCAATACATTTGTCTCATCTATTTCAGAAACACAAAGGGAACAGGATCAAAGCTACTGATGCTAACAGGGTATGAGATCATGGCCTCTCCTCCTCTAATCTTCACATACTAGGCAAATCTTTGTTCTTAATATCTTGCTTGCACATTTTTGGTGCCTTCCAACATCCCTAGCAGTGTTCTCACAGTGTAGGCCAGGGGATCCCTTAGGTTAGATCCTCTAGAGCAGTGATTCTCAACCTTACTAACACTGTGACCCTTTAATACAATTCCTCATGCTGAGGTGACCCCCCCCCATTAAATCATTTTGTTGATACTTTGTAACTGTAAATTTGCTACTGTTATGGATTGTAATGTAAATATTTTTGGAGGTAGAGGTTTACCAAAGAGGTTGAGCCCCACGGGTTTGAGAACCACTGGTCTAAGGTTACTGTTTAAAAATAATTCACATTCCACAAATATGGTAGCACACACCGACTGTCCTAGCATTCAGGAGGCTGAAGTGAAAGAGAATACTAGGACCCTCAAGTTCTAGATCAATTTGGGCAACATGCTGGGAAGGAAAAGAGGTAGATTCCTTAGTCCCAGGCTACACATGTTCAATCAGTGTCTGTTAGTGAGGCCCCAGAGTTTGTGCTAACTTTCTGTTTTCTTAGCTGCTATTTTCTTAACTATTAAGATGTATATAACACAATAAGAGACACACAAACAAATGCGTGTGCAGTTCTATACATGATTACAAAGTGAACCAACTGAAACACAGACTAGCCGGGAGTCTTGACAGCATTCTTGATGCTTCCTTGTTACCGTCCCATTCATTTACCTCCTCTTTGCTAGTGGTATCTGCTGACCTGGTGTGTGATGTACCTCAGGACTTCTTGCATGCAAAAATGCAAAACACATGAGAATATAGCCACAACACAAAGGCCGCACTGAGTCAAATGACGCCATGCAGAATCTGGCCTGGCAACCTTATCTTCTACCTTCTTTACATTCCATTCTGAAGTCCTTTAGCACAAGGTGTGTTTCATTTTGCAATTATCTCCCTAACTCACCGTTTGGATCACTCCCCTGCCTCTACTCCTATAGCTGCTGAGGAGCATGGGCACTTCCTATATCTATGACATCCATCCTCCAAGCCCACCCAACTGTGACTCTCCTGTAAGACTTGGATGGCATTCAGCACTCTGCCACACCCACGTCAGAACCATCACTTTTTGATACATGCAACTATTTATTTGCTTATTGATTCCCCTTTCTAGATCAAGAATTGTGCAAGTTTGTTGTTTGTTTATTTGTTGTTCTTTTATACATACAGGCTTAGTATGTCCCTTGGATGCTGACCAAGTGAATAATCTCCTGGTTGAAACATCTTTGTAAGACAGCACACAGCAATCTTAACACCTCCAGGTATGTTTAATTCTGATCATGTTCTTCATTGTTAGGAAATAAGCTTGAGACATCAGGAGCACAAAAGGTGCCTGAGAGGAAGGTAGAAACTAGTGAAGGGCTTACAGCAAGGGAGTTGTTGATGTTTCTTCGAGCCCAGCTAAGGCAGGACCAATGGGAGTGTCCTGCAGCTTTATGCTCTACCTTCTTGCCTAGAGAGGACTCTCACTAGACTCCTGTGCTGTGTGGGAAGAAGCCTGGACTGTTCTGATGTTTTGTATCCTGTCCTGTCTTTGCCCTCATGTGCTTCAGCTTGTCTGAACATACCTTCTTGTCTAAGAAATGCCACCTTGCAAAACAGTGATTCCTTCACCACAAAAGTTTTTAATTATTTTTTTAACCTTAGATACCAAGGGACTCTCTACTGCTGAGAGTCTATGACACCCTACAACTTGGCATACTTATGCCTAGGTGAAATGGAAGGGCCCACTTACTGATATATGACATGGTGCTGATCCACTGTTAATATGGGAAACAGGACATGTTTGTGTTTGTCCACAGGATGCTGAAAGTTCCAGGTGGCTTCCAGAGAATTTGTTTTGCCATGCTGAAAAAACTGACTAGATTTATGCTGCTGCTGCTGGCTGCTTCGCCATTCGCCATTGATGTCAACTCCAGGAGAGCTATCAGACAGGAAGGACAGAAGAGTCTTCAAACAAACTCAGATGACTGACGAAAAGGACTGTCTACAAGACTCTGATGGTCTCGATTGGGATCACCACAGATTTATGCCTAGGAGACGTTGAGCTGACTAACACAATTACTAAACAAAGATAAAGCACTGGGTTCAGATTGATGTCAGTGGGAAATATACTTGCCTATGTTTCCCCACCATGTAGTAGAGAAAATTAACATCACTAGATTGAATGGAACTTGCTAATTGTGTATCTGACATTGTTATGGAACTTCGTCAACCTTCATTGTCATGCTTCCAGTCAGTGTTTCAACCTTGCTATGAAGATAAGAGGCTTGCAAGTATTAAATAAAGTTCAAAAAGCTTTGAGTAGATCTAAAAAATGGTTGGACTGAACATTGCTGGAATTCTTGCTGTAGTATCTATTATAGCTTCTGTTACTGCTGTTGCAGTGGCATTGTCTTAGTCTGTTCAAACTGCTCATTTTGTTAATGATTTGTCTAAAAAATGTCACCTTAGCCTTAGAGACACAAAAAAAATATAGATAGTAAGTTAAAACAAAAGATAAATGCATTATATAAAGTAATGCAATATTTGAGAGATGAAGTTCAAGGCCTAAAGGTAAGATCACATTTAAAATGTCATCTAGAATACCAATCTGTATTACTCCTAAAGTATACAATAAAAGCTAGCTAGGTTGAGACCAGGTACGTTTACATCTTAAAGGTGTTTGACATGGTGCTAATGTTTCCTTGGATCTAATTTAATTACATCAAGAAATTTTAAATCCAAAAGATACTAAACCCCCACAATTCTATGCTACAAAAGTTGCCTCTAAATGGTTAGAAAAATTAAAATAAAACATGCCTTCCTGTACAGATCTCCATCATATTCAGCTCAAAACTATAACTAATGGGTTACATCCACCATTACAGAGGCTGGTAGTCAAAGACAGATGAGATTTTTCTCAGAGGTGGATCAACCTAAGACAAGACATGAATGCCAGGATTCATGTTTCCAAAGACAGTTAAAATTCACTCTTGGGGAGATGCCTAAGACAGACAGTCTTCCTACGCTAAGCTAATAGCTGAGACAGCTTTGGTTTGTATCGGGGGTGATGTTGGGAGCCATTTTGCCTGCTTCTGTGAAAGACTGCCTGTCAGGCAGAGTCAAGTCAGGCCAGGGTCTGCTTTTCCTGGCTTGCTCATGCATAATACGATAAGAGAGGATACACTTGAAGCTCAAGGGAAGGGGCTAAATGTTTTGTTAATCTTAGAAGAAGGTACAGGGAGGAAGAGGGAGGCCTCAGGATTGGTACAGATATCCAATGTATGTCAGCCATTGTCTATGCTGGCCTGTGACTTTGTTTTCCACGATGCTGTAAAATACATAAAGCCTATGAGAATTAAACTCGAGGCTGCTGCAGCACTGACTGGACAGCCCTCCTGATTTCCAACATTTGTCTCTGAGTCTTCTTTTCCATCTTCCCTACAGTCATCTTCACTCCCCCTCAGAGGACTGCTTGACTTCATACTAGCCAGGTTGATACACTCCAACACCAAAGTATTTGTGGTATTTTACTTAAGGAGATTTTTGTCACCATTGGAAATTTTGTTACAGTAGAAAAAAAATTAGCAATCCATAGAAAATGACAACATTAGAATTCTTAACATTTTTTACCATTAGGTCAGGTGTGGTGCCCACTATAGTCCCAGCACTCAGGAAGTAGGGACAGGAGGATTAGCACACTTTGGATATCAGCTATGTCTATATGGTGAGTTCCAGGTCAACCAGGGCTACAGTGAGACCTTATCTTAACACACACATACAAACATACACACACACACACACACATATTTTATATGTATATATATGTATATATGTGTATATATATGTATATATGTATGTATGATATATATATATCTCACATATTATTGGTACATATTATTACTAGGTAAGCCTGGGTAAGTACCACCTCTAAAAATGTAACTGCATGGGACGTGACAAGAACCACCCTCAATGCTCCTTCTTTTTTTTAGGAGTTTTAGATCTATGTAGAATATGTGCACTGTGCACCGTCCTTTTAAAGTGTCATCTCCTAATTTGTTGTGACAGTTAACCTGACTCATCAGTATAAACATTGGGTTTTTTTGGTATCTGGTTGAATGTTCAGGCAACACAGATGCTAACTAACCTATCATAGTCAAAGCTATCAGTTCATCTGCCTAGGGCTTGAACCCTTTGTGTGTGTGTGTGTGTGTGTGTGTGTGTGTGTGGTGTGTGTGTGTGTGTGTCTGTGTCTGTGTGTGTCTCAGTAAGGGTAGAGATCAGGGTCTACATCACTCCTCATCTTATTGTTTGAGATAAGGTCTCTCCTTGAATGGGAGCTTGTCAGTTTGACTAGGCTGGCTGGCCAGTCCAGGTATCTGTCCTGTTCCTGCTTCACCCAGCATAGGGTTACACACGTGTGATGCTGGGGCCATAAACTCAGGCCTTGTGCTTTCTCAGCAGGACCTTACTGAGCTCGTCCTCCCAAGCCTCTTCCTTTGCTAATTACACACTTGTACTTGACACACTACCTCCTCCAGTTCAGTGAAACATTGAGATCCCTTTCTTTGTGTGTCTCCCATTAGTCTAGTCATCCTTTATTAGTCACTGTCTAGGCTCCACCCTATCTCTGCCCAGGCCAGGAGCACAATTCTGAGGCTCTCTCAGAGGGAATCCATGTTAGCAGGATTTAGTCTCAGTCTTTTCTGAAGTCTTTGTCAAGGGAATACTATACTTAGTACTTTTCTGTGATTTTCACTTCTCCTAGTCTGCTTCAGGTGGCTCCTGAGTACACAGGCACCTTTGTCTATTCCCTGCCTCTCCCACCTTTCTCCAACTCTTGCCCATTTACCTCACAAAAGCCTCTCTTCAATTTCATCCTCTCCTGTGTTTCTCTGTTCCTTTTATGAGGCAGGAAAAGAAAAAGGCTTTATTTTGACTGCTGAGTCACATAGCTTTTGTCAAGAATAGAGACACAATTTTCTACCTACCCTTACGTGGAGTGCTTTGTGGGGTACTCCAGTTGTGTCCTATCCTTCTGAGTGCCAAGCTCCTGATGAGAACATTTCCATCTCCGAAAGTGGGCAGAGGGTGCTAATCTCAGCAAAGCAGGCAAAGGAAGCAACCTGGACAGTGAGGAGAAGAGACTGGGACCATAGGGAAGTAAAAGATGCTTAAAGAGGCTAGATTTGCTTAGTTAAACATTTGGTTTTAATTACAGCTTAATATCATGTTTTCAGCTCTTCAGATTAGCAGTATACAGTATACATTTCCTTTGCTATAGAGATTAGATGACTTCTAAGATCCTGTCTAGTTCCCCAAACCACTGTAATAGGATGACTTCCCATGCATGTGTGTCATAAGCATTTGTACTCTGTGAAGAATCACTTCACTTGTTTGTTTAGATTGCACTGAGCATTGCCTTACAAGTTCAATACTACCAATTTATAAAGAAACTACAGGGAGCCAAAATTACTTAAATATTTATTTTCTGCAAGGTATTTAAATATACTTTGAGTAATCAAAGGAGGAAAGTAGGGGACCATTATAATCCTTTGCCCCTTAAAATTCTTTAGCATTTTTAATAAAATGCAATGCATGCTCATTTGTTTGGTTTTGTTTAGCAAAGAAGCTATTCATGACTCTTAAATTTATCATTTATTATATTTATCTTTAATTTATTAAAGATAATAAACTTCTTAATTTATCTTTAAGGAACTCTTTTTTCCTCCATATACTTGAAAGAGTCTTAACTTTTCAAAATCTATTTTAATCTTCAATATACTTTCAAGATTTTAAATTTCATATTGCAAAGTAGGGAAAATTAGAATTACATTTCTAGACATATGAAGGCTGAATATGACTCAGAAAATTGCAGGATCAGCACCACACGGAGTGGAAAATGTGTTAAAGTATGAGGCTGTTATGAGACAGTAATGGATGGTAATAGACTTATACTGACCTGAGATCTTGTGGGTCATCAGCCTAATGCTACTTTCTCTCCTTCAAGAATGTTCAACATCTCTTATGCTTTTTGTTTTGTTTTGAGTCACTGAAGCATTTTAAAGAAATCTTTCTAAAACTAATAAATTATTGTTCTTTCACTCAAACTTCAGAGGTACCACCTTCCAGATATTTTTTTTTTATTAAAAACAGCTTTAGCTTTAGAGTATAGATTTTTAAATTTTCTTTATTTTATGTGCATTGGTGTTTTGCCTACAAATATCCCTGTGTGAGTGTGTTGGATCCCCCAACTGGAGTTATAGACAGTTCTGAACTACTTTGTGGGTGCCCAGAATCAAACCTGGGTTCTCTGGAAAAGGAATGTCTTACTGTGAGGGTTTTATGGCTGTGAAGAGATACCATGACCAAGGCAACTGTTATAAATGCAAACATTTAATTAGAGCTTGCTTACAGTTTCACAGGTTTAGTATACAGAGAATCTCTTGTGTACCCGTCAACAAAAAGCTGATGACCTATTAGCTTAGACAAGAAGTAGAAAGTGGGATTTCCAGTAGGGAGAGAGTAGAATTCTGAGGTAGAGGTGAACATGGTAAGAGATTCACTTAGAAGTCTGAGGAGACAGGTACATGAAACTGAGAAAAGGTAATTAGACATGTGGCACTCATAGAATAGAATAAACAGGTTAATTATGTTACAAGCTAGTCAGAGAACAATACCTAGCATATGGTCTAGGCAATTTTCATAGACAATAAATCTCAGAGTTGTTATTTTGGAAACTGGGTCATGAGTAGAAAAGCAGTCAGATAGCAATGGTGCCCAATGTGGGACTAGAATCCAAGCTCAGAGCCTGAGAAGCCATTAGGAAGGATGGTTTAGCACTCTGCTCTGGTGGACAGGCTTCTCTGTGAGCAGAGCAGCTGAAGTCTGAATGACTGCACAAATGGTGGGAGCAGGAAGCCACGGAGTGGCCTACTGTAGAAGTACAGGCCCCTTATAACCCACAGTGCCTGCTGGAGCAAGCAGAGGCTCATGAAGGAACTCAGTTGATGGAACTGCATTGCCCTTTCTGTTGAGCCAGAACTTTAGTGAACTAGCAAGGGCAACTTGCTCTACTGAGCTGAGAGGGCAGAGTTAGTCACCATAGACATGCTGGTCTGAGGAGCCTGCAGACACATAGAAGGACAAAAAGAACCTTTTCCTGGAGATGTAGTGTGACTGAAAAGCCCCAAACTTCTGAACTGCTAAGGCATTAAGTTTAAAAACAAGAAAATAGAAGAGAAACTGGGTATAAAAATTATAGGAAGAAATATTTAGTTTTAAAATAAGAAAGTGAAGTTCTTAAGGAAAGTTAGAGATTAAAAATAAAGATATTTTCTGTTTTAAAAAATGGAGAAAAATCGCCATGACAGAGGGCATCTGTATCCTAATATTGTTTCACTTATCAGCATACAAATAATTATTTTTTCAGTAATGACTACAATTTTATATATCCTTTTTAAGAGAGATCAAAAGGAAGTAGACCTGGATCAGGAAAGAACTGAAAATCCTTGCTAATTTACAAACAATAGAACAAAAGGTAGACAATACTTTGAATTGTGAAGAAATTTCAGTTGAATCCAATCTAAACTCTACAGCACTACCTTGTAACAAGACTGCAAAAAGGCAGTCTATATCTGTTTTTATTTTTAAAGGGAACAACAGAAAAACTAAAATGATCTTCCAGCCTTGATAAGTCAATTAAAACCAGATGAACAGGTCCACTAGGTTATCAAGAATTTGAATGGCATCCCACAGAGGCACAAGATTTAAAAAGATTTAAGGAAGCATAACAACCTGTGGCTTACATTCGATATATGTAAAACAGATAATTATTAGGCCATGAAAAATTGTATAATTCCAAAGACTGGAGACATTTGATGACAGCTGTCTTAGAGCCTGACCCTCAATTTCAATGGTTAATGTGATAGAAAGATGAGGCTTCATTATGGAGCAATGAAATAGGACTAGAGGCATTGGTATTGTCAAGGATCAGTACTAGGTGAAGGTCCATATTCTGAATTAAGAGTATATTACTCTTGATGATGCTGTTCTAGAACAATGTCATACAATATAGCCTTAAATGATTGGGACAAATTTTAACAGGGATGAGATGAATCATTTACAAAGATGAACCAGGGTTCGAAAGAATCTTTCACCAGCTTTTTACAAAGACTAACTACAGTTCTAAATAGAGCAACATCAGATCAAAATGCTAGAGAAATTTTAATTGAATCTTTAGTTTTTATAAATTGTAATGCTGAATACAAAAATTGCTATTAGACCTTTAAGGGCCAGGTTCACACCTCTTTATGAATGAATTGAAACTACTATGGATATAGAGCTTAGCACTCACAATTCAGTTATGGTTAGACAAACAATTACAAGATATAAAAAAACACAAAATGCCCATTGCTGTGGCTGGGAAAGATCAGGTCATTCCCTGAAGGACTGCAGACAAACAGCTCCTATGGATAAATTCTTCTCTAATCATAATTCATGAAGAAAGATTCCTGTGAAATGTAGATGTGGAAGGAATGGACATAAGGCTCACAAATGTAG
Source organism: Mastomys natalensis (assembly GCA_021653895.1). NCBI lineage: Eukaryota > Metazoa > Chordata > Mammalia > Rodentia > Muridae > Mastomys > Mastomys natalensis. The sequence continues at coordinate 81,667 of JAJTUV010002074.1, read as the reverse complement.
GTCATCCAAAGATAATTGAGACAACCTTAATGTTTGAAAACTGACTGAGGGGCTTTGCTCAAGGTCCAAGAAAAAAACATTAGCTTTAGTTTCCAGTCCACCATGGAAAGACTATTCTGAAAACCAACTTAAAAAAAAAAAATCAAAGGCTGATAGGACAAACAGAGCTGCTCAAAACATAAATAAAGCATTAACAGAAATAGAGCATCTCCTATGGATAAAAACAAGAGATTCTAAGGATTCCAAAACCTAGATATTTGACAAACTAATATAAATGATAAGAGACCAAAGTCAAAATTACAAAGTCAAAGTAAGATGGAAATGAGAGTAAAGGCTTAGTGGATACAGGAGCAGAAATAACTATAATATTGCAAGATTCCTGGACTCCAGCTTGGCCACTGCAAAGGGTATCTAAATGGCTTTTAGGAATTAAGGTATTGTTTCAGGTAAAACAAAGTCTGATTAATAGCATAGGACCAGAAGATCAAATAGGAAAATTAAGGCCATATGTGGCTAATATAACCATAAATCTATGGGAAAAGAGATCTATTGCAACAGTGGGAAGCACAGATTAGCATTCCTCCAACTTTAGAGACAGGCTGTAAGAGAAGAAATGTTCCTAATAAAGAAATTTAAAATTGTTATCAAAGACAGTTACAGACTATCCAAGTTGTCCATACCCAGGATACAGCATAGGTTGACTCTTCAGTTTTATATGGGGAGCCATTGCTGGCCTATCTCCAGCTGCCCTACCACTAATTTGGAAAACTTACAAACCTGTTTGGACAGAACAATGGCCTATGACAAAAGAAAAGTTACAGGCACTAGAATTCTAAGAGTAGATGGAGGCTCAACAATATAGAAGAGTCCACCAGCCCTTGGAATTAATGGGTATTTGTCATTAAAAATAAATCTGGCAAATGGAGGATGTTGACAGATCTGAGAGCAATTAACAAAATCATTCAGCCAATGGCTGAATCCCATTGCCTTCCTTGTTACCTAAGGCATGGGCTATTATATGTGTTGATTTAAGAGTGCTTTTTTCATAACCTCTTTACATGAACATGATAGAGAAAGGCTTGCTTTCTCAGTGCCTACTTTCAATAGAAGTTGTCCAATGAAAGATATCATTGGAGAGTCTTGGCACAAGGAATGTTCTGTACCTATATTATACAACAGCCATTATAAACAACTAACAAGCAGTTTCCTTAATCTATAATTTACCATTATATGTATGATATCCTATTGGCTATTTCAGATACAAATATCTTAGGGGGGAGATGTTTGCTGAAGAGAATTTTGCTGCGGATTATAAATTGCTCCAGAAAAAATGCAAAGAGGAGATTCTATTAATTGTCTAGAATATAGTATGGATTTACAAAAGATTTGACCACATAAAGTACAAATTAGGAGAGGCCAATTAAGAACTCTTAGTGATTTTCAAAAATTGTCAGGAGATATTAATTGACTAAGGTCCATAATTGGATTTACTACTCAAGAACTAAATAATTTATTTTAAACCATACAAGGTGATAAAAACTTAAATACTCCAAGAAAATTATCAGCTTAGACTGAAAAAGAATTGGCCAGAAAAGAAATTACACAAAGTGTATATAGATTGTTTGGAACCAAAGATAGCTTGTATTTTAGTTATTTTGCCTTCTATT